>CAKNYM010053487.1:0-51774 GCA_932195095.1 Andricus curvator
CCTTTTAGAGAGCTTTAAAACTAAACATTTGTTCAGTTCTTTCAAGCACTCCTAATTTTCAATAGTCCTATTATGCCACAAGAATGTTGTTTCTTATAGACAAAAAAGTGTTAAAAAAAGTTTTCGAAAAAGTTTTAAAAAGCTTAAAAAAATTTCAGAGGCCTAAACGGTTCAATATATAATAGAAACGCTATAAATTTGAAATTAGTCTACTTTTTCATGTTTGCGACCTACAATGATTCAAGTTTAAAGGTTAAAATTACAATTGTGAAAAATAAAAAAATATTGTAATTAATTTATATTTTAAACCAAAATCATTTGTATACTTCAATCTAAATGCAGCTGAAAACATTGAATTTAAAATGCGTCGAATTCAAGATATATTTCGCAAAGAAAACTGAAAGCAGAGGATCGACTTTCAAAAAAAGGGACTAAAAGTCAGAAAGTGACTCGCTGGCTTGCAATAATGCATTAAAAATGGTGTATTACCGCATTTTTAACGTTTAAATTTAAACTTTTGACTTTTTCGCGTTGTAGCAATTTCGAATCCCAACATTTTTTTTTTTGACCTAACCTATAACTTAAACGAAAATTGTGAAAATCCAAACAATAAGCCCGCGTTCTGAACATGAGGCAAATTTTAACGTTAAAGTTCAAGTTGTCAAATCGAATTTTAACGTTAAGATTCAAGTTCTCAAATTGAAACCTTAAGAATTAAAAAAGTTTACAATATTAGTCTTTTGTAAATTGTATTGGAATCCTAAAAGAGTATAATGGGTTCGGAATCGAAAGACATACAGCAAAGATATAAAGCATGCAGCTTGATTATCCGCGCATAAACAAAAAATTTCTTGTTTGCAGGATGCGCCGTGGCTAGTTGGCGCAGGGCACACGCGCTCTTATGACCTTCTATAACTTAAACAATACTTTCCATCCCATTTTCGTTTTGGGATGTTTTTCAAGGAAAAAAATCAAGCTTTTTTTCTAGCCTAATAAAAAAAATATCAAAAATGCCGCATTGGGAGAAAATCGCAAAAATGTTTTTTAAAATGAAAAATCAAGGTGAAATCATTTTTTTATCGTTTAATGATTATTTTTATTGTAAACCTTGTTAAAATACTTTTTCAAAACCCTCATAAAAAGTAAAATCGGATTACTGCATCAGGAGTTATGTACAATTGAAGGTTAGCCGTCGGGGTGAATCGTCGAAAATTCGGGCCCCTGTATCTTGACAACCCGTTGTACTAGGCGCGCCCCCTTCATAGAATTTAAAGAGGTCTAGTAGCACTACAATCTGGCGGAGTTTGAATGAGATAGGCGACAACAAAATTTTAGGCGGGGACACTTGAGAAATTTTACCCCATATGTTCTTCATATACAAATTACTAAATATGTATTTGATTTCAAATGAAAAATAATGATATAATTTAGGCGACAAATTTTATTAGTTATCTGTTTTCGTACCTTGCATTGTTTTCTCAAAAATTTGATTTTTTTTACTGTCAATGTTATTTTCCGTCGTGGGTGTGGTGGGCCCACATTGGTAGTAAATATCCACCTATAAACACTACCCGAATCGGGTAGTGAGGCAATGAACTTTCGAGTTCGAACTGCTAATCAATGTATGTATGTATATCAATATTTCAAGCAGGAGAAAATTTAATATATATATTATATATATAACTCTTTTTCAAATTAAAAAAATAAAATAAAAAATAAAAAAAGTGTTATTGGTTCCTCGTTTAGAGGTAGGCCGGGATTCGGCAGATGGGAACGTATTAACTCCTATCTAATACAACGCTCCTGAAGGCCGGTGACCTTCTCAGCATAAAACATCAACCAATTGCGACTCTATCTCGGTTTCTACCCCCCCCCCCCCCAGTAACAGATGTTTTGGTGGGACTAACGTTACAACTAGACTCTCCACCGTACGACGAATAACTACTTAACTTGGACATGATTTCGACTCGCAAAACAAATGTCACGCATAAAGGTGGTAGTTGGGTGTACAATCTAAACATGAACAATGCAAACAATAAAGTAGCCTCGGAATGGACTAAAACTTTGATTGACGAAATGCATACACACGGTAAACGTAAAGGTCGAGTTTCAGTCGATGAATGGTGACTGGGTTTCTGGAATGCTAGGGGTGGCGAATGATCTTATGACGAAAGAATTACGAGAAACTATGCGCACAGAAAAAACTAAGAATAAAATTTGTCGCAGGAAATTGTTTAGAGCGGTAAAGTTTCGTTCAGCCAACTTCGCGTCTTTCAAAATATATGTGTTTGTCATGGAAAAACAAAAGAAAGTTTAACCGATATTTATGTAAAGTTTATCCTCTGAAGTTAATTTTTGTTGCACAGAATCTTTCGTCGGAAATCGATTTAAAGTTTATCTTCTGTTTTTTCTGTGCGCGTAAGGAAGCTAGATATTTTATGTGTACCTGAGAAAAAGAAAAAGGGATGCGAAAGTAGAAACATAGAAAATGGGGTGTTGAAAGGCGGTTTTGAAATATGGTCAGGAGTAGATAGGGAATCACATGGTGGTCAAGGGGTCGGTTTGATTATGAATGAAAAAGCAAGATATATGTTCCAAAAACGACTTAGATACTTTTTTTCTCCCATTTTCAGATAGTTGGAAAAAAATCTTTCTGATTGTAGGATTTATTAGAAAGATACGGAAATATACGCTGAAGTAAAGGAATTACCTTCATTGTAAATCAAATACAACTTTAGTCATTTTTATCTGAAGAACATTGAACATAACATATGGTCGTTGCGGAGCGCGACGACCAAATTGCGCGCAGCAAGCGCGCTCAAACTTCTGAGTTTCTATTATACGATGAACATCAACGAACGTGAAGCGCGAGGTTCACATGATGTTTAAACCAAATATCGAGCGCGAAGCGTGAGTGTCTTGATGAGAATGTGTTCCTTAAGGTCGATAGAACCTTAATTAAATTAGTTCTTCTTTTTATGTAAAACTGTCATAATTAAACCAAAAGCAGGTCATAACGATGAAGCTTACTAAGAGAGTATTAGCCCGCGAAGCGCGCAATAGCGAGCACACGAAGTGTTAAAACCTAGACGACAAATGTGTCTGAGCGCCCAGCGCGAGATAAACATATCATCAAGCGCGAAGCGTGAGATGAATACCCAATCGAGCGTGAAGCGCGAGATCCAACAGGTGCGCGCCCTCGGCTGCTCTCTGGAGAGCCCTGACCTAGAGGGACTAGCATTTACCAGTATCGTCACTGAAGTGTAAACTGACGAAATACTTGGAGGTTGTTTGTCAGTCTGCACACTTTGAAACGGGTGGAGTCCACGTCAAGCGGATCAAGAATTTTCCTCTTGGAAAGGGATTTGGCTGTAACTCGGCGAATAAAGTCCTATATTAGTAAAGAAAAATACCCCGAAGTATTTCTCAAAAATTCAAAAAAATGGCGGAGATACGGGACTTTGAAATTTTTGGTAAATTTTTGTGATAGTTCTATATCTTTGGTTGTAATTGACTGAATTAACTTTTTAAGGTCTGAAATTGTTTGTAATGGTATTTAAATTCAAAGAAAAAAATTTCCATAGAGAAAAAAAAATTTGACATTTTTTTGAAAACTCAAAAAATTAAAATCGCGTTTTTAAAAATACGTGTTCTTGGATTTCAAAAAAATGGTTGCCAAAGAAAGCCGAAAATATGCTTTACCAGTCCTGTAAGTTTTATCTTGGGACCGCCAGTGGTTCACGAGAAAAAAAAATTAATCTTAGGGTCATACACGATGAAGCGAGGTGCCGCGGCTAGAAGTGCGCGGGCTTAGCGCATTATGTGACTGTTCAGACACCCTAAATAATGCTCTCAAGTTCAGACATGAACAAATAATGTGAGTATGTTAAAATTCTTTGATTTCAGAATCAAACAATGCATTATTTGGTACGACGAACCTTGCGCATTTTATGCATTTTGATCCGGTTTTCCAATACGGGTAGTACATTTAACTCTTCAGAATTAGAAAAAAATCTTTGTCTTTACTTCTCTTATAGAAATGGAAATTACAGCGTTTATTTGTTGTGTACCCTCAATTGCAATAGAATTGTTAAATCTTTCACTTAATAACGCTTCTTCTGCATTGTTATTGCAGAATTCCACATGAATGTCTTTGAAGTGTGTTTAAGCCCAGCAGAACATTTTCCTAGCATTAGTAATCTGATTCTCGTATCCACGCTGAAGGTTTGTTTTAGCAGCCGCTCTTTTAAGAATACTACTAATACCATCACAAGGCCCTTTGCCATGTGTAGTTGCATGAAAGTTTTACTCTGCTTTACGTACAAAATCTTTGAAAATATACGACTGTATCCGCCGAGTTACAGCCAAATACCTTTCCAGGAGGAAAATTTTTGATCCGCTTGACATGGACTCCACCTAATACGATTGCTGCGCATCTCTATCAAAGAAAGCTAATATCTTATTCACGAGAGAAAGTGGGAGTTACAAAAATCGTAAGAACTTTGCCAACTTAACACTCCACGAACAAGATTTTGGATGTAAAACAGAATGGAACTTTCATGTATCTGAACACGGCAAAGGGCCTTATGACTGTATTAGTGGCATTCTTAAAAAAGCGGCTGCTAAAACAAACCTTCAGTATGCATACGGCAATCAGATGACTAATGCTAGAAAAATGTACGACTGGACTAAAACACACTTTTCAGACATTCGTGTGGAATTCTGCAATAACAATGCAGAAGAAGCGTTTTTAAGTGAAAGATTTAACAATTCTATTACAATTGAGGGTACACAACAAATAAACGCTGTAATTTCCATTTTTATAAGAGAAGTAAAGACAAAGATTTTTTCTAATTCCGAAGAGTTTAATATAGTACCCATATTGGAAAACCGGAGCAAAATGCATAAAATGCGCAAGGTTCGTCGTACCAACTAATGCATTCTTCGATTCTGGAATCAAAGAATTTTAACATACTCACATTCTTCGTTCATATGTCGCTCTTACTAATTCAATTATTTAGAAAAATAATTTAACAATAAAAATTGTTGCTAAAAAGGTTTTCACCTTGACTGCAAAATTTTATGAAACGATGTCTGACGTTGAGAGCATTATTTAAGGTGTCTGAACAGTCACATAATGCGCTAAGCCCGCGCACTTCTAGCCGCGGCGCCTCGCTTCATCGTGTATGACCCTAAGATTTTTTTCTCGTGAACCACTGGCGGTCCCAAGATAAAACTTGCAGGTCTGATAAAGCATATTTTTGGCTTTCTTTGACAGAAATTTTTTTGAAATTCAAGAACACGTATTTGCAAAAACGCGATTTAATTTTTTTGAGTTTTTCAAAAAAATGTCAAAAAATTTTGTATTCTCTATGTAAATTTTTTTGTTTGAATTTAAATGCCATTACAAACATTTTCAGACCTTAAAAAGTTAAATCGGTCAATTAGAACCAAAGATATAGAACTATCAAAAAAAAGTTACCAAAAATTTTAGTCCCGTATCTCCGCCATTTTTTTGAATTTTTGAAAAAAAATTCGTTACAGCCAAATCCCTTTCCAGGAGGAAAATTTTTGATCCGCTTGACGTAGACTCTGCCAACGCTCGCATTTTAATTTTAGCAACATCGAATTATGCGTTCCGGGAATTACGCCGCGGTTACGGATAGGTGGAGCCGCGGGGGGATGTTACATGGTCACTCATGCATGATCAAACAGTAGCAGAGCGATAAAGCGCAGTACCCTAACGGTCTAGCTGGATAACTACGTCATGTTGCGCAACATTGCGACATGGCCCTAACGTTGATGTTCGGAGATTCATTTAAGTCAAAAGTCAGAACCAAAGCCGTGCTTAACTTGAAACTCGAGTGTACATATCAAATGTACGTAAAGTGTGATTAAATCGCATCAAAGATTTTTTACATCACGATTCACCAAAAAATGTCGTTCAATTGGGCTTTTAACCTCAAAGGAAGATATGCACTTCAATTTAAATCAATTATAAATAACTACTTACTGGGAGCTGCATAATTTCTTGCTTGTGCAAAACATTTCAAAGATGGCTGTAAATTTGTATGAAAAGAAATTAAACGACATATCGAAAATAAACTCATTGTTTCATAAAGGAGACGCATATCCTATGAAGTAGTTAGGTAAGAATCAAGGTGCAGTCCCAAGTTGGCAGAAAACGTTGGTGTAAAGCAGAAACTCAAGAGAGTGGAAGAGACGGACATATCTATTTGTCTCTTTCACTCTCATGAGTTTCCGCTTGCATCTGCCATGGGAGTCCACCAGTCCCATGGAGGTAGATTAGTAGAATAGTGGAACAGTTTTGACTAATGAGGTGACTGCGAGAGCTTGTGCAAGCACTTCATTGTTCAAAACTGTTCCACCATTCTACTAATCTACCTCCATGGGATTGCGCCCTCAGTCCCATGTGGGCAGAAAACGGCGGCGTAAAGCAGAAAGTCATGAGAGTGAAACAGACGGACAGATCAATTTGTCACTTTCACTCTCGTTAGTTTCTGCTTTACTTCGACGTTTTCATTTTCTGCCCACATCATCGATATATGTATAGTAATGGACCGATAACGCTGTGGGGAGCAGAGTTCTTAAATTCTCGAGAATTTAAGTTTGGGTTATATAACGGAGAATATGACAGAATTTAGGAGAATTTATGATTTTTAACAATGTGTTAACAATATTGTTATTGTTTACGTTATTTACATAATGACACATACGTTATTTACTTATATAAATATATTTATAAATAAAGAAAAATACATAGAAGAAGTTTTACTGTTAAAATATTAACTTTTTGTATTGTGAACTATCTAAATTTGAATTTACCGCCAATTTATCAAAAATTGAGTTGAAATTTGAGGTTATGTTGACTTTGGATCGTTCTCATAAATTCTCAAAGAATTTATCCGCCGGTTATATTCTCGGTAATACCATATTCTCATTCTCATTACCGTTCCCAAAGTAATATAACCGACTCAGAACTCTAGTGGGGAGAACGGAAATGGGCTTTAGAGAAAGAGAGAAAACATTTGAGAGGTACAGAGGGTCCAGAGACAGTGTGGCAACCTAGCCGATAGCCGCAATTTTAAGGCCGGATGCCGCCATTTTAAGCTGTATAAAATAAATAAATATAGCTGTATAAAAATAAAGAAAATAAATAGAAAATTCCTTTTCCAAAAATCAGTTGAAGTTTTAGTTTTTGAGTTATAAAATATTTAAGCTGGTCCAATCAGGAGCGACGTATAAATATCGACGTCTATAGATATACGTCGTTCCTGCGTGGGTCGGGCACCCTGATAGTATGTGTTCTAGGTACTTAACGTGTGCATGACACGCTCTGCAACTATCACTGGGAACTTCTTGACATAAAATGCGGTTACGGTATGTTAAGGTGGAAATGACAGCGTCCTGGCATGCGAAAATAAAACCCTCTGTATCTGAATTAGGCCCTGATGATTTGAGGAAAGCAAAAGTTTGCTCCTTCGATAAGGACTGTTTTTCTACATTTCTGTGAAAGTTTCCGTGCATTTTCTTGTCGAGTAGCTCTTGGTGAAAATTTTCAACCTCTGCTTTCTTCAATTTGGCTTTTAGAAGTGAAGCATCTAGATTAAGGAATGCACTTTCCTCACTTCTGATGTTAAAATTCAGGCCAAGGGTCTCGGCCGCTTGTACCGCGGCTTTGTAAAGGAACGCTCCTTCGCCAATCATCTCGTGGTTCCTGACCATCTTTAGGAGAGGATCTCTGCCATTCGCAACGACGTAAGCTTTACATAGAACAATCCGGTTATGAAGACACTGGAGATTCAGAAGTCCGCGTCCGCCTTGACAGCGTGAAATGTATAATCGCGGAACTGACGAATTGATATGTAAGCTTTTATGCATATGCATGATCTTACGTGTAGTGGCATCAAGGGCCTTAAGCTCGTTCTTCGTCCATTAAACTACCCCAAACGAGTAGAGTAGAACCGTGACGGCAAACATGTTAGTCGCAGATACCTTGTTCAACGCCGACAGATTGGAAGACCAAATCTGTCGAAGAAGATGCTTGTATCTGCTTCGGAGAGACTCCTTCACTGATGTTACGTCCTGAATGCGGTTTTGAGGCACGCCGAGGTATGTATAGGTCTCTCCAGTATTAAGATGTCTGATAACACTTATATCCACAAGCTCAGGGTCCTTGGGAACGCCAGTAATCTTTCCTTTCTTCAGATGAATTTTGGCACACTTGTCCAAGTATTTACCTGAGGCATAGACCTTCAGGTCATCCATATAAGATACATGAGTAACTTTATGCTCACCCTGATTAGTGTCGCCACAGAGGTATCCAGGAGAATTTCGTAGTGCGAGAGATAAAGGTAGAAGTGTGATGCAAAAAAGCAAAGGGCTCATGGTATCACCTTGAAAGACGCCCCTCTGGAAGGTGACGTTGTTCGTTGTCACACGATAATTTCTAGATGAGATAGTAAATCTAGTTTTCCAAAGAGGCATCAATCTCTCTATGCACCTCACTATGTGTGGATGTACCTTCAAGCTTTCCAACAGACAGATGATAAGTATATGGGAGATTGAATCGAAAGCTTTCCGGTAGTCAATCCAGGCCATTGACAGGACGCGCTTATGGGCTGCAGCGTCTTTACAGACACACCTGTCAATTAGCAGGTTTTCTCGACAGCCTGCTATACCTTTTTTCGAGCCACGTTGTTCATACATCTCTCGCCATACAGGCTCAATTCGTCGAACAATCCTGTTGTTGAGGACAGCTGTAAAGATCTTATACAGCGTGTTCAAACAAGTTATTGGCCTGTAATTCTCTGGGTTGGACAAGTTGCATTTTTTCGACAGGAGTATAGTGTGTCCTAACACCAGCCACTGCAGAATGGGCGTCTCCGACTTTAAATTTGAGGTGAATATGCGGGCCAAATGTTCGTGTGTAAAAGTAAACTTCTTCCACCAAAAGTTCTTGATACAATCTGGTCCAGCAGCGGAAAAGTTCTTCGTGCCTCTAAGTCAGATAACAGCCGTATTTTGTCAAAAATATGCTGCTTGATTGTCAGCAGCTTTGCCTTGTTTAGTGTGTGATTCAGGATCCTTAGTTCTTGGGCGAACTTTCGAACCCTTTCCGTAAACTGTCTACCAGATGTTATGTAGTCAATCACACATTGAACACGGGACGCATTCTGTCTTGTCCACCCAATCTTCTTGTTCAGTTGATGCAAGCGTCTTTTGGTCTTTTGATCCATCGTCGGTTTCAGCCTTCGATTTTAATCAGCCAAAGCTCTCGCAGCACCATGAACTGAGCAATTGATGATCCAGAGGTCGGACTCTTGCGAGATATCTCCACGAAGGAAGGCATCCATTTCAGCCAGATCTTGGGGCTTCGGAGGAACTTGCATGTTAATGTTCCTTCTTGTACTGAAATTGCGATCATCTCTCAGAAGGTGCCTGCTTTCTGCGGTTGGTCTCAATGTCGCTTCCTGATCTTCGTCTGCAGCTTGATCAAGCAGCGGTTGGGGAAGCGCTCCGCGTACATATCCATTTTTCCGGAGGTTGACGGCTTGATTTCGCAAAGACTGATGCGAAACGTGCTGAAGCTCTGGGTTTTTCTGGCACCACAGAGTGTGCATACGCGCCATAAAGCCTCCGCGAACAGGGATAATGCTGGCATCGTAGCAGTCTAGCACATCGTCCCTGAGTTAATCCGTCCACTCAATATGTGGGCGTTTCGCCGGTTCGTCGGCGTGTTTCCATCTAAATTATTTTCAGCACCCCGAACTCTAGCTTGATCGGTATTGTTTGCCGACCCATTGTCGGGTGCTCTGCGCGTTCGATTGTCTTGAACCGCATCTACAAAATTTTGGTGGTTTTATTGTTGTTCCCACCAACAGCTAGGGAAAGGGTTTGTGCATCCTTGTAGAGCCCCGCGTGCAAGGATAAGGCTGATACTCTGAGAGGTCGCCCGCTATCCCAGATATATATATATGACCACTAGGGTGGTCCAAAAAATTTTTTTTCGAATTTTTATGGGTACACCCCCCAAATTTGTTCGAATCCACCCAAAAATAAATCCATTTTTTTTTGTTTTGAAAAAAATGATATTTAGGGGTGGCGCAAGCCCCATGAAGTTTAACATGTATTTCCCATAAGAAAAAAAGACGTTTTTGTAAATCTTATTCAGAATCCTCAATATTATCTCAATCGAGTTGAAACTCAACATTTCTCTTCACAATTAGCCATAGAATACGAATAAAATATCACTTTTCATATATCACCCCCATAAGTCTGTTTTATAGGGTCCCAAAGAAACCCCATAAGTGAAGAAATGGGTTTTGCAAGTTTTTGGCGCTAATTATGATTTTTTGCTGTTTTTTTAATGCGAATTGTTTCTAATACATAAAATATGACTTTATACTGAAAATTAGATATTTTAATGAACTTTTTAAACAATTTATTATTGTTTTTAGCAATTTTCTCATAGAATGTAGTTAGAAAGACGCGGTTTTTTCACAAATTTTCCATTTGTTGTCCAATTTTCAATTAGAGGGAAGTGATAGTTCATCAGTGTTAACAATAGTGATTGTTTAAACAATTTATTATAATTATTAATAATATTATATTTGAATAATGCTAGAAAGATGCGGATTTTTTTTAAATTTCTGGCTTTTTGTTTAATTTTCATTTGGAGTGAAGTAATAATCAATTCAAGTGAACAAAATAATTGTTTAAACAATTATTTTTGCTCAATCTAATCAATTATCAGGTCACGCCCAATAAAAAATAAACAAACAGTTGAAAATTTCAGAAAAAACCGCAACATTTTACCCATTAAGCAAAGAGAATATTAGCAACAATGATAGTAAATTCTTTAAACAATTATTTTGTTAACTTGAATTCATCATTACTTCACTCCAAATGAAAATTAAACAAAAAGCCAGAAATTAAAAAAAAAACCGCATCTTTCTAGCATTATTCAATTATAATATTATTTATAAGTTTAATAAATTGTTTAAACAATTATTTTGTTAACTTGAATTCATTATTACTTCACTCCGAATGAAAAGTGGACAAAAAACCAGAAATTAAAAAAAAACGCATCTTTTCGGCATTATTCAAGTATAATATTATTAATAATTATAATAAATTGTTTAAACAATTATTTTGTTAACTTTAATTTATTATTACTTCACTACAGATGAAAATTGGACAAAAAGCCAGAAATTAAAAAAAAATCTGCATCTTTCTAGCATTATTCAAATATAATATTATTAATAATTATGATAAATTGTTTAAACAATCACTTTTGTTAACATTGATGAACTATCACTTCCCTCTAATTGAAAATTGGACAACAAATGGAAAATTTGTGAAAAACCCGCGTCTTTCTAACTCCATTCTATGAGAAAATTACTAAAAACAATAAAAAATTGTTTAAACAATTCATGAAAATATATGATTTTCAGTATAAAGTAATATTTTATGTATTAGAAACAATTCAGTTTTAAAAAACCGCAAAAAAATCATAATTAGCGCCAAAAACTCGCAAAACCCACTTTTTCACTTATGGGGTTTCTTTGGGACCCTATAAAAGAGACTTATGGTGTTGGTTTTTGAAAAGTGATATTTTATTCGTATTCTATGGCTAATTGTGAAGAGAAATGTTGAGTTTCAACTCGATTGAGATAATATTGAGGATTCTGAATAAGATTTACAAAAACGTCTTTTTTTCTTATGTGAAATACATGTTAAACTTCATGGGGCTTGCGCCAACCCTAAATATCATTTTTTTTCAAAACAAAAAAAATGGATTTATTTTTGGGTGGATTCGAACAAATTTGGGGGGTGTCCCGATAAAAATTCAAAAAAAATTTTTTCCAATGCATTTTTGGACCACCCTAATGACCACACATCTCACGGTTGTGAGACGTAGCCATAGGTGTGATTTACCGCGGTTATACTGGGGGCTATTGACATTTTTTTTTTTAGATGGCAGTTGCTCTCAGCGGGACCCTGCGGTGTTTGTTTAACTCTTTTATATATATATATATATATATATATATAGTATATGTATAAGAAAACTGAGTCAATCAGCGAGAATGACACTAAGTTTCCACACTTTCTCTGGACCCACTGTATCAGGCAGGGCCGACTCTCGTGGGTGCGTTGGACCACTTATAGCGATACTAGCGCATCTACAAGGAGGTCGCAAACTTTCATGTATCTACGCGTTCGGCCACGCATGTGTGTATATTATTTGAATGAGTTGCATGAATTAAAATTGGAAAAAATAAACGAATTAATTCAAAATTATACATATTTGAGACGAAAATTGTGTAAATACTGTTTCCTGATTCATTTTTCGGCATAAGATTTTACAATTTTGCATTAATTCTTCAATAAATGAAGAAATACATGACACATGAAACGTAACTTTTTTACGACATTTTATTTATTCGCATTAAAATAGAGAAATGAAATCAGTCGACCCCAATGCGCACGCGCTCTGCAGCCGTAGAGCGTGCTGGACCGCGCATTATTTTCAAATTTGTCAGACTGCTCCTTGCCCCTTACGATAGGCAACTTAGCAAATTTTTATTCAGTTAATAGCAAAATAGCAAACTCAAATACCCGACCGCTGTTATGTCGTATTATTGATCTCATGTTGAAGAAATATTTATATATTTTAATTTATAAAAATAAAAAATTATAATTATATAAAATAAATAATAAATAAATAAAACCCACAGAATTAATATAATGTATTTTTGCTGAGCATATTTTTTTATTTCTGTACGTAATACATTTTTATACATTTTTTTATAATTTTACTCGGAAATAATTAATTATTATTCAAACACCGACAATCTTCTGATTACTAAATTGTAAAATTATTAAAATATGTATAATTCGTATGATTCTTTCGAACATCATATTTTGACTCAAACGTAGCAGCATATCTATACATTTATCGACCCTCTTGTTCTGACTACCATTAAAATAATAATACTTCATCTCCTTGTGAAGAGCTTCTAGAAACATGTTTGTGTTTAGCCCGAAGCCGAGGCGAAAGCAGTAGGCCCACAGTTCGGGATTTCCAGCATAGTACTGACTAAAATACTTTCCAAAATCTTCAGTTTCAGGCTCTGCATCGCACATGTCAAGAAAACCATGTAAAGCGTCAAGGAATTTTTTATCAGTTTCTTCTAGGAGTGTCCTACACTTGTGATAAATTTCTTCCGTTCTATTTTTATTTTTAACTTTTACATGAATATTTTTAGTCCAATTTTTGTCAACATACAAAGTGCAATGTAAACGGTGTTTTAGAATATTCATGACGGATATCCAAGCATTGTAATATGCTGGAGCATCATCCCTCCAAATATCTTTTAAACTCACTCAAATTATTCCTAAAATTATGTAAAATCCTGTAGAATGCGAAAAAAATTGTTTAGAAATTTTCTGGATACTTTTTCGACATACATGAAATCTTGAAAAATCTTTTTGAACTTTCTCGAGAAAACTAGGAAAATTATATTTATATAACTTTAAAACAAAAGAACTTAAAAATAAAAAGTTATTCGAAATTTTTATTTTGTGTTAAAAATTATTTTTCTCTTCAAATTATAATCTTAACTTAACAAGTGATTCAAGAACAACAAGAAATTCATTAATATAGGACAATACAGTTTCAAACTTTCCCAGCCGAAAGTTTATTGTCTGAGTGGTAGACTGATGCATTGCATCTATAAAGGAACAATGCATAATATATTATAAATGTATATTCGAATAAGAATCTTGAAAATAATTTTGAAAATAAGTCGAAAAAATACTTACGCGTCACACTGAGCTTCATATTTTCCGTGGAAATCTCTGTTGTGCCTATTCAACGCGGATGTGTGTTGAAAACCTTTTTTACAAATATGGCATGAGTGTTGAGTTTCTTTTACTACATTTTGAATTTTGTATACACTTTTTCTATGTTTATGTAAATTGGATCGTCTACTGAAACTTTTTCCACATATTTCACACTGCACACACTTCCATAGCACAGTATTAATGAAACACTTAAAGACTGGAAACTTTATCCCTGCTTGCCAGTTCATTAGCAAATGGTCTTAATTATAAAATGTTATGCCCTATTTGTAGCATTTACTCTCATTTACCCTCACCACCACTATAACATTTAAAGTGGAAAGGGATGATGATGTCTGACAAATTCGAAAATAACGTGCGGTCCAGCGCGGTCTACGGCTGTAGAGCGCGTGCGAATGATAAAGTTCTTTTTTTATTGTTATAAATTAATATATAAACAATTCTTCAACATGAGATCAATCATACGACATAACAACCGCAACGCTCATTATAACAAATTAAACAGTCCTGAATGTCCTACATTAAGCATAACTTTAGATCATTCATACGCTCAGAAATAATTAATTATTATATTCAAACACCTGATTATTAAATTGTAAAATTATAAAGATATGTATAAAAATGTATATAAATTAAAATATAAATATTTCTTCAACATGAGATCAATCATACGACATAATAGCGGTCGGGTATTTGAGTTTGCTATTTTGCTATTATCTGAATCAAATTTTGCTAAGTTGCCTATCATAAGGGGCAAGGAGCAGTCTGACAAATTTGAAAATAACGCACGGTCCAGCACGCTCTACGGCTGCAGAGCGCGTGCGCACTGGGGTCGACTCAGGTCGACTGGATGGATCCTCCGCACCATGATCCAATTCACTTATGGTCTAGCCAAAATACGTCCCATTTTCGTCCAAATCGCGCATTCCAGCTTCGCGGCCATGTTGGTTACCATTCAACACAGCCACCAGGGCTGTGTTCGAGAATTGACTGGGAGTACTGGATGTACTGGGGTGACGTCATAAAAATTACTGCTGTGAATGGAAATATCCACCGATACGTTTTTCATTGGAAATTTTGTATTTTAATATTTAAAGTTAAAATTGAAAAACAAAAGAATTTTTTTTTCGAACGACCCCATTAGAAATTTTTTGATTCGCCTAGACGGATAATTCTTTTCTTAGAATGATTAATTACAATAGTCATTATTATTACAATATGTGAGTATTTATTGAATATTATTTGTTTTTAAATTGTAACCATAACAAACACGTGAACTTATTAATAAATTCACAAATAAAAATGTACAAATAATGTTCTTCGCATACAATAATTATTTTCTTAGAACTATAATAAGATGTATGGACATTGTTTACATTATTTGATTTTGTACTTAAATACATTCTCTACTCTCATACTTATCTTTATGCACTTGTGGAAAAAATCTGAATATTGTAGGTACAACTTAAAAAAAAATACTTATAAATAAAAATACATTTTATCATCATCGAAGGTATGTACAGTTGAGCTCTCGGATCCAATAACTCACCCGACTCTCGTCCTATTTTACAAAGTACATATTTCAGTCAATTTTTAATGAATTTATCTAAAATATTCCAGACATTTTCTTTGAACTATATAGAACAACTTTCTCGCTGGAAGTTGTTTTAAATCTGAAGTGGCCTCGAAACTTATTGTCTCCGAAAGTAGAAAAATGTGGTTACCGCTGGGCCTTAATTTTCAGTTGGATATTATTAAACAAAAGGTCATTTTCAACTTTTTATTATTTTGCAGGCATTCGCTGAGTATACTTTATATGTGTACTCAATTTCAAACAGTTCCAATAAAATTTGTACGAGTTGTGATAATTTATATTTTAATCACTTATTGAATATTAGGAAAAAAATCTTCTTTCCAGTTTTTAATTTTTATTCTTACGCCTAATTTTATGACATAAGAATTCTAAATATGCTTTGTTAAAATATAGAAGCCTATATCTAAAAAATTAATATTGTGAATTTGAACATTCCCATTCCTTGAGACCCGGGGCAACGCTTTTAGCGTTTTCGAGCATCCGGCGAGTTTGAATTCGAGAGCTCAAGTGCAGAAATTGTTTCATTGTAACACTTTCAAAAAATCAGAATTGCGATTCTAACACAACAGTTAAAAATATTAAAAGTATAACAATAACAAAATCCTATATAATATTAAATAACGAACTAATAAACAAGAAATACATTTCTTCTCTTACTTCTCGAGTAAAATATGATATACAATATACTTGAGAGTTTCAACTTTTATTATTATTTGTATAATTTGGACGTATTTATTCGACAAAATTGATATTTATTAAGCTACACGTAGAAAGAAGAATATTCTCCAATAGTGTGGGCTCTTGCAATTCTTTCATTGTTAATGTAAGGGGAAAACCCAGGCGGAAATATTATATATAGTTTATATATAGTGTGAAGTTTTATATATAATATTCATTTGTTTTATACATTTTTTATATAAAACAAATGAATATTATATATAATACTTCACACTATATATAAACTATATATAATATTTCCGTCTGGGAAAGTTAGACAGAGTATAATGCCCCATTACTGGATTTTCCGATTAATAATTATTGTGACGTAATTAATTTCTTCACGTAATATATACAGGGCTCCTGAGTAGAAAAATATATATTTTTACCAAAACAACAAAAAATCATATTTCCTATACTTTTACCAATACGGTAACAAAAGTTTCAATTGTTATGTAAAAAATGGTTGCTTTGTCCAAATTTTTTATTTAAAAAAAGTTCATAACTGAAAAGGGAGAGAATATTCTTATTTCTTAAGACTGCACGATATAACGATCTGCTTCATAAATATTTGATTGTTTCCATATAATTTATACGTGAAAAGTATTGAAAATAACGCACATTCCATTTTCATACCTGCAAAGTTCTGAAATTGTTACAGAGATTTATATGAAAGGAAAATTTTTTAACAACCCTCCCGTTTATTTGTAATCCAAAATTTACTATTGCAGAGTGGCAAGGGAGGTTTGAAGCACCCTACATATAGAAAGGCCAATTGCAGTGTATCAACATGACCACTAAAAACAATAACTTTCCGTCTAAAAAACTCTCGTCATACTAGTCCCGGCATCCGGTAATTTTTCACCGCGTTCGTTTTCTATAGCGTTTCAATGAGAATTTCAATGGGATGGGGATTTAAAATTTTCAAAACATGACTACGACGCTTCCCGATAATATTTTTGAACAATTTTCCACAAGTTGTGTTTTCGTAGACTGCTTTCGTAAACTTTGGAAAATTCTGAAAAAGTTAAAAAAAAAAAGAAAAAAACTTCTTTTAAGCGCAGAGTTGTATGTCTCCAAAGAACCCCGATTTTTTCAAAAAGGAGGTTAAAAACCCCAATTCTGAAGTTAATATTTGTACTTTAAAACCTTTCAATTCTACGAAAAAATATTCTCCATTTTAATTAAAGTGTACGCAATTTGGAGTAATTTAAAAAAAAACAATGACCGAACCTCAATGTGTCATAAGTTATGGCCTCCCAAACTTGACCACTTTTGACGTATTCTTCAGAGCAAATTACCCGTGTTCAGTTTTTTTCAAAATACTTCTTTTGTGGGTGAATTTATGTTATTAATGGCAGATAAAAAAATTTCATGTAGGAAATTATGTGTAGATGTAAAAAAAACAATCTTCCAGCCTTCATAGGTCAAGAGTTAGGACTCTTAAAAAAACACATTTTTTGCTATTTTTACCAGAAAAAGTTTTTTTAAATAGCTCGTTTGGTGAATATCCTACGGAAACGGTAACGGCATTAACAACATAAGTAACAAACCGTTCCAGGTGAAAATAAATTTTTTCGTACAAGATGCCTGGACTATATTCAAATTTTTACATATGACGGATTTTTTTTAAACGTCGTTTATTTTCGGCATTTTCCTGCTGTCTTTTGCCTCTTTTTTCTCTTTTAGGAGCGTCAATAGAGTCAATAGAGTTAATGGAGTTAAAATTTCAAAAACTTGGCAGAGTACAACTTAATTTGCACAGTTAATTGAATTTGCGAAGTAATTACAAAGTAAAATTGGATTAAAAATAGCACTGTAAAAGTATAAGGAATTTATTCTTGCGAAAGTATATTTAAAAAATTTCAATTTGAAAGCTCCTAGTCACCAAGAAACTTTATCTACGTTTCTGTAGTGGAGAAAGACTTGCAATTCCAATAATTTTTTAGAACCAAGAAGTTTTAATTTGCTTCTTTTTAATCAATATATGTCCTGCTTACAAAATTGTATATCTACATTTTTCAATACTCTATTTTTCCAATTGAAAAAATCAAATGATCTAGAAAAGAGGCGATTACTGACTCAGAATTAAATATGTATAAAATGCTACCATAGGGAAATTTTAAATGATTATTTTCATTTATTTCTTCTACCTGAGAGATATATACTATATATAGCTACACATTTGAAAATTCATTTTTAATGAAATGCATATTTGGCAAATATTCAAAATCGACGAGATTATTAGCAGCAGTTCTTGATTACGGTGAAAAACTGGCAAGTAACAATTTCTTTCACTTGTCACGCTTATCCTGTCTTCTGACTCACATACACCACACACATTCTTGGCCCATTCCACTCACACACATTAAGCATCCTTTCTATCGGTGAAGCACAGCTACCGTCGCAGAGGGGTAAAGGGAAGGGTTCCGTGGCTGGTTCATGTTACTAGCGCCTCGCATCGCTGGTTCCCGAACTAAGCCTACTTCCGACGTCTCATTCCCCGCGCCAATCTTCTAAGCTTGGTGGGCATTGTCGCCTCTATACCTATCTTCCCTCTACGGTGAGAATGGCGAGGGCGATGAGAACTGTTGCAGTGATGCCAACGTAGACAAAATTATTATTTGGAGCGTTGCGATTGGCTGTCGACCGAAAAACGTCATCAATCATGGCGATTCCGTGTAATTTTGCGTGACGTAATTTTTACTGGAATTACTGGATTTAAAAGCATGTGTAATATCACTGGGAGCAAGATGGTAGCAATAAGCTTGGTTTAATTTCAGAAAATAGTTATAATTAATTAATTATTATATTATATTAATGAATGAATTAATTTATAAAAGGCTTCCATATAAATACAAAAGGTAGTAATAAGTAAAGCACAAGTTGCTAAATTAATTGTTAAAAAAATATATATTAATAATAATTGCCACACGGTGCGAAGTTTTTTATTTTTTAGGACATGTTGATTCAAATATCAAATAAATACCTAACTTTTTTAAATAATGCAATATGACATGTGCATACTTTATATTTTATAATTTGAAACGGACCCGCACTTTTCGGTACACTTCACAGACTTCAGGGCCGGCTAAAGAAATTTTGGGGGCCGGTACTGATTTTGTTCGAAACATTAGAAAACCTCCAACTTATTTGAATTTTTTCTAAATTAATCATTGTTCAACCGTTATTTACAAATCAAAAATCAATACTTTTACTTTCAAATTACAAATAAAAAAATTATAATTGTAACATTCAAAGTTTAAATTTATCACTCTGGAATTGTGACAATTCAGTTTCGAATTGTTTAATATTGAAAGTTGTTCTATTTTTTTTGTTAATTTAAAAATTCCAAATTGAATGGGTTAAAAATTGAATATTTGATACTGAAACAATACTTGAATGAGATTTTTAAATTGAATAAAGGCGTTTATTTATGAATATATTAATTTGAAGTGATTTTTAAATTGAACATTGTTTATGGAGACTCAATCGGACGTTTACATTTGCGTAACTACTGAGGTTTTCGAATTGAATTAGTTCAAATTTTAAGGTTAAAATATGTAAATTATATAATTTTGAACAGATCCAGAATCGTTTTGTAAAATCAATTACTCTTCAATTTTTAATACTCAAACTATACATTTCAGTTTTTAAAAGCATTATTTAATTTATATTTACAGCTGATAAATTTAAAAAATTTTTTTATTTGCCGGACAAAAAATAAATTCACTTTCATTTCCCGGTTTCTCCCGGTCGCGAGTCTAACTCAATTTAGCACAACTTTAATTTTTTTGAAATATTAATTTTTCGGTTCTAACTTCCGGGACAATCATTTTATTCCTTGAAAGATTTTCTACAAATCTCGTTGATAATTTTTTATCTTAAGAAATGTATGTAAAAATTATACTATTATTATTTTTATAAACAATATTCTTCTTTAGTAAAATTGTTGTAATAAAAGCGTTTCGAAGAGATTTTTTTCAATCTTTCGAGGAATAAAATGAATATTTATAGGTCGACCAAGGTTAATTTCCTTTATAAAATTTGGATTACATCGCATTTTTTCCAGTTGTTTTTACTATAGTCCAATTTAGTTTTGTATCTTTGGGCGAAGGAATGCGTTCTATAGTTTGACAAATATTCTTTATAGATCAATATTTTGTACAGAAAATTACCTTGAGTGACCTTTAATTATTATTTTATAAACGTGAAACAAAGAACAGATTTCAATGTTTCCTATGAAAAACACAATCCAGGAGTGACAGAACGAAATCAGAAACAATAATAGAGTCAATTTATTCAGAAACAATAATAGAGTCAATTTATTCAGAAACACAAGCACTTTGAAAAAAATTGACCTTGAGCGAACATTAAATATATATTTTTTAATTTTTACAAAAATCAGGTGTTATTTTCTCACAAAAATAATTTTTGGGGGTGCCAAATTATTAAAAAATAAATAAACCTTGAAAAGCACCCTTTTAGAGAGCTTTAAAACTAAACATTTGTTCAGTTCTTTCAAGCACTCCTAATTTTCAATAGTCCTATTATGCCACAAGAATGTTGTTTCTTATAGACAAAAAAGTGTTAAAAAAAGTTTTCGAAAAATTTTTAAAAAGCTTAAAAAAATTTCAGAGGCCTAAACGGTTCAATATATAATAGAAACGCTATAAATTTGAAATTAGTCTACTTTTTCATGTTTGCGACCTACAATGATTCAAGTTTAAAGGTTAAAATTACAATTGTGAAAAATAAAAAAATATTGTAATTAATTTATATTTTAAACCAAAACCATTTGTATACTTCAATCTAAATGCAGCTGAAAACATTGAATTTAAAATGCGTCGAATTCAAGATATATTTCGCAAAGAAAACTGAAAGCAGAGGATCGACTTTCAAAAAAAGCGACTAAAAGTCAGAAAGTGACTCGCTGGCTTGCAATAATGCATTAAAAATGGTGTATTACCACATTTTTAACGTTTAAATTTAAACTTTTGACTTTTTCGCGTTGTAGCAATTTCGAATCCCAACATTTTTTTTTTTTGACCTAACCTATAACTTAAACGAAAATTGTGAAAATCCAAACAATAAGCCCGCGTTCTGAAAATGAGGCAAATTTTAACGTTAAAGTTCAAGTTGTCAAATCGAATTTTAACGTTAAGATTCAAGTTCTCAAATTGAAACCTTAAGAATTAAAAAAGTTTACAATATTAGTCTTTTGTAAATTGTATTGGAATCCTAAAAGAGTATAATGGGTTCGGAATCGAAAGACATACAGCAAAGATATAAAGCATGCAGCTTGATTATCCGCGCATAAACAAAAAATTTCTTGTTTGCAGGATGCGCCGTGGCTAGTTGGCGCAGGGCACACGCGCTCTTATGACCTTCTATAACTTAAACAATACTTTCCATCCCATTTTCGTTTTGGGATGTTTTTCAAGGAAAAAAATCAAGCTTTTTTTCTAGCCTAATAAAAAAATATCAAAAATGCCGCATTGGGAGAAAATCGCAAAAATGTTTTTTAAAATGAAAAATCAAGGTGAAATCATTTTTTTATCGTTTAATGATTATTTTTATTGTAAACCTTGTTAAAATACTTTTTCAAAACCCTCATAAAAAGTAAAATCGGATTACTGCATCAGGAGTTATGTACAATTGAAGGTTAGCCGTCGGGGTGAATCGTCGAAAATTCGGGCCCCTGTATCTTGACAACCCGTTGTACTAGGCGCGCCCCCTTCATAGAATTTAAAGAGGTCTAGTAGCACTACAATCTGGCGGAGTTTGAATGAGATAGGCGACAACAAAATTTTAGGCGGGGACACTTGGGAAATTTTACCCCATATGTTCTTCATATACAAATTACTAAATTTGTATTTGATTTCAAATGAAAAATAATGATATAATTTAGGCGACAAATTTTATTAGTTATCTGTTTTCGTACCTTGCATTGTTTTCTCAAAAATTTGATTTTTTTTTACTGTCAATGTTATTTTCCGTCGTGGGTGTGGTGGGCCCACATTGGTAGTAAATATCCACCTAGAAACACTACCCGAATCGGGTAGTGAGGCAATGAACTTTCGAGTTCGAACTGATAATCAAAATATGTATGTATGTCAATGTTATTTTCACGAATAAAACAAAAACTACGCATCCGATCGAAACATGATTCACAACAAATTTGTACCTCTTCCTTGGATGAACAAATTTTGTTTTTGTCATTTTTTTCGTAGCTCGTGTTATTCGTCTACAAATTTGATTTTTCTATTTTCAATGCTGTTTTTTACGAATAAAACAAAAACTGCGCGCCATATCAAAAAGTGAATAATAACAAAGGACCCCGCACAAAATACCAAGAAAAAAACGTTCAGTCGTTTGAGCTAAAACCGGCTGGAATGTATTCTTTAAGGTGTCCCGAATAAAAGTTCGGATGTGCACTACACTGAAAAAAAAAGTTTTTGAATAAAAAAAAATTTCTTTGATTCAAAGAAATGGTCGTACTGAATACGTCCAATCATGTATTTCTTCAATTCAAAGAAATCGTTTAATTGTATGAAAAATAAGAAATTATTGAAGCAAATAAATAATTGCTTCAGCCTCTGAAATATTATTTGAGCGAATGGACGATGTCTTTAACTGAATGAAATTAGATATTTGGATTTAAAAATCAGTCAGTTGATATGATCGAATACAATTTCAATTCTAAGAAATATTTTCTTAATTGAAAGTATTGTCGATCGGATAAAATAAACGTTTTTTTAATTGACAGATTTGATTTTTTGTTTCAATGAAGCGTACTGTAATTCAAAAATACGACCTATTGATCGGATGGAAATATTTCTTTAAATCAAAGAAATATGAATCAAAGACAAAAATATTCATTTTAAACCAAATAAATGACTCATTGTTCCAAATGAATGTGCCATGAATGGGAATGAATATTTCTTTGAGATGAGAATATGTGAATTGATGGAAAGAAATATATTTTAAAGTCAAGCAAATATTTTATAGGCTCACAAAACTATTTTTTCGCATCAAATTTTTGAGTATTTGAAGCAAAATAATATCCCACTGATTCAAACAAATATTTCTTTGGCCTAAACCATGCGCGAGTGCAATAAAGTAGTTCGTACTTCAACTGTAGTACATATTTTCCTAAATAAACAAATGGATTCTTTCAGCCTAAATTATAATTAACATTGTTATTATTATACATATTTAATTTAAACAACGCATCACGAATATATTTTACAATCTTGATGAACCTGAAACAGAAAAATTCGATGAAAAATCCACCTCCAGCAGGAATCGAACTTGGGTCCGTCGAGTGTCAAATCCACAACGATGACCACTACGCTGTCGCAACATGGAAATTATAAGGCGGAAAGCCGTATTTAGCTCTCGCCATAAATGCCAAAGAAATATTTCTTCAAATCAAAAACATGGATATTGAATTTAACAACAGATTTCTTTGATCTAAAGAAGTATTCAATTGAAACAAATTATGCCAAATTATTGAATGTTTGATTTGAAAAAATAATTACTTCGTTGGAAAAAATGTTTATTTGTTATGAATAATTTAATTCTAGTAAGCAAATAAAACATTTCCTTCAAATGAAGAAATAAATATGTATGCAAACACAATACCTTGTTCATCTAAATAAATGCTTCATTGGTATAAATGCATGAACTCTTTGTAACAAATAAATATATTTTTAATTTAATTAATATTATTTTGAATTGAATCATTATTACTTTGCTTTAAATAAACTTAAGGACTTGATTCAAATATGCCCAATTAATTGATTCAAATGCGTCCGAATCAATTCAAAGAATCGAACTCATTGAATCAAATAAATATTTCTTTGCGATGATTATGTCGACTTCTGGCATGGAATAAATATTTTGTTCAGTTTAGTGAATATACCTTTATATTAAAAGAATATTTTTTAAATTTAAATAATACTTGCATTGTGTTGATTACAATAATTGTTAGAATGCAATAAATATTTATTTAATTGAATGAATATTCATTTATCTTCAATTAATATTTCTTCAATTTAAGTAATTATTTCGTTGCAATTATTATATCAACTTTTAGCTTGCAATAAATATTTCTTTCAATTTAATGAATATATATTTGTATTGAAAGAATATTTTTTACATTCAAACAATTTTATTATTGTGTTTATTATGATAATTGTTAGAATGCAATACATATTTGTTTAACTGAATGAATATTCAGTTATCTTGAATAAGTATTTCTTCAATTTAAGTCATTATTTCGTTGCAACAATTATATCAACTTATAGTGTTAAATAATTTTTTTTTTCAATTGAACGAATATCTATTTATCGTGAAAGAATATTTTTTAAATTTAGATAACTGTTTTATTATTATAGTTTTGACAGTTCTTAGCATGAAATAAATATTTCTTCAATTGAATGAAAATTCATTTATCTTGAGTGAATATTTTCTTGACTAAAAAAATTAACTAATTGCTCCAATGATGTATGAATTATTCGATTCTAAAACATATTTATCCATTTCAAGGAATCGATTTCATTGGACTAAAGAAGGAGTTCTTTAGGCGCCTAAAATGTATTCAATAAACCTAGATTCCTACCTTCTAGGAAATCATTTCTTTGTCTTGATATTTTTCGCATTTAATGCGAAGAAATATTTACTCATATTAAAGAAATTTCACACAAAGAAATCATTTCCTTGAATTAATGCGTGAATCTTTTGCATCTAAACAATATTAACTTAACTGAAGTAAACAATTACTTGGTCGAAAGAAAAAAAACCAAAGAAACGCATTTCCTTGAATCAAGAAAATTTTTTTTTCAGTGTAGGTCCAAAAAGTCCTTAGGTTTCGAGTTACAGGCACTTGAAGGTTATAAAATGACGATCTTTATATTATATGATTTTCAACTTTCTGAGCGCTATACTGACTTAATATCGTGATTTCAGACTAAGTGATCACAACAAGAGTTCTAGGAATGTAAGTAAGGTACCTTGTGATGGCCTTGTCTGTGTCCTTGACCCGTATTCTGAAGGACATTTGAAGGTCAACTTACTTCTTTTTCAGTGGAACCCATCTTTTACTTTTCATTTTTAAAAAACAACTTTTTTCAATAGAATGTAAGTAAGCTACCTTTTGATGACCTTATCTGTGACCTTGACCCGCATTCTGAGGTCTTTTGAAGGTCAACTTTTGTTCAAGAAATCCATTTTTTCACTTTTCATTCATAAAAAACGCGACTAAAGGTTAAATAGTTATAAAAATAAAATAACATCCAAGTCATGATTTGCAAAACCTTATCTAGGTAAAGAATTTTGACTTTAAACTTCCAATTGTAATATATTCTTAACGATAATTAAAATGTTCATAATTAAAATATTTAAAATAACAATAAAAACCAAAAACAAAACATAAAAAGAAGAAAAAATAACAGAAAAGAACATAAAAAGAAGAAGAAAACACACAAAAAATAAAACAAAAAGAAAGAAGGAGTCAAAAACCCGTCACCTCCATGTCGTTGACTCTGGGTAACGCTAAGAACGGGTTACACTGAACATAATAAAATAAATCATACTACAGTAACAATTTAAACTTGAAACTATTTATCAAGTTTACAGTCAATACAATTTCAAGTTTATTTTATTTTCTTCAACTTTTATCTTATTTTTTATGGAAACATGACTTGGAAGTTATTTTCTTCACAAACCTTTTTAAACTTTTGGGATACTACTAGGAAAGATGAATCAATCTCCCCCTAAAAATGAACATCTAAAAGTTTAATTGTATTTTTTAAGAATGAAAAGTGAAAAAATGGATTGCTTGAAAAAAGTTGACCTTCAAAAGACCTTCAGAATGCGGGTCAAGGTCACAGATAAGGTCATCAAAAGGTAGCTTACTTACATACTATTGAAAAAAGTTGTTTTTTAAAAATGAAAATTAAAAAATGGGTTCCATTGAAAAAGAAATGAGTTGACCTTCAAATGTCCTTCAGAATACGGGTCAAGAACACAGACAAGGCCATCACAAGGTACCTTACTCACATTCCTAGAACTTTTGTTCTGATCACTTAGTCTGAAATCACGATATTAAGTCAGTATAGCGCTCAGAAAGTTGAAAATCATATAATATAAAGATCGTCATTTAATAACCTTCAAGTGCCTGTAACTCGAAACCTAAGGACTTTTTGGACCTAGTGCACATCCGAACTTTTATTCGGGAGACCTTAAATTTTGTGCGGGGTCCTTTGTAGATATTTTTCAGGTGCACAATTTTGGTGGAATCATCTTTTCTCGTATCTTGCATAGTTTGACAGAAACATGGAATTTTTGATTTTTCATTATTTTTTTGTGCAACCAAAATTTGAATTTTTGATTTTTCAAAAAATTCAAAAAGTTCTTATGAAAATATTATTGGGTGTTCAAAAAGCAACATTTTTCTTCTCTTGACTTTTTTTCATATCGTGCTTTTTTTGGCTTAAAATGTTCATTTTCGTTTGTTTTTTGGAATTTGTTCTCACTCACTTTTGCTCACTTTTTGAATTTTCATCAAAAATAGCTGGTTAACGAACTTGTTCTTTCTTTGTAGGCCATGAAAAAGTGTGCCAAAGCACAAACCAATCTGATCAATCTTTCGAAAGTTATCGTGCCTACACGATACAGACATACAGACAGACACCTTCGTAAAAATCGTTTTTTCTGACTCATGAGGTCTCAGAACGTGGAGCTTTGATGAAAACCGACTATGTCAAATTTTACATAAAAGTAATACCTTCTCATTAGAATGAGAATGTAAAAATGTGCCGAAGCTCTATCAAATTTGATCATTTTTTCGAAAGTTTTCGTGCCTACAGACAAACTACAGACACCTTGGTAAAATTCGTTTTTTCTAGCTCAGGGGGTCTCATAACGTGGAGATTTGATGAAACCCGACTAAGTCAAATTTTACATAAAATAGGGTTACCATCCGTCCTGATTTTTCGGGACATGTCCTCTTTTTTCAAGGTCTGTCCTGGTGTCCTGGTTTTTTCTTGAAAATAGGCAAAATGTCCTGGTTTTTTACGACACCAAGATTGTTGACAGCAAATATTGTATATTTTTATTTTTCTACAATCGCAGTTGCATGTTTCAGCATAATACTGAACGCGACTTTATAGAAATGCGCGCGCTATCCACGGTATTAACGAACGTGATAGTGCATGTTACAATATCGGTAGCAAAGCTAAATATTAGCGATTGAGTACTTTGTGCACCTGCACAGTGCTTCGGTGTACATGTATTTATTTATAAATACAATAATTTATATTATATTATATTTATATTAAATAACAACAATTACAATAATAGTACAGTATTTATACCATTTCCCATACGTTTGTCAAGGTTATCGGTACATTTTTGTCTTCATGACCTTTTTTTTTTTGAGGGATCGCTTGAAAATTTTTGAGCGTCCTGGTTTTTCACCCGACCCAGATGGTAGCCCTACATAAAACCAATACCTCCTCATTAGGATGAGAATGTAACAACAAATTTGTAGATCTTTCTTGGATCGAGAATTTTGGTTTCTTCATCTTTTTTCGTATCTTGCATAGATTGACAGCAAAATGGAATTTTTTAGTTTTTTTATGTTTTATGGGGTCAAAATTTGAACTTTCGATTTTTTTTAAAAATTCAAAAAGTTGTTATGATAATCTTGTAGGCCTTTCAAAAAGTAACGTTTTTATTCTTGTGACTTTTTTTATAGCGTGCGTTGTTTGGCTTACAATGTTCATTTTCGTTTGATTTTTTGGATTTTGAAAATGCTATAACTCTGATAATTTTGTTTTTATCGAAAAATGTCATCAGGATAAATTGTTCAGATTTTTGAGTACTACAAATTTCCTCACATAAAATAAAAAATAAAAAAAATGGTTTAAAAATTTTTGAAAATGCTGTAACTTTTTGAATTTTTATCAAAAATAGCGGGCTAACGAACTTGTCCTTTCCTTATAGGTCTTAAAAAAGTGTGCCAAAGCTCAATCAAATCTGATCATTTTTTCGAAAGTTATCATGCCTACAGACAGACTACAGACTATAGACAGACACCTTGGTAAAAATCGTTTTTTCTAGCTCAGGGGGTCTCAAAACGTGGAGATTTGATAAAACCCGACTAAGTCAAATTTTACATAAAACCAATACCTTCTCATTAGAATGAGAATGTAAAAAGAGTTGAATTGTATAATTTCTAATTTAAAGCGCTAAAAATGAAACAATTTTATTTTTATTTGAAGAATCAGGAAATTGAATGATTTCAGATTAAAATTTCGAAAATAGGACAATTTCAAAAAGGTAAAAATTGAATATTTTAAGATTCGAAGTGTGGAAATTGGATCATTTGAAATTCAAAGGAATTGAAGCTGTGGAATTTTTAATGAAAAGCGTTCAAAAGTAAATAATTGAAAATGGAAAACTTTTAAATTTGAATAATTTTAAATTCTGAGCGATAATTATTTGACAATTTGAAATTGAAAACTAAATTGAATCTTTCAAAATCAATGCTTTCTGAAATTTTAAATAGTTATTATATGAGAAAATTATAATTTAATATTAAAGCTGATTAGACAAATTTTTCTGAAATCGAAATATGAATTGAATTATTCTAAAAAAAAAACGTTCGGAATAAATACTAATTTTCAATGGAAATCATTGAAAATGAAAAAATGTCTACTCCATGCGCTGAAACTTAAACGAACGCAAACTTAGAAAAAATTTTAGTCACCAAAAGTTGTAATATTAAAACCGAGGGGTTGACAACTCGTGAAGTAGGGTGTACACTTGTAATGAAATCTACTGAAGTCTCCTGAGATATCTGAAATCTCCTGAAATATCTGAAGTCACTTGAATTCACTTGAAGTCACTTGAATTCACTTAAATTCACTTGTAGTCACTTGAATTCACTTGAAGTCACTTGAATTCACCTGAAGTAACGTGAATTCGTGTGAAGTCACTTGAAATCACCTAAATTCATTGGCGGTCACCCATATACCACGTGGGCAGTTTTGGGGGGGGGTATGGCAAAAGTCCACGATTGTCCACGAGGGGGGCCAAAGGAGTCTATCCAAAGTCCACGAAAAAAATGATATTCAGAGGTTCCGCAAGCCCCGTATAGTTTAACACGTATTTTCCATAAGAAAGCAAGACGTTTTTGTATATTTTATTCAGAATCGTCAATATTAGGTGTATTTTCTAATACATAAAATATCACTTTAATGTGATAATTTAATGTTTGAATAAATTGTTTAAACAATTCATTATTTGAGAGTTGACAAAGAAACCGATTCTAAAAGAGGGAGAGAATTAGGAAAGAGACAACCAAGCCATCCTCACTCTCTTATCCTTTCTCCGTATTTTTTATACTACTTTTGGGACCAACATGTTTCGAGATCACTTTAGACTTTAGATCTCCTCATCAGGGTATAATTTTATAGGATACTACGGACAATTATTTCTATCATATGCTTTATATTAGTAATGTATGTATATATGTGACTGAAGTTTCTTATCGTACTGTTATTTAAATTATTTTTTATTTATGGATGGATTTTTATACTTTAATTTTCGGTTTATCCTCAGAGAATCGGTTTCATTATTGTTTATAGCCATTTTATCTTAGAATGGAGTTAAAAAGTCACGGTTTTATGTAAATTTTTGTACTGATTCACAACTTTTCAGTTAGAGCGAGGAAATAATCAATTGAATTTAACAGAAGTAATTGTTTAAACAATTTAATATTTAAAATAATATTCTCTTAGAATAATGCTAGAAAGTTGCAGTTTATTCTAAAATTTTCCACTTTTGGTTCACTTTCAAATTATAGTAGGGTTATAATTGAATCAAGTTAACAAACATAATTGTTTAAACAATTTGTTATTATTTTTATTGATATTCTCTTTGAATAATGTTAGAAAGTTTCGGTTTTTCTGAAATTTTCAACTCTTCTTCTACTTTTCACTTAGAGTATGGTAATAGTGACTGAAATTCATCAAATATAATTATTTCAACAAATTATTATTGTTTTTAACTATCTTCACCTATAATAATGCTAGATAGTTGCGGTTTTTTCTGAAATTTGTTGACTTTTTGTCTACTTTTTACTCAGTGAGATCATAATGTAAGTTAATCAACATAATTGTTCATAAAACTTATTATGGTTTATAACTACCTTCTCTTGGAGAAATGCTAAAAGGTTGCGTGTTTTTCTGAAATTTTCAGCTTTTCTTTAACTTTTTAGTTATCAGTAACTACTTCAAGGAAAATTTACATCTATAATATGATCCATCTGGAAAATTTGAAGAATATTTTAAATATCTGTTTTATTTCAGAAAAATATATTCACAAAAAGAAAGATTGTTAACAAAATTATTCTCTCTATTGTTTATTTATTATTTGTTCTTAACTAAAACCCGCGACTTTCTAACTGTACTCCAAGAGAAAATTGCTAAAAGCAATAATATATTTTTTTTAAATGCATTTAAACATCTAATTATCAGTGAGAAGTTGTATTTTATGCATTAGAAATAATTTGTTTAAAAAACACGCAAAAAAATCATAATCAGCGCCAGCAACTCGCAAAACCCAATTTTTTACTTATGGGCTGTTTTTGGGACCCTATAGAACATACATATGGGCGTGATATTTGAAAACTAATTATTTATTTGTATTCTATAGCTAATTGTGAAGAGCAATTTTGAGTTTCAACTCGATTCACATAATATTGACGATTTTGAATAAAATGTTCAAAAACGTATTTTTTTCTTCTGAGAAATATGTGTTAAACTTCATGTGGCTGGCGGAAACTTCCAATATCATTTTTTATTGAAGATCGAAAAGAAATGTACTTTTTCATGAATACTTTCATGCAAAATAAGCATGAAAAAGATTCACAATTAAAAGCCAGACATCAAACTACCTCACCTTTCCGAAAATTTAATATTCTAAATAGATTGGTTCAGAATCAGCCACAAATGTGAATATCATTTTTTTTAAATGCATTTATTTTTTTGTGGATTCGAACAAATTTGGGGGCGATATGCATGAAAATTCGAAAAAACAATTTTCCAACGCATTTTTGGACCACCCTAATGTGAACTCCCGTTTTCCTGAATCTGCGGACTTCTTCTTAGGAACACATAAGAAACCAAAGAAATGTTCACTAATTTTTGTCTGGACTTCTTACTTTGTATCATGAAGCTTATGTTTTTAAGAAAAACCGAATTCTCATACAATTCACAGCTGCTTTTGGCTTCGTAGCTTTTGAATACCAAGAATATCCATATATTTTCATAAAATATGAAATAAGTCTACGTGGGCAAAGGAGCCAGGGGGAGAGGGTTCGTCAAAAGTCCACGCTTGTTCACGAGGGGTGGGGGCGGGGGTGAAGATGTACTAAAAAATTGTTCATGTGGTATATGGACGGCCCCTTTGAAGTGACTTGAATTCTCCTGAAGTCACTTGAAATCTCCTGAAATATCTGAAGTCATTTGAATTCACATGAATTCACGTGAAGTCACTTGAAATCACCATAATTGCAAAATTAAAACTTATGAAAGGGAAAAATTAAAAATTTAGCGTTTAACATGAAAATTCAGAACTCTAAAATTGCATCCATTTAAAATTATCAAAATTATTCAGTTACTGAGGTATCAATTTCAGTTAGTTTGATTTTTATCTATTTTGATTTTAAACACAATTTTTAGTTTTTTAATTTCATATCGTTTTACTTTTAACATTTCTTTTAGAATTATTATTCATTTTTGAACTTTATCAATCGCATGCTTTTTAATTCGAAACTGACTATCCAGGCTTTTAATATGAAATTTTGAAATATTTATTTCTAAATTGACCTGACATTTTGAATATTTGAATTTGAAACTAGAATATTGTAAAATTAAAAAATCAAAGTAACAGCTTTTTCAGTTTTAAACTAAATATGGGTTAAGAAATATAGAAAGTCTGGTACAGTTATAAAATGGTGAAAAACAATAGGGTGCCAATATAAAGGGTGACTCTGGGTTTTTCCTCAGTTCGTCTGCAGTGAAATGATCTGCATCGCAAATATTATGTTCAAATAGCACGCTTAAGTAGGTGTAAGTTTAATAATCTGTTCAGAGCGAGTTTAGTGCATAGATTAAAACTCAAGATATCTATAGGGTGCAAGAAACCAAGTTTGTCTATATACTATGCTGTTTTTAATGGAAAAATTATTGAAAATATTGTCATCAATTACTGTTTTTATTCTTCAACTAAAATTTAAAAAATGTTAACGGTCTTTGTAAAATAGAGGGAATAAAAAAATAGTTATTGTATCTTAAGAGGAATTTTGATTGGGCTTTTTTGCATACTGTCTAAAAATTTATAATATTTAACTAATATCAATTAATATTACTTGAAATAATATTGCATGAAATATTATTATATATTTTTTGTTCAATTCTTAAACTTTTTTAGCCATACTTTACTTTGTATGTGTACAAAATTTAATTTCGTCGAATAATTCAATCGATTTCTAATTCTTCATTTAAAAAGAAAATAATTATTTACTTTCTACTTACTTTAAACAGATTTGAAGATGCAGATACAGATTCTTCTTCCGTTGAATGAAACAATTTGATATGTTTCATTAAAGTTTTACGAGTAGAAAACAGCTTCTCGCACATTTCACATCCACATTTTTTCTTTCTCGTCTCTGGTATAATATTGTGCACATTTTTAAGATGTCGAATTAAGTTAAATTTATTAGAAAAAGTAACAGCACCGGCTTGAAACTCTTCCATGTTTGGATTCAAATGAACACAACTTGACTATGAAAGCGCATGTGCGAACGAAACTTCCGAAATGAGGCGAAGATAGCCGACCGGAGGAAAGATCCCCGTTCGGGTTGTACACAGATCCGCTCGTATGGCGAGATAGCTTTTATTGCTTTTTTACGATTTTCTCAAGTGTCGAATGTGTCAAATTTCAAGTAATTAATTGATTTACGTTTAAAAGTGAAATTGGAGTGAATAGTGAAATATGTGTGTATAGTGATGCATTTTTATGCAAAGAAAAACATTCAAGTGTTTATATTACGAATGGAATAGCTATGAAAGAGAAAAAATACTTTGAACGCAATTTGCTGGAAACCAATAAATGTCTATGGATAAAATATTACGGAAATGATTTGGATCAAAAATATTGGAAATCTTTTTAAAAATTTTACTGATGCAAAATAGGAGAAATGCTTGAAAAGGTAAGAAAATTAATTTTATTTTATTTTTTAAAATAATTAATAGTAATTAATATAGGTCCGTGAAATAAAAGGCCCTTTTTAAGAATATATAAAAACGATATATTTTTGCATAGGTGTCAATTTTTCAGTATAACTTCAATATCTAAATGTTCACCCTTAGAAAACCCAAAGCATATAACATACCTAGATAAAAATTGTGCACGCACGATGCGCGCATTGTGCGGGTTAACCCGCACGTCGTGCACGCATATGATCACGCAGCTGTGACATCAATTGATGCACACATGGGTCGCACGTCGTGCAGTCACAATGTGTGTGGCAGATTGCACGCACGAAGTGCAGGTCTAATGGGAGGGTTAATAAATAATTAATTTAATTGTTTTCAAATGTAAAATAACAAGTGGAAAATGAATTTTATATCGTTTATTATTTTATTAAAGTCGTGGATCTACATATAACTCACTTATCGCAAATCTTTGGTAAAGTTAAGGGTGTTGGTTAGATCCGACTTGGAATTTTTTTTTTTCTAGGCACGGCACTGACTCCATATATATTTTTTCCCAATCATTTGAGAACGAAAGAAAGAAAACTTGTCAAATATCCGGGGTTTTGCGAGATCCTGGAATCAACAAAATTGATAGGAATGAAGCCTTTTGTTGAGGCAATCATTATTTCCACGGAAATTATAAATTTTGCGAAAGGGAGAAATCTGCGGATAGCAGAAGACAGCATTTGAACGGCGAGAACTGTTCGCAAATTTATTTTTTTACTCACAATTCTGACACCACAGAAGCATTTTCAGAGGTCATGCAATATTCTAAGACCCAAAACTTGATGATGGCGAACCTAAATTTTTCGAAATACGTCGCGAAATGGAGAAAAATGTACAATAAAATTGAGATGTCCTGTGCATGTGAAGACCATAAGACATTAGACTGTAGTAGTAAGCAGCAAAGCAAACGCGGCATATAGACCATCTGTCAAATTCGCGCTGCAATGCTCTGAAGTCCGCCCCGATTTCGATTTCGTTTTGGGTCTTCGAATATTGCATGACCTCTGAAAATGCTTCTGTGATGTCAGAATTGTGAGTAAAAAAATAAATTTGCGAACGGTTCTCGCCGTTCAAATGCTGTCTTCTGCTATCCGCAGATTTCTCCCTTTCGCAAAACTTATAATTTCCGTGGAAATAATGATTGCCTCAGCAAAAGGCTTCATTCCTATCAATTTTGTTGATCCCAGGATCTCGCAAAACCTCGGATATTTGACAAGTTTTCTTTCTTTCGTTCTCAAATGCTTGGGAAAAAATATATATGGAGTCAGTGCCGTGCCTAGAAAAAAAAAATGCCAAGTCGGATCGAACCAACACCCTTAAACGCAATTCGTAAAAGAATATTATAATAAAGTTTGCTTCAGTCTCAAACTTTGGCAAAATTATTAGAAGAGGTTGACGAAAAAAAATCCACAATAACTTAAAATCCAACAATTCAATTATGGATTATATTGCGATATATTTGATAAAACGCATAAAACTGTACACAATAAGAGACGTCGGGAGAAGGAAAAAACAATTACTTCTTCTTCTTCTTTGCAAATGGAGGAAAAATTACACATTACGCACTAGTCAAGCGAGCGTTTAGCGATTGTATTTACTACGCGTATCGTTGATATGTATACTGCCATCGCGCGCTTTTTGAAAATGATTATATATTTCAATAAACATTTCGCTGAGTACATTTTAAACTTATATTATTATTAATATTATTTAAACGATTATATATATTTGCATATATAATGATAAAAATTATGCTAAGGTGATTTAATCAATTAATATTTTTTCAAAACTTAATGTATTTACAAATTTTTTATTTATAATTGAACCGCCGCATACGGTAGAAGAGGGTATACAATTTTTTGGTCAGAGAGCAAACGGTCCCTGAAAATGATAAAATTATTATTTAACAAATATTTTTTGATATTATTCATTAAATTCAATTTCCAAAAATTAAAGTTCACAAGAATTTTCAAAAGCGGTGAAACACCATTGCGCTTGGACCAAAACATGTTAAGCCCGGTTCAATAATTAGTTTTTTAATATTTTTAATATTACGTTAATTTTTAATTTTGATCATTTTAAATTTCCGTAAATTTACGTCATCCCCGGCCATCACCATACCTACACGATGTGCGTCGCATAATATCAACACTTCGTGACAGCGAAATGCGACGCATTTTGCTCGCACTCTGGTGCCCATCACTTGAACGAGGCACGTGTTGGCAAAATTAATGCATTTTCGCACGCACGACGTGCCTCGCTTGACGTGCGGGTTCAATGCGTCGCACGATTGTTATCTGGGATAGTTTTATTATTTTCTTTGGTTAACCTAGCCTATAAACATAATTTCACAATAATGGAAATTCAGGGATTCATATTGTAATTAATAAAAATAAAAAGATGGTATCGCTGTATCTTAAATATAAGCTCTATCTTAAAAGGTAAATCCATATACATTGTTTTTAAAAATTCCCTTTTAATTAAAGGAAAAGATCGTCTATCAATCTCCTTTTAGATTAATTTATAATCCAACCTATAAAATTAAAAATATATATTTTTTGTCATAACATTTTTAAAATCTTTAAAAGATAAACACACACATATATATATATATATATATATATATATATATATATACATACATACATATATATATATATATATATACATATACATATACCTATAAATTTACTTGAGAGATTCCTTTTTAAACTTGAAGAGAGATATTTTATCAATATTTTCTTTGGTTACCGTAGTTTAACTTAAAAATAAAGAACAGCTATTTACATTTATACATTTGTACACATGCCCTGCGATGTTAAATCTCTAGCTAAATTTTTGCGAGATGGTCGGGTCTTTTATTTATAAGGTCAAGGAACCTATTCCACATGAGGGACGTCCTCCCCGAGCCCGGAATCTCCGGACTCTTCAAAATTAAAGAGTCCGTTGACTTCCTGCCTTAGTCTTCTTCATCCTGAATTTCAATGGGAATAATCATTGCTTCCGTAAAAGGTCCCCAGATGACATTCACCAAAAAAAGAGTGAATAAGATGGTTCTACGTCCGGATTTACTTCTCGCACGGAGGACGGTCCAAATTCGCCTATATCCTCGACCTTATTAATTCTAACTTGAATTGCTTTATTCGGATTCATGTGAGACAAGTCTCAATCGGCTGCGGCTACACCTGACATGCATGCCCAACATGTGCTGATATTTCTAACTTCGAAGGGAGCGGAGGAGCAGCCCTCACAAAGTCTGGGTGTAGCCAGGTCCTGGAAGGTAGCATAATGGTACTCCTGAACGGATTCATCCTCAAGGGGCTCTACTGGAAGTTTTCCTCGAGAGTGGCAAGACTCACATCTCCAGGCCCAGAGGCCGTTCATTCTAGCAACCCATAACATAGCTGACAGGTGTTTTATTCTCGAGTCATTTCCCTGGAGTGTTTCCCAATAGGACTGAAAGGAAAAGGAAAAATAAAAGGATTTGAAGAATGGAAATTGAAAAAAGGTAATTTAAAATTGAAAAAACATTTTTTATTTTTTTATAACAACAGAATTTAAGTTAATTACTTCTTTTTATTATGTTTCTCTAACATGCAAAATAGAATAAAATTCTATTTTGACAAATGAATCTTTTTCATGCTCATTTTGCATAAAATTATTCATAATAAAATAGATTTCTTTTCGATATCAATTTTTGAAATAGAGACTAAACTCACGATCCGTTCCAATCTGCAGGGTTTCCTTATGAATATTTTCAGAATTCTTTTAATTGAGTCTAAATAATTTTACCTCAATTTCTTGAAAGAAATCTTTTTATTGAAAATTTTTGAAAGAAGAATGCATTAAATATTAGCAATGTTAGAAATACATTAAAATTTTTGGATTGTTTCTTTTCCTATTTGGAAAATTTAATAATCTAAATAGATTGGTTCAGAATCACCCATAAACTTATATTGTTTTTAAATTAAAAAAAAAAAAAATACGACCAAAAGGAAAGAGAAGAAGAAAATAATTATTTGAGAGATGATATAATTTAATCTTTGATTATTTGTTTGTTTGAACAAAATTATAAATTTGTAAGGATGAAGGTAAGAAGGAGATTATATCAACAAGGTGAAGAAAGGAAAAAGAATAGTACTTACAACTGAGAAGGATAACTCCAACGGGTAAATGATAAATTTGGGCTATATTCTCGTTATCCTTTAAAAAATATTCTCCCTCTGAGTCGTTTTCGTCTCCGTTTTCCATTTTAATTTCAATTTTTTATAAAGAAAAAATTGAAAAACCTTCCTTTAGTCTTTTCAAATGTTTTTTTTAAACTTCACTTAGCACTTAATTGAATTTCACCTTCAAAATGCACAAAAAGAATCTTTCACTTTTATAAATTTTTTTCAACAAATTTTCATTTCACATGATACCTATGTAAGGGGTTTACATCGACTAGTCCTTACAAAATCCCTTCGCTTATCTTTTCCGTAAGCGAATGCATTGCCAACATAATGACTCAATACAATATCTTTTTTCCTTCTTTTTATTTATTTTTTTTTTGAAGTCCCTTGAGAGCGAACAAAATTGTTACATCAATTCTAGAGAAAAATTTCCAGACAAAACCATGTCCTTGGGGTATTAAATATTTTTTTTGTATTAATAATTCATTCAGAATCGTATTATTTGAGCAAAACTAATCTGACACATGTGGTAATGTTTTCGATCTGCATCCCCTCCCCACCAAGTCAGTTTTATGTGAAATATAAAATAGGCAAAATTGAAGTTCAAATCAATTATATTTTTATATTATATGCATTTATTTTCTAAATACATAATTTTTTTGTTTCTTCAGAAACATTTATTTTAATCAATAGATCTTTTTCATAGATTTCCAATAATCAATTTTTATGGGGTTATGTCTATTTTTAGGCGCGAAAATTTTAATTAAAAAAAAAAGGAATGTAAGCAAAAATAATATTTGTCTTATAAATCCTAAATCAAATATACAAGTAATAAAATTGTAAATTAAAAGATAATAATTATTTATGTAAACTTTATATAGATAATTTAATTTTATGTTTAGGAAAAATAAACAATTTAAATCTAAACTTTAAATTTTGAAAATTGAGGTTAGAGGTATATTTTCTTCTCTTATTTGGCGCGAAATTTTAAATCTATTCATATATTCAAAAAGGTAAATTCACTTAAAATCTTTTAAATGTTTATATTTAAATCGATAAGTTCTCTCATTTTAATATCTTTTCAACTTAAATTATATGATATAATTTTAATCAAATACTATACATATATCTGTATATTAAAATGCAGTAAGATTCCATATAGCATATTTCAACTTAAATTTGTTAAAAATAAAGATAATAATATTTTTCTTAAATATCTGTAAGATATAGTCTATATTATGTAAAGGCGGTAAAGATTTATAATTCGATCAAGAAGCTAAATTTGTTTGAAATTTGCTTCTAAAGATTTTTCGAGTAATCCTGAAATTTCCTAGAGTCACTTCAAAGCTTAGTATAAAATAAAGATATATCATATCTTTATGTAAATTTTACTTTAAAAATATTTTTTAACCATTCAATACAATTTATTTTAAAAATTGTTTTCATTTCCTTTATTCTACATATATTTTTTGTATTCATTTTTCATAATTTCCCTTTTACAAATAGGTGAATATTGCCATGAAATTTACTACATTCTTATTTTCAGGTATTTAATAGCTGCCTTTTCAACATTCTTGGATGTCAATACTGGTCGTTAACTTAAATTGTCAGATAAGTAATTCATATTAATAATGAATTTATTCAATTAATTATACAAATTCCAAGAATTATTTCTTTGTTTGAAACATATTTTTCTTTTGTTTCAGATTTTTCAATTAAATTGAAACATCTCTACCGAGAAGAAAAAGGAGATCATCATGGAAAAAATTTCCTTTTATCGAAAATTGATTAACATTTTTTTTAATTTGATCTCAATGAATTTTCTTTAGTCTGGGTTTAGATTTGCTCTAAGAGTTCTGAGTTTGAAGTATTAGGGTTTACTACAGAAGTTTCTGTTACTTCTGGATTCTGTGTATCCTTATTGGTGCTCAAAGTATGAGCACACAATTTCAATTTGTCGGTGTGCACTATCTTTGTTTTATTAGGTCTCATTTTGATCAAGGCATTTCTTTCGCCTAACAATTTTTCTAAGACATAAGGTCCATGGAAATAGGGGTCGAATTTGTCTTTCCTCTTGTTCACTCTCAACTACACTTGTTCTCCTTCCCTAAAGTATTTGGGATTAGATCTTTGATCGTAATATCGTTTAGATTTTTCTTTAGCCAACTGAATTCGGTCCCAAGCTAGTGATTGAATGTTGTCTAATTTCTGAAAAAATCTCTTTAAGTATCCGAGATAGGTCTTGTCTGATTCTGAAAGAGTAAAGCTATTTGGAATATTAGCCTCTCTTCCGAAAAGTAACGTGTAAGGAGCAAAGCCTGTAGCTTCATGTATGCTAGTGTTATAAGAAAACACAGCAAATCTAAGCCAGTCGTCCCAATTTGTAATAGTATCAAATTGTCTTAAGTAGTAAATCAATGTCTGATGACTACGTTCCAATGATCCTAAACTTTGTGGGTGATACGCAGTTGATTGAATTTTCTTTATACGGAAAATTTTGCAAAAAGTTTTAATACACTGACTGATCAACTTTGATCCTTGATCAGTGTGAATTATACGAGGACAACCGTATCTTGAAATAAATTCCTCGGCTAAAGCCAAAGCAATAGTCGCTGAGTCTATATTCTTCAAACGAATCGCATCAGAATATTTGGTAAAATTACATTGAATCGTCAAAATATATAAATTTCCTTTCAAAGATACTGGAAGCGGTCCAACTAAATCAATTTGGATTTTATCAAAAGGTCCCCTTGGAGTATCGGTAATCGCCATGGGTTGTCGAGTCCCAATTCGTTCCAATTTATTTCTCTGACAATTAGTACAAGATCTTACTATTCTCTGAACGTCAGCCTTCATGTTTTCCCAGTTATAGATATCTCTTACTCTCCAATAGGTTTTTGAGATTCCTTTATGCCCACCTACTACTGATTCGTGAAATTCTCTCACTATATCATCTCTCATATTACTAGGAGGAATGATTATTTCTTCCGAACAAACAACTACCAAAAGTCCTAAGTTACTAAAATTTTTCCTGCTTGTTTGTTCTACCGAGAGCCAAGAAAGCTCACCTAGATCATTTCCTTTACTTGAAATCTTCACTAAGGTTATCTGTAAAGCTTCCATAGCCTTCTTCAGAGCAAGTACCGCTTCTGAAAGTTCCTTCATAACTATTATGTCATCCCTCTTGTAATTTACAACAAGACTAAAGACAAATCGTCCATTACGATTGAAAACGATAGTTTCTCCGGGCTTCGGATTTTCTTTTCGGACATCTTCAATCCGCAAAAGACCCTTAGCCTCTAGACTATCATTCACTTCTGATACTGAATATCCATCGGCAGAGATTAGATGCGCAATATGCCCTTTTCCAAAATATATCTTATCTTCACTGTAAGATATACAGTCCTTTTCCAGGGTTAAGATCTGGTTAACCGGGATATCCATACAGGAACCTGTAGATAGGATTTAGGATTTTCACTCCAGGCATTGCTTGTTTGGGATCCAGCCGAAGTTAGGGGCGAAAGCGACACCAAATCCTGACTTAGGCTAGATATTTGTTTCGGATTTTGAAGCAAACTTTTATGTAAAAGGCCCAAAAACTCGGAACCATCAGACTCACATTGCCTATCCCCTCCCAACTTGGGTCCGCTTTCGTTGTGAAGCGTATCACACTGATAACGAGGTCTCTGATTATTCAATTGAGTTTCACCCTCAATTTCTTTTTCTTAACTTACGAGAGTCATACAAAATAACCGTTCCAATACTGCCACCAGATCTTCATTGCCATCGTAATCTCTGCGAGCGTCAACCATACCTACATACGTACGACCTGCAGTAGTCGTAGCAGTTAAGTTGGTGTTTGGCTCCATGGATTCATTTCTTTCTGAAGGGTTTCTCGACAGAGCGTCAGCATTTGAGTTGATTTTTCCGGGTTTATACACAATAGTGTAATCATACTAACTAAGCTTTATTCTCCATCGAGCCAATCTTGAAACAGGATCTTTCAGCCCATGCAACCAAACTAAGGGTCGGTGGTCTGTTACCAAATTAAAATTCTGCCCAAAAAGATAAGGCCTAAAATTCTTTAAATTGAAAACAATGGAGAGAAATTCTTTTTCGATAGTAGAGTAGTTCAATTCAGCACTTTGAAGGGTGCGTGATGCAAACCCTGGCGGACCGAACGAACGGAGCGGATACGCTACAGCGTATCCTTATAGTATCCACATCGTATCCTCTCCGTATCATGGAAGAAAAACTCATTAAAAAAGAAAGATTAACATTTCACTTGTTGAAATTCGGATTCTACGTGAAATTTTGAGTTAAAAGGTCACAGAGTAATCGCAATAGTTTTTCTTGCAACATTAAAAACTTTTAAAAAAGTAATACTTATCGATGACGTGCGCTGAAGGCGACTTCAAACGCATCGTCGTTCAATAACAGTTAATAGGCGTTATCCGTCGACGATGCGTTTGAAGTCGCCTTTAGCCCACGTTATCGATAAGTATTATATTTTTTAAAAGTTTTTAATGATGCAAGAAAAACTATTGCGATTACTCCGTGACCTTTTAACACAAAATTTCACGTAGAATTCGAATTTCAACAAGTGAAATGTTCATCTTCCTTTTTTAATGAGTTTTTCTTGCATGATACTGAGAGGATACGATGTGGATACGCTGTAGCGTATCCGCTCCGTTCGTTCGGTTCGCCAGGGAAAGCGATAGGTAAATCTTGTCCTATAGGACCCTGACTTAAAACTCCACCAAGTGCGTAATCAGACGCATCTGTGGTCAAAACAAATGGTTTCTTAAAATCTGGGTACTGCAATATCGGTTCAGTACATATCTTATCTCTGAGAATTTCAAAATCTTTCTGTTGGTCAGAAGTCCAAATAAATTCAACATTATCCTTGAGAAGCAAAGTCAGAGGTTTAGCTATTTTTGCGAAATCAGAAATAAATCGCATATAATATCCAACTAAACCAAGAAATTGCTTAATATTCTTTTTCCCTTTTAGGACGGGAAAAAGTTTCACAGCTGAAATTTTCCTTGGGTCTGGTTTGACTCCGTCCTGAGAAATCACATGTCCCAAATAAGAAATTTCACGGTTGAGAAAATGACACTTCTCAGGCTGAAGAGCCAATCCAGCAGATTTTAGTCGAGCAAGAAGAGCTCTTAATTTGCGAGAATGCTCTTCCAATGAAGAAGCATAAACTACAATATCATCCATATAAACAAATAATTTAACACCCTGGAAACCCGTGAGTACACAGTCCATTACCCTTTGGAAAGTCGCAGGTGCATTCTTTAAATCAAATGGCATTCGGGTGAACTCCAAGTGTCCATGCGGTGTTGAAAAAGCCGTTTTTTGCTGAGAATCAGGATCCAATCGAATCTAATGGAAACCTGATGCTAAATCTAGAACGGAAAAATACTTAGCTCCACCAAGTTGGACCAAAATGTCAGTTATGTTGGGAAGCGGATAAGCGTCACCAACTGTTTTCTCATTTAAAGAGCGATAGTCTATAACCATCCTCCACTTTTTATTTCCTTCGGAATCTGATTTCTTGGGTACAATCCACAAAGGAGAATTGTAGGGAGAAACTGAGGGCTTTACTATTCCTGAAATCAATAATTTATTAGTCTGTTCCTGTATTTCATCCTAGTGAATGGGAGGATAACGATATTGTTTGGTATTTACTGGAGTTTCATCTGTAGTAATTATTTTATGAGATAAAACATTTGTAGAGCCTAATTGGTCACCTTCTAGAAAAAACTGAGGGGAGTACTCTGAAAGAATGGGAAGAAGACTTCCCTGTTCTTCATCATTCAATTCTGATAAATCCATAACCTTCAAAATTTTCGCAAATCGTGATGATAAATTTTTCTGGCTTTCGGTCGAAAATGAATTCCCATTGGAACGATTCAAAGGTACTATTACGTCATATTCCTTAAGTGTCACAGGGGGAATAGTTAGACTGACCTTCTTCGGGGTAGAATTTATAATAAAAAGATTCGCTTCTCCATTCTTATTAAGAACTAAAGCCTCTCCAGCAAAAATTCCAGGTCCACACGAAATTTTCCTAACATATCCCTCATTAAGTTGAGTTTCAATTAGAGGTAAATGGAATAACTTTTTCGTCCTGGCAGGTATTTGCACGGTAACATGAGAAAGCAAAGGGAAACGATCCTCACCTATAGAAAGTTGATCATTTGAAAAGTTTATAACTGCTCTATGTTGCGTCAAAAGTTTATTCCTATAATTCCATCCTGAAGTATAGGGAAATTTTGTGGAATTATCTGGAAAGTGGTTTCAAGTCCTCTTATCATTAATCTAACCTCTCCAAGAGTAGGGATCATATTTTTGCCAATTCCTATTAAATTGAAAATTCGTTTCCGATTTACATTTACAAAAGGTTTCAATCTATTTTCTTTAATCAAGCTGACACTGGCTCCAGTGTCAATCATGAAAACACATTTTCCGAAAAGAAAAGGTAAATTTTCCAGCTCTACTGTAGGGACCGGTCCATCTTCCCCTAATTCCCTGAGTCTAAGAATTACTCTTTTATTGGAATCTGTTTTAACAGATTCCGGTCTTTTCTGAAATAATACATTTCTTGATTTTTGATCTCGAAATTTTTATTTTTATTGCTCACGCTCTAAAGAGTGTTTTTTATGGATTCGACCATCTTTAAACGTATGATTGTTTCTGTGACAATAATGACAACTAGATTCCTCTCTGCCCGTTACAAATTCTTTGTTTGCCAATTCAGGGCAATCTCTTTTAAAATGTCCTAACTTTTTACAATAGTAACATTCTATCTTGCTAATCCAATTATTTCTGTCTTCGAATTTATTTTCAGTTCTCAAATGTGCTATTCTTTTATTTGAATTGAATAGCGGTTTCGGGTTTTGTCCTACATTAGAACTTGAAGCAGCGTCGGGTGCTGACATTCCCATATGTACTCTCTTCCAACTCTTAAATTTAAGATCCTCCTGATTCGCGAGTGCAATGGCTTTGTCTAGTGTATTTATTTCTTTATCTTTTATCTGGGAATAAATATTATAATCTAAACCGCGTAAGAAATTTCCGATTGCTGTAGTTCTGTAAGCTTTACACATTCCAATGCCCTCTTCCCCTGGAGTATTTTCCAAAATTTGAGAGACTAATCTATTCAGGGTCAGATTTACTCGCGCTCCATATTCTGGAACAGTTTTACCGGGTTTAATTTTGACGTTAGCTAAATCTTGCATAAGTTGACTTATGTCTTGATTTTGGGAGTAGATTTGATTTAAAGTTCTCAAAATTTCATCAAGAGTGATCCCTCTTCTATCCTGGATATGTTTTCTCGATTCTCCAATTATTTTTGTTCTAATTAGCATGGTTAAGCAAGAAATATCAGAAGGGTCAATTAGTGAAAGTGCGGCTCTACAATGATCATCAAACATAGTGATCGACATATTTTTTCCATCAAAGGAGGGAATCATCCCCTGAACTATTTTTGAGATTTTACTAAAATCACGAGTTCCGGTCAAAGCAATTGCATTTTCTGATAGGGAAGTGGGAAGGTAAACAGGTGTTTCATGTCTTGTCAAAAGGGAAGAAATTCCGAGATCTGAAGTTACAGATGAACTTATATCACTTCTTAGAGAATTTTGGGAAGACGGTAGAGTTTGTATTATCAAGGAAGTTTCAGCCACTGCACCCCGATCAACAGGACCCTTACTAATCAATTTTCTTTTATTTCTTGAACCTGAAGGTTCAGTTTCGTCACTAGGCGAGAGCGGGGGATCGCTATCCCCAGCCCTCTCTTTCGCACGCAATTTAGGCATTTTCAATTCTATTAGACTAGGGACTTACTTGAAATTATAATCCAATCTCGCACTTTATATTAACACTTTTTCTCGTCTTATGAAAAAAATTTATAAATGCTTAAAACATTTAAATTCAGTTTATACACAATAAGAGCGAGAAAAATCACTTCACAATTTTTTTATCTTTTTGAAGTCCTCTTGTGTGATCTGGAAGTTCCACTTGAAGATCTGGTAGACCTCCGGAAAATCGTCGAAATTCTGCCACTCTGGAAGTCCCTTGATGCGTAACCTTTCACATGCCGTCCAACGATGAGGTAACCCTTCACGGGTCCGTAATCAGGAACGATGATCAAATATTAGGATTTTTCAAATCAATGAAAATCCTTAAGGGTATGTGACACAGTCAAATACCTATATTACCGACCTCACTTTTTCAGTTTATTAAATTTTTGTTTTGAAACTAAAATCTTTTTTTGTAAATAGAATATCGGACTGAAACTTTGTAATATGTATCAGAAGAACATAAACTACGTTTGTGTACTTTATTTGAGTAGAAATTTCGCTAAAAATTATTTACAAAGAAATTAAAACTGCGACCATTTTTGTACATATTGTCTTTGTACCTTGAAATTTTTTGAATCTAAAAACTTTTTTTTTGAGTAAAAGATCGGCCTCAAACTTTGAGAAATGCAAGAGCCGACAGTAAATTACGTTTATGTACGTCATTTGAGTATAAAAGATGCAAAAAGAAAAATTCCAACTAAATGTAAACTCCGGTATTCGCGATTGCACGAAAATGCGAAGTCTGGCGGCCACTAATCGAGGCTCTATCAGCTGGCTCGTCTACATCTGAAATATGGGGTCCACGCTGTCAAAGATTGATGATGCGGTATTCTTACGATAATATTGTATGAAAGTTGTGTCCAGCATAAAAGTTGAGTGAAATATGTTGTTTCAATGTTGAATTATGCAAGTATTGAAATCGTTATTGGCCTCGTTTAGTGGCCGCCAGACTTCGCATTTTCGTGCTCATCGCGAATACCGGCCGAACTGGCAACCGTTGTTGACATTTAGTTGGAATTTTTCTTTTTGCATCTTTTGTACTCGAATGACGTACATAAACGTAATTTACTGTCGGTTCTTGCATTTCTCAAAGTTTGAGGCCGATATTTTACTCAAAAAAAAAAGTTTCTAGGTTCAAAAAATTGCAAGGTACAAAGACAATATGTACAAAAATGAATGCAGTTTTAATTTCTTTGAAAATAATTTTTAGCGAAATTTCTACTCAATTAAAGTACATAAACGTAGTTTATGGTCTTCTGATACATATTACAAAGTTTCAGTCCGATATTCTATTTACAAAAAAAGATTTTAGGTTAAAAAAAAAATGTAATAAACTGAAAAAGTGAGGTCGGTAATATAGGTATTTGACTGTGTCACATGCCCTTAAGCTAATGATTGTTAGAGGAATGCCTGGTGATCTCTTCCAATCATAAACAATTCTGGTGCAATTTTACAACACCCTCTGCTATCGGAAGAAAAAGCACCCCAAAACCCTGATAGAGAATTGCGGCTTTTGATAAAGAAAAACTTTCCGCTTTAATATTCACACGCACCAGTGGGCCAAAAGCTACTCCATCCACCCCCGGCTTCACTGAACGTGTTCAATTAAATAGAAAAGCATTTTCCTTTTCAGTAGGAAAAATTACTTTGATTTTTCCTTTTTAAGATTTCAAAATCTTTTTGTTTCTCAACTAATTCTGAAATATTCCAATTTCAGGAAACCAGCAGGTATATAACTTGGTGAGATACAGAATTTAAAATATCCTTCACGGAGATAAACTTCAATGCAGATCCATCCTTCTCACTTATTTCAAAATTTTTAGAAAAAACAAAAATATTAATTTGCAAATTATTGTCTTTAATTTTCTTTTTAAAAATTAAAAAATTTCCTCTTCTAAAATTCAAAAATGGTCTTTTTCAAAATTCAAAAACTTTCCATTTCAAAATTTTCTCTTTCGAAATTCAAAACAATTTCCTTTTTCAAAATTTTAATTGCATAAGAAATGTCAAAAAAATATATATTTCTTTTCACGAAAGAGACACTGCAATTTCCTTATTATTATTTTTTGTTTATAAGGAAATAAGAAAAAAGGATTTGACTTTTTCACTTATTTTGCGAAGTAGAAACAACTCTGTTCTCAAGAGTTGTAGTTTGTTTCTCTTGTAATTTTTGAAGAAAATCATCAAATTTTTGCATTCCTTGGGATATATTCTTGCGACTTGTTGGTGGTTCCAGGTAAACACGTTTACATCCTTTAGGATCCATGAACTTTTTCCAAGCCTGAAGGCCGTCCATAGTGATTGAGAAGTCTAGCCGAATGAAAAACAAGTAGAAGAGTCCCGCGCTTGGTCAGGCGAACATCCTTGAACTTGGTCTACTGAACCAGTGACCCAGTTCCCACGGTTCGGCGAAAATCCTAACAAGCTGTCACCAAATTTGTTACGTCTCCAGCGCTGTTGTCGATTTGAAGATTGGTAATGTAGAACATCCTCTGGATTCGTTGCCGACGTAGAGTGATAAAAATCACTAACCGCGCGAACTGGTCGAGGTTCAAAATAAATGATTAACACTGAAAAAATTATTTAGAGAACAAATCAACTGTTTTTATTGAATTTCAGATTATTGTTTAAACATTTTCACAAAGATTCCATGTTTAATTTATCATGGAATAGGATTTCATCCAGGTTTGACATTTTAATAGTTCTATTTAATTAAATCATTTTTAATTAAATAGTTTTTATTCGCACTTCACTTAAGTATTAACTCGACAAAAGTCGACCACGGCGAACCGTACCGAATTACCGGTGTGAGTTATGTTTTGTGGACTAGAATTTTATTCGACAGTTTTATAAAAATATTCTAAGTCCAATTCAAGTACAATAACTCAGAGACGCGAGTGTCACAGGTTTAATGTTGGAAAGAATGCGGCGAGATACAATTATCTGACGTTTTCGATGCTCTGCACATATACCCAGATAACAATGTGCGCGCACAATAATGGCGTATTGACACGCACGCGTGCGGATTAGCTCGCACGGTGTGCCTTCACCTTAGCAGACATATGTGTCCTCAACTGCGACGCATATCGCTTGCACGTCATGACGGTCGCACGGGTGACAGTCAAATGCGAGTCTCAAAATTCTCGCAGGATTTAAAAACGTATTGCTAAAATTATAATTCTTATTAGTAATAATAATACGAATAATTGCAGATAAAAAGATTTTATTTTTATTAACAGTCTTTCGTTCAGGTCTATTATTATTATAGGATATTGATAAATTATTATCAAGCGATAGTATACGATTAAGCCATTTCCCTTTCGGGGTAGGCGTGACACTACCCGATTCGGGTAGTGTTTCTAGGTTGATAACTTGTAGTAAATAACTACAAGTGTGGGCTCACCACGCCCACGATGTGCCAACAGCACTCAGTTTTCTCGAATGGTCACCCATCCAAGTGCTAACCGCGCCCAACGCTGCTTAACTTCAGTGATCTGACGAGAACTGGTTTTTTCAGCGTGGTATGGCTGTTGGTCGATACAAATTTTTATAATTAAATATGTATTAATATTTGGTTCTTTATGTTTACTAGTTTGGCTCGCAAAACATTTTTTTCGTTTTTGAGATCGGCAGCTGATGAAAAAGTTTCCTTTTATTATTGAAATCAAAAAGTTGTAATGTCACTTAAAAAAATCGTAAATTATCAGGATCTCCTCCGGGCTTTAAAAGGAATTTTGTTATTTTTATGTATTCCATGATATAAAAGCTTGCTAAAGTTATTGTATATTCAAAACAAGTGTCTAAGTAAGACTAATTTACGATTAGAAATCATATAACGTAGAAGACAATAATTTAAAGACACTATATTAGCTTGAATTAATTAAAACATCCAGTATATATTAATCAATTGAAGCCAATGTAGTCTATATTTAAATTTTGGTATGCCATTCTTTTATGATTTATAACAATGAAATGCAGTCACACTTAGTCACTTATTTAAAGTTTACATTAACATTGATAAGGTTTTATGTTATAAATTACATAAAAATAACATTTACTTTGAAAACCAAGGAGAAACCGTAGATATAGATTTTTTTAAATTTCACTTCAATTTTTTGATTCCAATAATAAAAAACCTAACTCGAAAAAAGCTGTTTTTCAGTCATCCTAATAAGTTTACTATAATTTAATTTATACATTGCTTCTTATAAAAACGTAGATCTTAATATTAAATTTCAACATTAGTTTATAATTATTAAACTTTCTATATAATTATAGTGCGCAAAGCGCGATCTGACTTTTCGCTCATTAGGAATACAATATCTTGAATTTATCACGTCAGTTTAACATTAGTCACTCTCATAATCACCGTCGAAAGAATCCTCATGCTCAGACTGAAGGTTTTCTTCAATATGATCGCCTCCAGCCAGTTTTCTAAAGCGGCAATTCGTTTTTTTAAACTTTCCTCGTCCGCTTTCAAGATGGTTGAGTTTTGTGCGAGTTTTGTTTCAGGCTATTTCTGTACCTCTGTTTCGTGGTTCTTAAAACCTCTAGCAACTCCGATTTGAAGTGCACCTTGTCATCTGGTCCTTTGAAATTTGTACACTGTTGAGCCGCCTCTGAAAGAGAAATAAAAGATTAACATTTTATTCATTTACTTTCAATGGATTCAACTAATTTAGTCAGTAATAAATATTCCGTACGGTAAAAAATATTTGACACTCTGGGGCCTATTTCATAAAACCTACAAGTCACAATTTACAAGTACAAGTCTAGTAACTTTTTGCTTGTATTAATAGTGTGCGTTTCACAAAGTCGTTGACACTTTTTACACGTTACAAGTACGGTGACTCCGTTTACAAGTAATATCGCGCAGTTTTACAAGCGTTTTGTTTCATAAAGCTTATGGCTTGTCAGTAGCACTTGTGATTTGTAGACAAATTTCGGAGGGTCTTTGCGGTTTTGTAAAAGTGGTAAAAGTAAATACAAGTTATCTTTTAAGGAAGTTTACTGATATTTCTGACCGTGGAAATTGGTTGATGAATTAATTAAAGAACCACTTATTGGAGTGTAGCTATAATTATCGGTTACACTCAAGTTGATGAAGCATAATATACGTTGAAAGAAGTATATATATTTGAGGTTAGGAAAGGCTAGAAACCGTTGCCCGTGACCAGTATATTAATTGTTTGCAATTTGAGTGACACACCGAAGGATACAGGAAAAAAGAGGTTACCACTAACGTAATTGAAACATAGTATTGATATACAAACTTATATTAATGCCATGATAATTCTTTTAAATATTTTATTATCTACCATCGGAAAGTATCGTTATGCTCCGTGTACTAACTTTCACAATATATATGAAATTGATTTTTTAAGATGATAAGACGACATTAAATTGTTTTTTCTTCAATTTATCTTTTTCAAGTTATAAACAGCGATCCTCAATACGCAATCACCATAGGGCCTAGGAGGTTAGCAGCCATGATACGTTAAGTGCGCCTGCGCGCACTTGTAACAGCGCTTGTAAATTGTAGGAGATATTACTTGTAAATACGAGAGGACGAAAAACTCTTGTGAAACACAAAATACAAGAACTTGTAATTACAAACTAGTAAGTTAGTAACTTGTAACTTGTGAACTTGTAATTTTTATGAAATAGGCCCCTGGTGCCGCCGAATTTAAAATGATTCTCTCCCCCAGGCCATGAAAATTTGCAAACAACTTCGTCAGTCATTATTTCCTTTAAACTGAAGTTCAGGAACTCACGAAGCTTCGAACCACCCATCTGAACCAAATGCTTGCACTGAAACAAAATGATTAGAAAATATACTTAAAATAAATTTTCGCTAGAATGTGATTTGAAAAATAAAAATGTCCTATGTTTAAATGAAGTAAGTATTGAAGAATACGTATTGCGACAATCATGTACCATAGCGCAAAAAGAGCCCAAAAAAGGGAAAATAGGGTGATTTTTTACTTAAAGGGGGGAGGGAGGGAGATTAAACATTTATTTTTACATTTGGTTGAATATCAGCTTTTGCGTCCTCGTTTTCTGAATCGCTCGATCCACTGGTATCCTGGTTGTTTACATAGATAGATAAACGTTTATTTTTTAGCCTGCTGGCCTTAAAAAAAAGACTTGCTTACACTTCCATTTTTTACAGAATTTTCTTAAAACTAACC
>CAKNYM010053493.1:3486-22014 GCA_932195095.1 Andricus curvator
CCCCCCCCCCCAGCAGTTACGTAATTTAAGTACGTCCCTTAAAATAGAAAATTTCATGGTCTTTGAGTCACTGACATTCTAAAAGTGGAGATTTTATTTATATTATTTTTGTTACTTACGATAGCTACACAAAACTACCAGGTATCAAGTTGATGCGGCAAATGGATCAAAAGGATGCAACGTTTTGATACCTATATTCATGATCAACTTGATTCAAATTTCGAGATCAATTATCTGTCATAAAATTTCAACTACTCAACACATTATAAATTACTTAAACCTCTTACCTGAATAATGATCAATTGTTGATGATCGTTTAAAATTAAATTTTTAATGAAATTTTGCAAAAATCATTTACTTAGCTCCGTTTATTTAAGTTTATGGTTATTGAGGTTGTGGCTGTTTGTTTACAAATGTCAGCAAATCTCAAATCAAGGATTGATTATCGAATTGCAGAACTTGAATTTGGCAGAAAGAATGTTTTTCGAACATCGACAACTGTCATTCTGGTTTGTATACTGATGCTAATAAGCCTTGAAGTTGCTCTCCTTTATTTTCATTGATCCTCTAAAGCGAATCATATTGATTTGAAATTTTAGATCAAAATAGCTGCAACAATTTGATACCCCAAGTTTTAGTGTGATAATAATTAATTGCAAGATATGACTATTCATGGACCTTATAATTGTCATATAATAAGACTGCACAGTTCGTTACAAATTATAATTGAGTCATTCAAGCTGTCTTCTTTTGAATATAGAATTGTAAAAAATTACATCAAAATACGTTACATATCAACTTGTATATATATGAGGTGTCCAAAATTGTCTTTTAAAAGTATATATCATTCGACACAGAATTTCACGAAACGTATGAATCAATAAAGTCTCAGGAAAGAATTTTTGGTAACTGGTTTGAAAATCTTAAAAACCAGTATCTCTTTTATGTAGAAAAGAATTTTGCAAAGCACCTTATCCTTTGAATTTGGGATTTAAACCTGCAGGTAATGAAAATCATGTATATACTCCGGGCGAAAGGATAGGCGAGCTTCTGAATCCACTTTGAGGTCGCCTTGAAAGCTTGAGTAATTCTTGATTAACTTTCGTGTTGAATTATCTCTTTAAAATATACTATAGGAAATTTTTTATTTTTATATTAAATATTTTCAAACAATCGTCTTATCTCTTACATCCTGATACACTGATGAATCTCTCTAGCGATATATATATTTAAATTGAACAAATTAAAAAAACAATATGAGAAAAATTCGAATCACATTTTAAAAGAAAACTTAAAACCTAGAAGGTTTTAAGTGTTTGAAAAGATTAAAAAATAATAAAAAATTTGAAAACATTTTAACAGTTTTTTGATAAAGTATAGATTTTTGAAGATTTAGAAAAAAATGTTATACATGTTTTAAGAATTTTGAGAGGTTTTAAGAGTACAAAAATTTTTTCTTAAGATTCTTGAGAAAATTTTAAACGATTATTTATTTAAAGAAATTATTTTAAAGAGAATATTTGTAAATGTTTCAAAACATTCAAAAAGATTTATAATATTGTCAAAAAAATTCTGAAGATTGTAAGTGAATTATTTTAATTTTTTGGCAAATTATAGATTTTTGAAGATATATAAAAAAATTAGAAATGTTTTAAGAATTTTGAAAGGTTTTAAAAGAATAAAAATTTGTTCCTAAGATTCATGGGAAAATTCGAAGTGATTATGTATTTAAAGAAATTAGTTGAAAGAGAATATTTAAACATATTTTAAAACATTCAAAAAGATTTGTAACATTACAAAAAGAATTCTGAAGATTGTAAGGTAATTATTTTAATCAACTAAATTAAAAAAAAATATATAAGAAGAATCCGAATCATTTTAAAAGATATTTATCTAGAAGGTTATAAGTTTTTGTAAAGACTCAATAATATTTAAAAATTTGAAAACATTTGAACAATTTTTTGGCAAAATATAGACCTTGGGAGATTTTAAGGCAATTTTTTACATTTAGAAATTAAAAAAAAAATGTTAGAAAAAATTAATATAATTTTAAAAGATATTTATGAATTTTAGAACTTTGGAGAGATTAAAAATATTTTAAAACTAGAAAAGATTTTCGAAACTTCATAAAATATTCTTGAGTTTCTTCTAAACTAGTAAAAGTTCTAAATATCTTTTAAATTAACTCCATTTTTTTCCTAATATTCATTAAAATCCTGTGAAATAATAAAATAAAAAATGTCTTAAAACTTTTCTAGATTTTTCTTCGACAGGTTTGAAAGTTTTAACTGTAATAATATGCAAATTATATTTTCGTAATTTTCGGCTCACATCTACTGAGCCATTCATTCTACTCATCGAGTTTTCTTACAATAATAAAAATAGACCATAAAAGGAGCAAATTCCCAACATTGATTAGGTACAACCAGGTATACGGACTATAGGCAAAAATATAGGAGGTTCATACTATATATATTCTAGAACAATACCTTGCTGGTTTTCCCCGCCTTTAAGTGAGGGGTTTGAACTTTAAAAGGCCTTAAATAAATATGGATGGCCATGGCGTGCCTTAAATATCTGGGTCATATATCTCTTAAACTTAACAAAATATTGCAGAACTGTTTGCAGTTTAATATTTAGGAATTTGAAGTCGTGTATGTTACATTCAAATATTTAGTACTTATTCAACTGTTTTCTTCTATTTTATTTGAATAATTGTATAATTTAATGCAGTATTTTATTTTATTTAAGTTATATTTTTTTAACTATGTGATTCAAATTTTAAGATAAGAGAGCCACCATTCATTTAAATTGTACAATTAAAACAAATATTGTAACAAGCTATGAATAAAAAGTTTGTCACATTTTTAAATGTTCAAGCATTTTTTAAAATCAATCTTTTGTCTAGCAAACAATGCAAACAAGTATTATTAAAATTTTTTTCAAATGTACGTGTGATACCTTAAATTTTGTTTTGAAGTACTATAAATCAGTAAAAATATATATGTATATCAGCTGCAGATTGTATTCATTAATACAATCTGTAACTGATATACATATATTATCTTTACAGATTTTTAGTATTTTAAAACAAAATTCAAGGTATTATAATTAATAAGATAAACTACCGGTCAAAAGATTAAGTTCACCTCTTTTTTAATGATTGATTAAGTTCAGTAAATTTTAATTATGTCAGAGCTAAAATGTTTTCTTTCTAAAGAGTTGAATGCTGTCAAAATTCTTTATAAAATAAGCCCAGGATGCAGTCAATTTGTCTATTTTTTAAGTAGATATTGCAAAAATAGTCTAAATTTCTAATGTTGACTTAAATTTTAGGTAATATCCGAAATCATCAATATTTTGAAATGTTATTGGGTTCATTTTAAAGCTATTTTCCGCAGTATCGCAACAGCTCAATAATCACAAGAACTCAAACTTTTAACAAAAGAGTTTAAAGAATTTCAATATTCTTCGTGATAAGAAAAATACTTTTGCAAATGTGTGAATCATATAACCGTGAAGTTTATAAAAAATTGTCCCTCAAAATATATATTTATTTCATTTTTGCTCATAACCTGTTGCGATACTGTGGAAAAGTGGCTTTAAAATGAGCCTAAGAACATTACAAACTGTTGATTATTTCGGATATTACATCAAGTTTAAGAAAACATTAGAGATTTACACTATTTTTGCAATATCTACTTAAAAAATGGACAAATTGGCTTTATTCTGAGTTCATTTCATACGGAATTTTGAGAGCATTCAACATTTTAAAGAGAAAAATTTTAGCGCTGTCATAAATAAATTAGGAGAACTTAATCAGTCATCAAAATCGAGGTGAACTAACTCCTAGCCGGTAGTGTGTTATAATTATAAGTAATAATTTATGATATGAATACCTATGTAACAATATCATATTTTGAATTTTTTGTTTTAAATAGAGTTTTTATTGTATAACCTCTGGTATAACTGCTTACTAATAAGTGTGAATCATAAGAATAATGATAAAATAAACATTTAATATTCGAGTGGTAAATAAATATGCAGTTAGCAATTTATGTTCGTGGTAACTCCTGTAATTGTAACTCTCGGGATTAGCTCTACCGGCCAAGGGGGCGCTTTTAGCAGCCCCATTTTGACGGAGTCTCTTATTCCATTACATGAGCAATCTCCCACCTCATCTCTGATATTATATTATTATTTACAAATTAATATTATATCTATGAATAATACTTTTCAACAAATTATAGTTTTATATTATTAATAATAACAAAAGTACCAAAAAATCGAATTTTTAAATCAATTTTAACTGCACTGCAGTATGGAGGATGCAACCTCATTAGCATTGTACATCAGACATGCCTAACATTAGACTATGCGAACGGTATGCTTAGATCTCCTCAACGGGAGGAGCAGATGAGACAAGCCTACGTATGGTTCATTTACCACAACCAAATTCAGCCTGACACAACCATAAATTCGTTCTACTACAGTCATCTTATGTTTGAAAATATCTATTAAAACATATAACTCAAGCAGTAATATTGCTTCAGCAATTATGGTATGGGTAAAATACGCAAACCGTATCGCTGTAGCTGAGCGAGCAATACATTATGGTGGAATAACCAGAATTATGCGTGTATCATCGAATTATTTCTTTCAGTGTAAGAGGAGAGCTAACGTGCGGGGCATTAAGGATCCAGTGTAGCTGCTTGACAAATAGTTCCGTAGCACAGAACATCCCAAGTTATATTTCCCACCCCGTAATAATAATAATCAAAAAACCCCTAAGAACACCCCTACCACTTTTACCTGAACAAATCCGAAGACACTCCACGTAAAACACTCAAAAAATTGAAAAATTTGAAATAATCACCCAAATCATCTTAAGAAAACCCCAACTTATATTTCCAACCCCATAATAATATTCAACAACCCCCTAAGACCACCACGACTACTTTTACCTTAACAAATCCGAAGAGCTTTCACGTAAAATACTCAAAAAATTAAAAAATTTTAAATAATCAACGAAGTCAAATTTAGAAAACCACAAGTTATATTCTTAATCCCATGATAATATTCAACAACCCCCTAAGACCACCCATTCCACTTTTGCCTTAATAAATCCGAAGAGCCTCCACGTAAAACACTCAAAAAATGAGAAATGGTCACTCATTTCAACGATCAGAAAGCCTCAAGTTATATTTCCAACCCCATAATAATATTCAACAACCCCTGAAAACCACTGCTATCACTTTTACCTGAACAAATCCGAAGACCCTCCACGTAAAATACTCAAAAAATTTAAAATAATCACCCAAGTCACCTTCAGAAAACCCCAAATTATATTTTCAACCCCATAATAATATTCAACAACCCCCGAAAGTCACCTGAACGTGATAAACATTCGTAAATCAGCCAGTATGTAACACCTGTTTCCAAAGCTTTAAAGAGTGAACATAAGCGTGGTAATTATTCCTATTAATTCATTTTTGTATTGATAATAAATAAGAATAAATTAAAGTTACATAAAAACATACAAATTTCTCATTTTTAGAAGAAATATATCATTTTAAAGTTACGCCGCATACAAAGTACATCAGAGTACCCGTGTAACCCGTCACACCGATAAAGGTGTAAACAAAATTCTAACCTCGCCAACTCTCCCCAATATATTTACTGGACGAAAACTTGTAAGAATATAGATTATAAATTAAGTTACGAGCTCTCATGGAGTTTGAGCTTTGAAGCATGTGTCCGACATACAATAATTTCAGTTAAAAGACACAAGGGTTATCCGGGTACCCAGTCACGCACCCTGTGCGCTTCTTATAAAATAGAGAAAACGCTATTTCTACAATCTACCATTAAATTCAATCAAGTCAGAAGTATTATAACAAAAGTCTTTTTTTTTTATTTAAATAAACAAAAGTAACTTTTTGTCAAGATAATGGACGAAGTATTTAAGAAAAAAAAAAATCTGCCCGCTTGGCGGGCACATTCTCATGGCGCGCTGCGCGCGCGGCTCGCAAGTTTGAGCGCGCCTAGGGCGCGCGACTGTTGGATCTCGCGCTTCGCGCTCGATCATATATTTATCTCGCGCTTCGCGCTCGATTATGTATTCACCTCGCGCTACGCGCTCGGGCGTATTTGCATCGCGCTTTACGCTAGGCTCCTCTAGATTTTTGAACTTCGTGTTCGACTTCGATGAAAAGAAAAAGTTTGTTTGCAAATATTATAAAATTATCAAAATCTCTACATATTAAGTGATTGTTAAATTTATTTTTATTTTAGACTGAAAAGGAACTTTATTTACTCAAGGTTCTATCGACCTTAAGGAACACATTCTCATCCAGACACTCGCGCTTTGCGCTCGATATTTGATTTGAAAATCATTTGAACCGTATGATAGAAACAAAAAAGTTTGAGCGCACTTATGGCGTGCGATTTGGTAAATACACTGAGCGCGCACTTTGTGCTTCGTATTATATGTTCTTCATATACAAATTACTAAATTTGTATTTGATTTCAAATGAAAAGTAATGATATAATTCAGGCGACAAATTTTATTAGTTAACATTTTATTTTAGCTTCTGCCGTTCATCAAAAAAGTTAATTTTTTCATTTTGAATATATTCTTACCACAAAAATTGATTACGGGTGTGTAAGTCTTTTTTGAATGCACAATTTTTGTTCATTTATATGTTTTCGTACCTTGCATTGTTTTTTCAAAAATTTGATTTTTTTTACTGTCAATGTTATTTTCACGAATAAAAAAAAAACACGCATCCTATCGAAACATGAGTCACAATAAATTTGTACCTCTTCCTTGGATGAACAAGTTTTGTTTCGGTCATTTTTTCGTAGCTGGTAATATTCGTCTGAAAATTTGATTTTTCTATTTTCAATGCTGTTTTTTACGAATAAAACAAAAACTACGCGTCATATCAAAAAATGAATAATAAGAAATTTGTAGATCTTTTTTAGGTGCACAATTTTGGTAAGATAATCTTTTCTGGTATCTTGCATAGTTTTACAGCAAAATGGCTTTTTTGATTTTTCATTAATTTTTTGTGCGATCAAAATTTGAATTTTTTATTTTTCAAAAAATTCAAAAAGTTGTTATGAAAATATTATAGGGTGTTCAGGAATCAACGTTTTTCTCCTCTTGACTTTTTTTCATATCGTGCGTTTTTCGGCTTAAAATGTTCATTTTCGTTTGTTTTTTGGAATTTTGAAAATGCTATAACTCTAGTAATTTTTTTTTTATCACGAAAAGTCATAAGAATATTTTGTTCGCCATTTGGCGTACTACTAATAACCGTACATGGAATTTTCAAATCTTCAAAAAAAGTGGTCTCAAAAATTTTCAAAATGTGCTCAGTTTTTGGGTTTTCATCCAAAATAGCTGGTTAACGAACTCGTTCTCTATTTTTCGGCCATAAAAAAGTGTGCCAAAGCTCAATCAAATCTGATCATTTTTTCGAAAGTTATCGTGGCTACAGACAGACAGACAGACAGACAGACTACAGACAGACAGACACCTTCTTAAAAATCGTTTTTTCTAGCTCAGGGGGTCTCAAAACGTGGAGATTTGATGAAAACCGACTATGTCAAATTTTACATAAAACCAATACCTTCTCATTAGAATGAGAATGTAATAAGTGACAATTTTTAAACATTTTCAAATGTTTTGTTCATTTTATTTTCTTCATGAGATTTATTACTTTAAAAATTTTTCATTTTACACCTTTATATTTTTTATATTTATATTATACATATTTTCTCACTTGAGGAAAAATCTCGAGCCTAAAGCATAATTAACAGGGTTGTTGGGTTCAAGAACTGATTTAAGTGATCTTAAGTGTCCGGTTTTAAAGTGAAGATTTTCATATTTCGGTTCGGAAATTTAAAAAAGGCTCTAATTCTACATAAATTAAAAAATTGAATCTTCTGAGGAAAAATTTGTCATTAAAAATGACGAATACCTTGACTTTAAGAACGTTACGAAAGTGTTGAAAAATGTTCCGTTTTTGGTTGTTCTTAAAATATAATTTTCGTCCATTATTTTGGGCAATAAAGTAACTTTTGTTTATATAAACAAAAATGTAAAGACGGGTGAACAGATCTGACTCGAATAAATTAATTTTTACTTTGTGCAATGTAAATTAAATTTATAATTGTAAAAATAGAGCTTTTCTCGATTTTATAATGCACTTAAAAGTGCCTTTTTTTACACCTTTGCACTTAGAAAATAAAAAAAATAATCATTCTATATGATTTATCTAATGAATAAATCCTGAAAACCTGTCTAATTATTTGACTTGGGAATCAAAATTTAAAAAAAGCAGTAACAGACTTAGACACAATAAAAATGAAATAACTTTACTATATACCGGCAGTATCGACTATCGCTTTGCCGTACATAAAATTGTTTGTCATTTACAAGAACATTATATGTTTTATTTCTTGTCCGCTTCCTCGGATCTCAAAACATTTGGAAAATTTTCTGAAGTCGTCTTGAAATATAATATATCCAGGCGCGGATCCAGAGAAGGGCTTTGGGGGGGGGGGGGCAATAATTCCCCTTCCACCTCCACTCTCAAGGGGGCGGTTAGTAATCGTTTTAAAGTTATTTCTTCGCTTTGAATTTTTATTATAAACTATGTAATTATATTAATCATGAATGTTATTGATATAATTAACAAATGTTCATATAGAAACTATGTTTTTATATTTACAAGCAGCGTCTTGTATGCCATAGTATAATCATTAATCAACAAGTATGAAATATTCATAAGATTTTCCAAGTCTAGCATAAACTATAGAAAAAGATTACTTTTAAACAGCAAAATTTGGGCGTCTATTTCCACTCTTTGCGATATTCATATTCCCGGTTCAAATCTGGGCTGAGGCAGATTTTTTCTTGTTCTTAAACAATTATTTGTCTGAAGTAATCCTTTTAACGAATCAAAATTTGTATTAATTGTAAATGCACGATATTACTTTCAATGCCCTAAATTGAAGAATAAATCAACAAATTTATTCAAAATTATATCATTTTAGGCAATTTTAAGTTAGAAACATTAAAAATTGAAAGTTCACAATTTTTTTAAATTGAACACTTTTTAAATTAGAAGTTGAATTATTTTAATTTTAAGTCGTTGCAAGTGAATAATTGTTTAATTGTTATTTATACATCAAAATTTGTTTTGAAATCATTTGTAACATTCTCTTAAAACTATATTTTTTTACTAAAAAATCACTTTAAGTTTCCCAGGAACATCTTGTTTTACATATTTTGGAATCTTTACAAGTTTTATATTATTTTTGAAAAAATTTAAAACTTCTGAATATCTTTTTAAATTATTAGATTTTTTCCTAACAATTTTTATAAATCCTGCGAAATTAAAAAAATTGCCTTAAAATCTTCCAGAATATTATTCTTACTGTTTTGGAAACCTTTTGAAATATCTTCTTGAAATTAATTTTTCAAAAAATAAAATCATTTTCAATTTTTCAAGGAATTTTAATCAATTTTTGTATTATTTTGAATCCTCTTAAAATGCTTGAAAAGCTTTTATATTTTTCGTTTGAAATCTTCAAAAATCTACATTTTGTTTTACATTTTTTAACATCTTTTTAAGTTTCAAATTATTTTTGAATTTGTTCAAAACTTCTAAATATCTTTTAAACTTATACCAATTTTTTTCAAATTTATAACTGTTGAATTTTTATTTATTCATCAAATTTTTCTTTTATTATGAAATATTCTTAAATATTCTATTTAAATTAATTTAAAAAAAATCATTAAAAATTTTCCCAGGAATCTTAAGACAATGTTTATATTATCTTAGAACCTTTCAAAATCCTTAAAAGCTTCCAAATTTTATTTAAAAACTTCTACATATCTCCTCAACGTACTCGAATTTTTTCTAAATAAATACATTTTTATCTGTATTTACACATCAAAATTCAGCATTTTCGCTTACAGAACTGCGATTCGCGAACAATTAGAAGAAATGTCGATTGAAGCGTGGATCTCGGTAATTTTGATAGTGTATATTTAAGTCGTTTCCCAGTAAAAATAAACTAATTGGAACGAATTGAGAAGAATTCGCCGGGAGCCCCCATGAATCTTGCTTTGCGATAATCTCGAATTGAAGATGGTGGTGAATTCGTGTAAATTCGTGAAAATTAATAAAGTCTTCAAATATTCTATTTGCCCGAATTCAGGGAAAAATATTTAGGGGATCTAATTCATTTGAATGCGTCAGCACGAATTATTTTCAGTGTCCGCCAATTCATTTTAATTCGCGAGATATTAAGTCAAGCCCCAATTCCCCAGAATTCGCCAGCGCGAATACAGTTAAAGACTGGCATATTCAATCGAATTCGTAAGCTATAACCAACGCGCTCGGCATAAAGGATCTGTTGTACATAAATATCAGTGAGTCCCGTAGCTCAGTGGTCGCCCTCTGGACTTTATACACTTGAGATCGCTGGTTCGAGTCTCGAGGCATGCAATTTTTTAAATTTTATTTCGAAATGAACTCGACCACGAATTAAGGCGAATTGACACGCATTCAATTCGCGCTGGCCCAATTCGTTTCAACGAATCAGAAAGCAGAATTCGGGCGAATTGAAACATGCTAATTCACCGCAATCCTCCCGAATTAGTTTTTTTCTACTGGGTTGTGAAACGTTTGTACTTAAATAACACGAAACTATTTCAAAAATTGTTGATATCCAGAAATTATGAAAAGCCAGTGTTAATCGATGCCTGCTTAAATCTATGTGTTGGACATGTGCATCGTTTGTGAAAAGTTTTTCATGAGTTAAAGCTGAGACAAATTCCAAGGAATACATTGTCATGGAGGTGAAGAAAAGTTCTAGTTTTTACGGGAAATAAATTTCCTTATCTTATTTTGATCATTTCAATAGTATTTTATTAGTAGAATATGTTATAATCTCCAAAAATATTAAGTAAATGTTTGACGGGATGTCAACAATATTTGTCTTAAATATATTAACCTAAAAATTTCATTTCACGTGCATAAAGCGGTTGACTTTCAACCAAGCGAGTAACTGGAAGGCTGGAAGTCATATTTCAATCATCTGTTGACTTTCAGCCGGCAAATGATCGTTTTGGTTACATCTGAAAGTCCACCTACTTTTTTTACTGAAATTCATATTCTTGTATTACTGTATTATTTAATCGTTCGAAAAAACTATGGAGGGAGGAGGGCGGCAATTTCGCAACTGCCTAAGGCGGAAGATTGTCTTAATCTGTCACTGAAGATATTATCAAAATATAGAGATCAGCGAAGCGAGTGCATGATCTGTCTAGCCATAAGACGAGCGGATCATCGTACCGTAGAGGGAAGATAGGTATAGAGGCGACAATGCAGCGGGCAGCTTGAAGCACGCTAAAGGGAGCGAGACGGCAGGGGAAGGCTTAGTTATGTTTAGTTTGGGAACCAGCAACGCGCGGCGCTAGTGCCACGAACCAGTGCTTTTATGTTTAACGTGTGTGAGTGGGGTAGGTGAAGAGAGTGTGCCGTGTACATGAGTCGAACTGCAAAAAATTTAGAACCCTTATACCTGGACTGGTCTTTCCGAACTATATTCTGGCTATTCACTTTCTTCCAATATTTTCGTGAATGGAAATATCCACCGATACGTTTTTCATTGGAAATTTTGTATTTTAATATTTAAAGTTAAAATTGAAAAACAAAAGAATTTTTTTTTCGAACGACCCCATTAGAAATTTTTTGATTCGCCTAGACGGATAATTCTTTTCTTAGAATGATTAATTACAATAGTCATTATTATTACAATATGTGAGTATTTATTGAATATTATTTGCTTTTAAATTGTAACCATAACAAACACGTGAACTTATTAATAAATTCACAAATAAAAATGTACAAATAATGTTCTTCGCATACAATAATTATTTTCTTAGAACTATAATAAAATGTATGGACATTGTTTACATTATTTGATTTTGTACTTATACACTCTACTCTCATACTTATCTTTATGCACTCGTGGAAAAAATCTGAATATTGTAGGTACAACTTAAAAAAAAATACTTATAAATAAAAATACATTTTATCATCATCGAAGGTACAGTTGAGCTCTCGGATCCAATAACTCACCCGACTCTCGTCCTATTTTACAAAGTACATATTTCAGTCAATTTTTAATGAATTTATCTAAAATATTCCAGACATTTTCTTTGAACTATATAGAACAACTTTCTCGCTGGAAGTTGTTTTAAATCTGAAGTGGCCTCGAAACTTATTGTCTCCGAAAGTAGAAAAATGTGGTTACCGCTGGGCCTTAATTTTCAGTTTGATATTATTAAACAAAAGGTCATTTTCAACTTTTTATTATTTTGCAGGCATTCGCTGAGTATACTTTATATGTGTACTCAATTTCAAACAGTTCCAATAAAATTTGTACGAGTTGTGATAATTTATATTTTAATCACTTATTGAATATTAGGAAAAAATCTTCTTTCCAGTTTTTAATTTTTATTCTTAAACCTAATTTTATGACATAAGAATTCTAAGTATGCTTTGTTAAAATATAGAAGCCTATATCTAAAAAATTAATATTGTGAATTTGAACATTCCCATTCCTTGAGACCCGGGGCAACGCTTTTAGCGTTTTCGAGCATCCGGCGAGTTTGAATTCGAGAACTCAAGTGCAGAAATTGTTTCATTGTAACACTTTAAAAAAATCAGAATTGCGATTCTAACACAACAGTTAAAAATATTAAAAGTATAACAATAACAAAATCCTATATAATATTAAATAACGAACTAATAAACAAGAAATACATTTCTTCTCTTACTTCTCGAGTAAAATATGATATACAATATACTTGAGGGTTTCAACTTTTATTATTATTTGTATAATTTGGACGTATTTATTCGACAAAATTGATATTTATTAAGCTTCACGTAGAAAGAAGAATATTCTCCAATAGTGTGGGCTCTTGCAATTCTTTCATTTTTAATGTAAGGGGAAAAGTTAGACAGAGTATAATGCCCCATTACTGGATTTTCCGATTAATAATTATTGTGACGTAATTAATTTCTTCACGTAATATATACAGGGCTCCTGAGTAGAAAAATATATTTTTTTACCAAAACAACAAAAAATCATATTTCCTATACTTTTACCAATACGGTAACAAAAGTTTCAATTGTTATGTAAAAAATGGTTGCTTTGTCCAAATTTTTTATTTAAAAAAAGTTCATAACTGAAAAGGGAGAGAATATTCTTATTTCTTAAGACTGCACGATATAACGATTTGCTTTATAAATATTTGATTGTTTCCATATAATTTATACGTGAAAAGTATTGAAAATAACGCACATTCCATTTTCATACCTGCAAAGTTCTGAAATTGTTACAAAGATTTATATGAAAGGAAAATTTTTTAACAACCCTCCCGTTTATTTGTAATCAAAAATTTACTATTGCAGAGTGGCAAGGGAGGTTTGAAGCACCCTACATATAGAAAGGCCAATTGCAGTGTATCAACATGACCACTAAAAACAATAACTTTCCGTCTAAAAAACTCTCGTCATACTAGTCCCGGCATCCGGTAATTTTTCACCGCGTTCGTATTCTATAGCGTTTCAATGAGAATTTCAATGGGATGGGGATTTAAAATTTTCCAAACATGACTACGACGCTTCCCGATAATATTTTTGAACAATTTTCCAGAAATTGTGTTTTCGTAGACTACTTTCGTAAACTTTGGAAAATTCTGAAAAAGTTAAAAAAAAAGAAAAAAACTTCTTTTAAGCGCAGAGTTGTATGTCTCCAAAGAACCCCGATTTTTTCAAAAAGGAGGTTAAAAAACCCAATTCTGAAGTTAATATTTGTACTTTAAAACCTTTCAATTCTACGAAAAAAATATTCTCCATTTTAATTAAAGTGTACGCAATTTGGAGTAATTTAAAAAAAAACAATGACCGAACCTCAATGTGTTATAAGTTATGGCCTCCCAAACTTGACCACTTTTGACGTATTCTTCAGAGCAAATTACCCGTGTTCAGTTTTTTTCAAAATACTTCTTTTGTGGGTGAATTTATGTTATTAATGGCAGATAAAAAAATTTCATGTAGGAAATTATGTGTAGATGTAAAAAAAACAATCTTCCAGCCTTCATAGGTCAAGAGTTAGGACTCTTAAAAAAACACATTTTTTGCTATTTTTACCAGAAAAAGTTTTTTTAAATAGCTCGTTTGGTGAATATCCTACGGAAACGGTAACGGCATTAACAACATAAGTAACAAACCGTTCCAGGTGAAAATAAATTTTTTCGTACAAGATGCCTGGACTATATTCAAATTTTTACATATGACGGAATTTTTGTAAACGTCGTTTATTTTCGGCATCTTCTGCATTTTCCTGCTGTCTTTTGCCTCTTTTTTCTCTTTTAGGAGCGTCAATAGAGTCCCATTTTAAGCCACGCGAAATTCTGGAAACGAGCAACTTCCGAAGTAAGAAAAGTCTGTGATCTTTACACTTGTCATTGTACCAGTCAGGGAACTTCTTATTAGTTTCTTTCATGATAAATTCTTGCAATTTCTCCACTAATCCGTATTTAGTCCGAAAAGATGAATAATTTTTTTTCCACAAATTTAAACTGAATTCACAGACTTTTGTGTACATTTCGGAAGCTGCTGTTAAATTTCCCATTGAGAACTCATCGTTTACGCCTGCTGCTGTTGGAAAAGCTTTATAAAATTGTAAAATTTGATTCTGAAATACCGCTTGATTCTTACTACATTTTAAAAACTTAAGACATCTTGAGCAATTTTTAAATTTTTGGAGAGCAGCGCGCACAGTAAACCCGGCAAAATAGTATAAAGCATTGTCTCCTAACGTTACGTCTGAACTGGAAACATTATCAATGTCCATTATAGTCTCGTCCCTGTTTATGTAGTCGATAGTTCGTTCGTTCTGTACATTACTGTCATTGTCCGTCTTTTTATTGTCATTAAAATCTGCATTGATATTTCCGTCGTCTTTTTTAGTATAGTCAGTAATTGTCAAAACGTAAGTTTCTAGCTGCACGTCGTTTTCGCTTGAATCACCTTCATCTTCCCTTTCTCCTGGATTTTTCAAATTACCATCAAGAACAACCTGTTTGTCGTCGTCTATCTCGCAATTACCTGATCCAGAAGGATGAAGAAGGCGATTCATTACGATGTTCTGTAGATTCTGTCGAAATTGAGTTGCTGTTGGATTATTTCCGCTAATTACTGCGCTAAGATTGTACGAAAACGATGCTGAACACTAGAAAGATGTCTTTCGACTGATCTTTCAGGTTCGATGGTGAATTTTGATGGTGAATTTTACAGTAAAGGTTCAAATTTTTTTATCAGGTACACGAAAGTGAAGGAGTTTTGCCATAGCTTAGAAAACATGTGCGAAAAGCATGTTCTTCGTAATAAATCGGCTGCCCTAGCCGGGCGTCAATAAACGCAGGTAAAAACGTCAAAATAGATCTTTATAGTCCAGCGGTTGAAAAGTGAAGTTCTACATATTTTTTAAATTTCTTTCCCCAGAAAGCATTTCTATCTCATGTAGTTATGCAATTTCAACATGATTTATAACTTAATTTTTGTTGCATATATTAATAAATACTATATTCGTACAAATTTCTACAAACAACAAGTTTTGAGTTATAACTGAGTAGTTGCCATTTTTTTAAAAATAAAAGTGATTGCAATGTCGTACTGAAAAGATTATAAACTAATATTATAATGGGAAAAATTAAAAAAAAATATGATTACCATCAACTTAAGAAAATAATTCAATAAAAAACATAATATCTACATTTTTCCATGAAAATAAGGAATCTATTCGCCATAAATATGCAAAGACATATTTTTGCAGCAAACGAAATGAGGCAAAAATTAATAATAATAAATTATAAATTAAAATATTTATAAGGGGTATAAAAAAAAGAATTCCGAATCTCAAATTGCATTCTCGATTTTTCTGTTCTCTTTGGGTTATAAATGAACCACGTGAAAAGAGACATGAATCAGATAATATTTAAAGGTCGCTTATAGTAAATTTGTCTGCTTTTACACAAAAATTCATCTTTTTGAAAACAGCTGATCATACTGGCAAATTATGCAGAATTTAGAAGATGCGGTTTATTAAAAAGAGTATTTTTGGATCATCAGTCTCTTTATAAATCATGCATACTTAAAGACCTCTCAATAAGCGGGATAGATCATTCACACTACTTTGTAACAATTTCCTTCGCATATATCTCTCAGAATGCATAATTATAAAAATAATTACGATAAAAGATCATTTTAATGAGTCGCTTCTTTTATATTCTGTATGTAATTTTGCGTTATGATCTACCTTTTTCGAGAAAAATCAAGTTTTCTGTAAAAACAGACCAATTTATTTCTCCTTCAACGTGGTTCATTTTTAACCCACAAGGAACAAAAAAATCGAAAATGCACGTTGAGATTCGGACATGCTTTTGTTTAAGCATCCCTAATATTCATATGCTGTTAATTCATAAATAAACAAACGCTTTTTGCTATGTCCATGAAAGTATTATGCTATTAGTGATATATTATCACAAAATCTTCAGAATAAATACTCATGTCTGTAAAAACGAGAGATCTGTTTTTTCGGTATCATATTTTTCGAGTCCTTCTTTGAAATATGATAACTTCATGCTGTTATTATTTTCAATGTAGAAAAACGACTGTGGAATCCTACACGGAGAAAAAAATATGCCTATAATAGTAAGAGGACTAGTCATGCTTTTGTCGTAGGTTTCATTCTTGCTATCTTGGTACAAAATTCATTCATTTTAAGCAGGAATCCCTTTATCCTAAAAAAGTACAAAGCTTCATGCTTTTAAAGCCGTTATCCCTTGCGAAAATAGCTCGAACTTCGCCTTGCTACGGTTGTAAGAAAACTCATCCTATTAGAGTATGAGTACTCTTACAAACGAGATATTAGGTCACGCGCAAGCGCCGGTAGGCGTGGCCTAATATCTCTTTTGTAAGAGTACTCATACCCTAATAGGATGAGTTTTCTTACAACCGTAGCAAGGTGAAGTTCGAGCTATTTTCTCAAGGCACAACTGCTCTAAGGGCATGTGACTCCAGCAATAACGGCATGCGCTTGATTCTTTTATGGTATAGGACATTTAATGCTAAAAATGTCTAACCTGATGCCAATATTGGTAGAAATTCATACCAATTTCGCACATGAAGTTCCATGCTGTAATATTAAGAGCTCAGCCTACTATAACAGTGTGGTTTTTTTCTCCGTGTACGAGTGGTTTCATTTTAGTATGTCTGGAGACAGGTTTTTTAGTCGCATTTCAATGCCTGGAATTAGCTCTGAAATAATATTATTTTTACAGTGTTAACAAGAATGTTGATTTTCAGTGAATTTCATACCTAATAAAAAATCTTGTAACTGACTAAATTTTCATGTTAAAATTTCAAAAACTTGGCAGAGTACAACTTAATTTGCACAGTTAATTGAATTTGCGAAGTAATTACAAAGTAAAATTGGATTAAAAATAGCACTGTGAAAGTATAAGGAATTTATTCTTGCGAAAGTATATTTAAAAATTTTCAATTTGAAAGCTCCTAGTCACCAAGAAACTTTATCTACGTTTCTGTAGTGGAGAAAGACTTGCAATTCCAATAATTTTTTAGAACCAAGAAGTTTTAATTTGCTTCTTTTTAATCAATATATGTCCTGCTTACAAAATTGTATATCTACATTTTTCAATACTCTATTTTTCCAATTGAAAAATTCAAATGATCTAGAAAAGAGGCGATTACTGACTCAGAATTAAATATGTATAAAATGATACCATAGGGAAATTTTAAATAATTATTTTCATTTATTTCTTCTACCTGAGAGATATATACTATATATAGCTACACATTTGAAAATTCATTTTTAATGAAATGCATATTTGGCAAATATTCAAAATCGACGAGATTATTAGCAGCAGTTCTTGATTACGGTGAAAAACTGGCAAGTAACAATTTCTTTCACTTGTCACGCTTATCCTGTCTTCTGACTCACATACACCACACACATTCTTGGCCCATGCCACTCACACACATTAAGCATCCTTTCTATCGGTGAAGCACTGCTACCGTCCTAGAGGGGTAAAGGGAAGGGTTCCGTGGCTGGTTCATGTTACTAGCGCCTCGCATCGCTGGTTCCCGAACTAAGCCTACTTCCGACGTCTCATTCCCCGCGCCCATCTTCTAAGCTTGGTGGGCATTGTCGCCTCTATACCTATCTTCCCTCTACGATCGTACATTGTTTTGAGGTCCTCTTTGGTACCTTCCCCCAACGTTAGGAGCCGAACGAGTCCGGTCGTTACCGATCATGCACGAAGCTGCAAAGAGCCGGTTGGCGCGCAATTTAAATGCCTACATTGAAAGTTTGATACCATTCGCATAGTTCATACATTAATTTAGAAAGAAA
>CAKNYM010053493.1:33717-53714 GCA_932195095.1 Andricus curvator
GCTTGCTCCGCCATAAACGTTTTGAATACGAGAACGGAACTCGCTAGTCTCTCGCTCAACATAAAGTTAGGTCGAGGGTACTAAGACCCTACACTGGAAAGACTCCCAGTGCCATCTACGCTCCGCGCTTCACTTGACCGTACTAGTGAACTAACGTCGTTGCAGGGGGCTGGTTAAGGTGCCATATCTCGGAGAAAAAGAATCGGTTCGGGATGATCCAAAATGAAAATGAAAGGTAAAAATAAGTACTAAACGATGGCGTAAGCAGTATAATAACAAAATTGTTTTTTTTTATAGGATGCGCACATTCTTTTAATTATAAAAACAAGACAATGAAAATATACTTTTGTTCTAATACCAATGCATATTATGAATTATTGTAACAATATAAATTTATTGAAATGATAAATTTTTCAGGGTAGCTGGGAATGAAATGTAATGCATAATAAGAAACAAATATTAATGTAATCATGATAAACAAAATTTGTACTTTATTTTGCAATATCTGAATAAGCAATCCCAGGCCGAGGTACAGAAATAAATGTAATATACATTTCATATAATAGTGTTGAACATAATACATAATGTAGAAAAATTCGCACATTGGGTAAAATCGGGTGCGAAACACGAGCTACGTGATGAGAATGTGTTCGTTAAAGCCGAAGGAGCTTTCACAAAAGAGAATTCACAATCACCAAATTACAGTTGCCGATGCTTCGACCTTTAATTTTAAAATGCATGTGCACAAATGTGGGGGAAATACAAAGACCGAGCGCGTAGCGCGAGGTAAATACATTATTTTTTTAGTTTTTAGTTTGATGTAAAGTTTGAGTCCGTCGGTTTTGATCAAATCTCTACGTTTTGAGACCCCCTGAGCCAGAAAAAAACGATTTTTACGAAGGTGTCTGTATGTCTGTCTGTCTGTATCCTGTAGGCACGATAACTTTCGAAAGACTGACCAGATTGGATTGAGCTTCGGCACACGCTTTTAAGGCATAAAAAGAAAGGACGTGTTCGGTAACCAGTCATTTTTGACCAGCGGTTTTGCCTTTATCCATCAAATTGTTTTTTTTTTAAATAAAAAATTCCAGTTTTAATAATTTTTGTTTTAGTCGTGAAAAATGTTATTAAAAATAAACAATTCCATTTTGCGGTCAAACTGTGCAAGATGCGGAAAAACAACAATTATTTATCCGAAAAAGGTCTACAAATTTGTTCTTAATCATTTTTTGATAGGAAGCTTTGTTTTTGTTTCAATCGTGAAAAATAACATTAAAAATCTAAAAAATAAAATTTTTGGAAAAACGACACGAAATAAGAAAAAAAATGAGCAGACAAAATTGTTCACCAAAAAAAGGTTCGCAAATTTGTCATAAATCATTTTTTTCCAACGTGCACGATAAAAGCGCACTTCGTCGTAGGGTACGATCAACTGGGCCCTGGGGTACGGGTCAACCTGTGCTTACCGACCGCTTACCGTTGCAAACTTCATATTGCTCCAAATAAGCCCATAACAGACTTGTACTCGTTTAACGTCTTGCTTATCGTGCACTAGGACAAAAAATACTCAAACTTCACACTCGTGTGGGATTGACCAACTTGTCGTTCTTGCCACACAATATACTATTTTGATAGGACGCGTAGTTTTTGTTTTGATCGTAAAAAAAACATTTAATAAAATTTTTTGGAGAAACAACACAAGATACGGAAGAAAAATTAATAGATAAAAGTTGTTCACCTAAAAAGGATCGGCAAATTTGTTATAATAGTATATTTTGCAACACCCACCTCTAAAGTTGACGTTTTCATGCTTTTAAATTGTGCCTAAAGGACCTTATTTGAGCAGACTGTGTGTGAATAATTTTCGCGCATGCACAGTTTGAAGATGGCTTACTTGAGGCACTGGTGAAAAAGTTGCGCATGCGCACTTTCGAGATGAGGTACTTTAGACACTGGCATAGGTAACTTTAAACACTGGTGTTGGTATCTTCTTGAAATAAATGTAGATTTAACTTGAACAAAGAGCATAAATGCCAACATTTTTTTTAAATAATTTTTTTTCCAACAATTTTTTTGTTTCCAATTTTTTTTTTCAAAAATTTTTTGTCGCCAAATTTTTTTACACAAATTTGTTTTCACAAAATTTGTTTCGAAAATTTTTTTGCACAAAATTTTTTTTCAGAACATTTTTTTTCAAACATTAAAAAAAAAATTTCAACAATTTTTTTTTTTAAGTTTTTTTTTTTTTTAATTTCTTTATTTCACTGTATGCAATATAAAATTAGTATTTTTCGTTACCTCCTCCTAAAAGCTTTTTCGGATGGGCGTTGCAAAAAATAGCGTGTGATACACGTGCGCATAGGTGATTGATAACTCGTGTGATTGCATCATTCGCCTACGGCTTATGTTGCAAAATTGACACTCGCACACAATCACCTATTTTGCGCACTTGTATCACAAATAACTATTGTGTGGCAAGGGCGACAAGGTAGTTAATACCGCGCGAGTGTGAAGTTTGAATTTTAATGTTTCTTAAATGTTATTTTTTACAATTAAAACAAAAACTACGCGACCTATCAAAAAATAATATTTTTTGTCCTACTGCACGATAAATAAGACGTTGAACGAGTACAAATGTCTGTTATGGGCTTTTGGAGCAATATGAAGTTTGCAACGGTAAGCGGTCCGTGGCTCATTCCCGCCCGTATCAGCGGGCAGTAATAACACATTCCCTCCCGCTGATACGGGTTGATACAGGCACTCGAAGTGCGCACGCGTCACCGTCGTCAGGCGGCCATTTCACACTTTCCGCCGGCTCTACAGGCACGGCAGTCGCGTTTATCGTCCACGTTGGACAACAATTATTATATTTTGATAGGTCGCGTAGTTTTTGTTTTAATCATTATAAAAAAAACAAGACAAGGAAAATACGTATGTTTCAATATCAATCCACATTTTGAATTGTAATAATAATTATACATTTATTGAAATTATAAATTTTTCAGGGCAGCTCCGATTAATGATTAATGCCAATTAAGGAACAAATATTAGAGTAATTATAAAAAATGTGAAGGAATAGGTGAGAAAACAATGTGCAACATTGTCCTAAATGATGAGAGATTAGAACAAGTTGATCAATACATATATCTATATGTAGCCTATTCACTAGCGACGGGAAGATAGATGAGGAGTTAGATAGGCGCATAAACGAGGGTCAGAAGGTTATCGGTAGAGCAGGATCCATTCTCAGAAGTAAAAATATATCAAAAAAAGATGAAATGGCAATACATAGTTCTATATTTGTACCGAATGTGCTATACGGTAGGGAGACGTGGACCTGTCAAGAAAAGGATAAGAGTAAAATTAACGCGATTGGCATGAAACCTCTGCTCACAATTTGCGGGAAGTATTTGTATTTGTATTTATTCAAAAAAGACCCTAGGGCTAAATAGCCCTCTGAGGAACAGGATATACAAGGTCATTACAAATTTGTGCAAGCACTGATCGGCAGTATACTTGATTAATCTTAAAATTTAATCTATGAACTAAATTAAATAAATAAATAAGCAGAGTCGACCTCAAAGTAAGTATCAGATTAGTGATAAGATTATTGCGTAGTAATTAAAATTGAGTGATTAATTAATTAGTAGCCCTCTGTGCATGTCAAGGTATAAATGAAGAATGACAAACTGTATACAAAAGAAATAAATATTTGCAAGAGATAATGAATATAGAAAGAAATTCGAAGATGAAATATTCAAGAACTAAAATGATAGTTTACCAGTGAGTAATTTCAAGAGTTGGATTAGAAGTATTGTACAAATATTTGCAAAAGAGATTCTTAAAATGATACAGGGAAGGTGCATTTCTAATATCGTATGGAACTTTATTCCATAACCGGGCACCTCTTACTATAAATGCTCTTTGAAGCTGACATGTTCTGTGAAAAGGAATCTTAATGATTTTATGTCTTTCACGAAGCTTAGACTGTGCTGGAAGGTCTCTGTCTACAAATTGGAACAGGTTAAATAGATACTCCGGAGCTTTGTTCTGAAAAAGAGTATAGAGCAAATTACCCATAAAGAATTGTCTTCTCTTGGCAACATTAAGCAAACCAGCCCTATATCTGTATGGAGTTATGTGTTCGTATTTAGGCAAATTGTAGATAAAGCGGACACAAGCGTTTAACGCACGCTCGAGCTTTAAATTTAAATCGTTGGACAAACCATCGTATACCAAACAACCGTAGTCAAAGTGGGGCAGGATTAGACTTTTAACCAAAAGTATTCGAGTGGAGGTAGGTAAAGAGTCCTTATTCCTATATAGTTGCTGTAGAATACTGTATGTTTTCCTCGAAATGCTCTGTACGTGTTCCTTCCAAGACAAGGTACGGTTATAAAAATATCCCAGATCTTTAACTACTTCCGAGAAAGGGATAGCGAGATTCTCGATACGAAGTGGTGGAAAAGATGCCAAAGTTTCAAGTGACGGAGATGAAGTAGGTCCAACAACAATTGTCTGAGTTTTGCCCGGGTTAAGAGTAAGTCCATTCTTCCAGGCCCAGAGGATCACACGATCAATATCCTCCTGGACTAAAACAAGTAATGCGCTTAGCGTGGAAATTGGTACCGATAAATAAATTTTGAAATCATCAGCATATTTGTGGTAACTGCAATGTTGAAGTTCACTTCCAAGGTCAGATGTGAACAAATTAAAGAGGAGGGGTGCCAGAATGGAGCCCTGTGGAACCCCACACTTGACCTCACCCCAGTCAGAAAGCCCACCACTACTATTAATGATTCTGTGAGACCGATTATTAAAATAGGACTCAAACCATTTGATGACAGAGTTTGACAAGTTGAAAGATTTCAACTTTTGTAGGAGTAATTCATGGTTAACCATATCAAAAGCCTTCGAAAACTCAAACAGAACAACAATCGTGATCTCCCTGTTATCCATTGCTAATTTGAGATCCGTCGTTACCTTAAGGGAAGCAGTAAGAGTACTATGTTTTGCACGAAAACCTGATTGCATCGGGTCAATGGCCTTAGATAATTCAAGAAATCTGGAAAGTTGCAAGTGAACAATTTTTTCAAGTGGTTTAGAGAGTGCACATAGAATAGAAATTGGCCGGAAGTCTTTCGGGGTAGTAGGTTTGGAAATTTTGGGAATGGGGCAAATAACAGCCTTTTTCCAGATATCTGGGAAGATACCGACCTGAAGGGAAGCATTATAAATAAATATGTTCGTTTCGTCAACCATAACGAACAACTCAAGTTTGTGTTTGACATGTAATTGTTATTAGATGGTTTAGCCTCCAATTTTTCAGGAGGTTGAACGATTTTAATATTTTAATGACTTAATTTTTGACTACTTGACACTATCGCCATATTTTTTACACTATAAAACAGTTTAATTCAACCTTGAAAAAGACACAAAGCCGTGTCGAAACGTCGGTTAATTGTATGGAGGTGGACACTTTTATTTATTTGAAATAAAGGTTTGGATTTTCATTTGGAACGGATGACCAACATAATTTTACCATTTTCTCCTCCTTGAGAAATTGTTTTACATCTCTAATCTTAGTTTCAACTAGGTTCCTGAGTTTACGAAATTGAGCTAGTATTATACTGCTTTTTGTTCTTTTTGCAAGCCGGCGCTTGTCATCACGTTCCCTCATTAGATTTTTAATTTCAGATGTGATCCAGGGGGCAGCTTTATCAAAGTTTTTAGGAACATGTAGCGGAGAAAATTTATTGAATGCGGTTACTAGGTAATTAGTCAGAGTGTTGATTTTTATATTTATATCTGTATCTAGTAATATTTTTTCCCAATCATACGTCATTAGATGTTCGTGGAATGTATGTTCATCAATTTTAGAAAGATTCCGCACCAGTATTTGGGTTGACTTTGAATTTAAATCAATAGAAAATTTAAAGGTGATTTTAATCAAGTCGTGATTAGAGAGAAAAGGAATAGCATGTTGTTCGTAGGAGATAACCTTGTCAATATCGTCCACAATCATTAAGTCAATACGAGTACTGGAACGATCAGTATGGTGAGTGGAATCATGAGGTACAATCGAGAGTCCCGAAGAGTATACCAAGGATATTAGATATTTAGAATGATTGGAATTAAGATTCAAGTTAGTGTTAAAATCTTCAGTAAGTATAATGTTATTAAAGTTGGGAATGAGTGAAAAAATTATCGATTCTTGCTCAGTGCCATAGGAGGCATTGGGTGGTTTATAGACCACTCCCACTAAAACACTATCAGAAGTTGATTTAACTTCAACAAAGAGAAACTCGGTCGTGGGATAAGTAGCTACTGGACTCACATCAACCACGGTCCCACCTAGACTATCATGCAGGAAAAGACAAACTCCACCACCCCTTCTCTCGTCTCTGTCTCTTCGAAAGAGCGAATAGCTTTCAATTGTAACGAGGCTAGAGGGTATATTCGGAGTTCACCAAGTCTCGGGAACAGCTATTATATGGTAGGAACATGTACTGAAGAAATGCTTGAATTCTAGAAAATGTGCCAAGAGAGACTGGGCGTTCACATGACAAATGCTTAAGGTATCCATGGATATATTAGGAGAAAAATTTCATAAAAAAACTATTCAAAAATAAAAAACTCACGCAGCACGCGTAAAAATTGACTGAGACAAAGAACAATTATCAACACACCCCAAACTAAGTGATTACAATTCAAATTATAAAATCGGTAATGAGTACAAATAAAAAAGATACAAAAGGGATAATAAACAGTGTCGAAAACAGTGACGTATGTCTCTAGACAAATTCTCAACAAAAGTGGACATGATTTCGTAAATCGATATCCGGATATTCGGAGAGCTATGAACATTAGGATGAAATAAGAACATTTAAGGTATCCAAGGCACTGATGGACAAAGTGAGAACCGAAATAATCCTCAAAGAATGTGGTGCAAAAGAGACAATAGTTGACACATGGGACAGAAATCAGTTAAGATGGTTCGGACATTGTGAAATAATGAAAGATGAACGTCTAACGAAACAAGTATGTAAAGGTAAAGTAAATGGCAGTATGCCCAGAGGCAGACCGCGGAAAGAATGGTTAGAATGTGTGAATGAGACCTTAATCCGAAAAGACATAAGAAGCCATAGAAACAGGAGAGATTGCATGAAAAAATGCATGGACGTGAAGGAAGCCAGAAAAGTATGCTAGGACAGAAAAGTGTGGCGACCAATAATTTATAAAAATAATGTGAGTAGAGTGAATGACGCCTGAAACAAAAGACCTTGGATACTACTAATGGGCCCGAGTGGGGAACCTCACATTGTGAACACACCTTGTGACACCTTGTGAAGCTCTTCACTTGGGGTGATCGCTAGAGAGATTGATCAGCAACCTGGGTCGGAGCAGTGTTGCGGAACGAACGTGTTATTTAAATAAATAACACGAAAATTCTAGATCAATCTAAAAATTTATACCTTCTTCTCAACACTACTATTTTCCAACCGAGCGAGTCACGCCTGCCCCGAAAGCGAAATGGCTTAATGGTATAATAATAATAGTTAAATGATTAATTTAAATGTTCATTTAATTTTTTATTTCTGTTCAAATTGTAAAGTTCCAAAAATTAAGGGATTTATTACTTTCAGATGTATTATAAGTAAAAAATATTCAAATTTTAGTACAATTTTCCAGCATAAAAAAATAATTTAATGATTATAGATTATAGTTATACTAATCTTATTCACTAAAAATTTGGACGTAAAAACAAAAGCAGCTACTACAAATAATTTATTAGAACATTTCAGTTAAAAAAATTGTTCCAGGTAAAAAATACTTGAACCTGAAATTAATATTCTAACATTAAAGTAGAACTTGAACATCAAATCGAAGGCTAGCTGAAATTAGAAGTCTTAAAAATGAAAAATTTTAAATAATAAAGCTTTTATAAAATTTTGCTAAAAGCTAGTAATTATTTATAAATTTTTATCAAATATAAGAATGCACATTATATAATATAATAAATAGTATAGTAAATTAGTTTTTACTAGGAATCTGTATTATCATTCGGAGATGGTAACGATCGATCCAAAGAGAAATCACGTCACACATACTGTGAAAATGGAAATCTACAATATCGATCAAAGTTATATCCTCTAATACAGAAAATATTTAACGTCCTCAGACTAGATGGAGTTATAAATTGAACATTTTTGAAATTAAATTTATTCAGAAAAAAGATCTTCTCCTTTTACTCCGTTGGGATTCGAACACCAGATTAACTGATTTCCGGTCAGGTGCTCTAACCATTGAGCTACTAGAGAGATCGGAGAAAGAATCCCTTTTTCTGAAATACGCTTTATTATGCAAGATGTTATATACAAATAAATTTTTACTAGGAATCTGTATTATCATCGGAGATGGTAACGATCGATCCAAAGAGAAATCACTTCACACATACTGTGAAAATGGAAATCTACAATATCGATCAAAGTTATATCCTCTAATACAGAAAATATTTAACGTCCTCAGACTAGATGGAGTTATAAATTAAAAATTTCTGAAATTAAATTTATTCAGAAAAAAAGATCTCCTTTCACTCCGCTCGGATTCGAACACTAGATTAACTGATTTCCGGTCAGGTGCTCTAACCATTGAGCTACTAGAGAGATCGGAGAAAGAATCCCTTTTTCTGAAATACGCTTTATTATGCAAGATGTTATATAAAAATCAATTTTTACTAGGAATCTGTATTATCATCGGAGATGGTAACGCTCGATCCAAAGAGAAATCACTTCACACATAATGTGAAAATGGAAATCTACAATATCGATCAAAGTTATATCCTCTAATACAGAAAATATTTAACGTCCTCAGACTAGATGGAGCTATAAATTAAAAATTTTTGAAATTAAATTTATTCAGAAAAAAAGATCTTCTCCTTTCACTCCGCTGGGACCATTGAGCTACTAGAGAGATCGGAGGAAGAATCCCTTTTTCTGAAATACGCTTTATTATGCAAGATGTTATATACAAATCAATTTTTAATAATTTTTTTATTATACAGAATTAGATAAGCAAAAAAATTGAATATTTCTAGGAGAGAGAAATAACATTCTGTAAAATCGAAATCACCATTTAAAGTTAAAAACAAAAGTTTACTCCCGAGCTGAAAGGTTTCTGAATTGAGGCCAAAAAAGTATAATTAAAAAAAATTTCCAGTTCCGAGAAATAAAATGTGGAAGTTTACAATCTCAAAGTGACAGGAACCTCAAATTGAAACAGGCTCGGTTGATGATCACGATAAAAAGTGCAATTTTCAGTTGTCACAAAAAATAAAAATTTGTTCCCGAGATATTGAGTTGCTAAATTGGGAGAAAATGAGTTTTGCCTAGAAAAAGTTAACCAATTGAGGGTCTGGATCGAGAAACTCGCCCAGCGCTTGAGATCGGGTTAAAGTATTGTCCAAACGTCTGGGTGGACGGAAATTTTAAAAGTTAAAAAATTAATTTTTAAAAAATATAGGCTTGTAGATAATGACGAGACGGAAATTTTTTCTATTTTCTGTTTTTTGATCGGATAATTATTTTTAATAATAAGCCTAATAAACTGAAAAAAATGTGTGCCCAAATTTAATTAGTTTTTAAGAAATAAATCGTCGTAAGTTGGGCAAATATTATTGAAACTGTTTCAAACTTGATATACGAACGAAATATACCCTAGCGATGCTTACAAAGCAAAGAAAAAGTTGAAAATCGTCTATTGTTTATTAATATTTAATTGCAAATTGAGACAGATCGGTATCCCTGTTTTTTCAGTTTCGCCGACAAAAAGTATCGAGGGAACTTCACAGTTGATACAACTTCCAGTAAGACATTTGTTCCTTACTATTAAAGGAAGATTTGTGGAAATTTTGAGATCGATTCATCGAAAATTGGCGGAAATATGCATTTTACAATAAAGCATGAGGCGCCGACAACGATAGCTCCGTGAGTACACTGAGCACCATCAGGCAGCGGGCTAGCCGTCTGGCTTTCCAGAACTCAATTTTCAATGATTTTTTAATGGTTTTCTGTAACTGAATGTTACTGAAACGAACTGAAAGCAGATCGTTATAACGAAATGCTTGTTTGTAAAGAAAGCAGACCAAATGCCTGTTCAAAATTAACAAAATGGCGGCAGTATTTCTGAAAATATTAATAGTCGAAAAAGTTGTACAAAAAGTTTTTCTACTCATTTATGATATCTTGCACCATTTCCGAGAAAAATAAAAAAATTCAATTTTCATAGAGAAACAAATTCCCCTGGCCACAAAAATGGTTCAACCCGCATAGAACTAAAATATTTTTTTATATAAACAAAAATTGTAAAAAATATTATCAAAAATTAAAACGGTGGGGTTTGTCCCCTTTCAGAGAAATTTCTCATATGTTTCTAGTCCTTCAACTTGTTTTTTCAAATCTCATGTATAAATAAACAATTGAAATTCGAAAATGTCTTTATTCATTTTTTCTATCATTCTGTGAATTCTGTGAATATAAATGTGCATAGAGAGATTCAAATATTTTTTAGTTTTTGTGCGGGCCAAATCATTTTTGTGGTCAAAAGAATTTTTTTGTTTATGAAAATTGAATTTTTTTTTTCTCTAAAAAACAACATATTTTTTTCCTCGCGAGATTCTGCGAATTCAAGTGTAGAACCTTCCTGATTTGAAATGGATTCGGTATAATCAATTTTTATTTAATTATAAACAAAGTTTCATAATAACTTACCTCATTTTTGGCTAATTTCTTTTCGTTTGCTTTCCAATTTTTTTCGTTTCTCGTTCTTTTTCTACCACTTTGTAAAAACATTTCCTTACACATTTTTGCCATTTGAAGACTGAATTGAAAACTATTTTCACATATTATATTTTAAAATTAGAAATAAAATATTACGCGAAATGTTTCTGTCTACAATTTCTGAAAGTTTGTAGAGATGTGCACTCTTGGCCAACAAAATTGGAACTAGTTAATTTTGTATTCTTCCCTGTGTGACAGGCATTTGGTCTGCTTTGTTTACAAACAAGCATTCCGTTATAACGATCTGCTTTCAGTTCGTTTCAGTAACATTCAGTTACATTCACGTACGCAAGACACTTAAAATGTTGCTTCCTAATATGAATATAACTGAAATAATTACAGATGCGAAACATAGTTCGTCAATCGATATTTCATGGGAGGTGAAGGGGGTCGTTTAAGCAGAAAGCCATTAAAAAATCATTGAAAATTGAGTTCTGGAAAGCCAGACGGCTAGCTCGCTGCCTGATGGTGCTCAGTACTCACGGAGCTATCGTTAGCGGCGCCTCATGCTTTATTGTAAAATGCATATTTCCGCCAATTCTCGATGAATCGATCTCAAAATTTCCACAAATCTTCCTTTAATAGTAGGGAACAAATGTCTCACTGGAAGATGTATCAACTCTGAAGTTCCCTCGATACTTTTTGTCGGCGAAACTGAAAAAACGGGGTTACCGATCTGTCTCAATTTGCAATTAAATATTAATAAACAATAGGCGATTTTCAACTTTTTCTTTGCTTTGTAAGCATCGCTAGGGTATATTTCGTTCGTATATCAAGTTTGAAACAGTTTCAATAATATTTGCCCAACTTACGACGATTTATTTCTTAAAAACTAATTAAATTTGGGGACACATTTTTTTCAGTTTATTAGGCTTATTATTAAAAATAATTATCCGATCAAAAAACAGAAAATAGAAAAAATTTTCGTCTCGTCATTATCTACAAGCCTATATTTTTTTTAAATTAATTTTTTGACTTTTAAAATTTCCGTCCACCCAGACGTTTGGACAATACTTTAACCCGATCTCAAGCGCTGGGCGAGTTTCTCGATCCAGACCCTCAATTGCAAGTAAATCATTCAAGAATTTGGCGGTTCTAATTTCATTGGTTTTAAAAATCGTTTTTAGATAGCGACTAAAAATCTATTTTTCAATTTTTTTAAATAATAAAAACTTGCTCCCGAAATATGGGGAGCCTGAATAAGAATAAAAAAAATTTCATAGAAAAAACTTATTCTGTTTCGGGAAAATAAAGATTTAATATGGCGGTATCGCACTGTAACTGTTGTAAAAGTTATAAAAGTGTTGGAATTTGACTACGGTATTTGGGTGCGAACAACGTGGCAAATAGCTTTATTTAAGAGTCTTTTATTTGAAAAAAAGTATATTATTATTTTACAGTATTTAAAAACGTTTAGGAAGAGGAATATAGTCACAAAAAAGATTTAAAAAACATAAGAGGTTAGGCATGTAAAAAAAAGAAGACCGCAGACATGTGTACAGAGAGCTAGGTACAACATGTACTTGATTTTTTAATAATTTTTAATGCAAAAAGCTCATTTTTGCCAAAAATGTCGGTTATCTAGCTTTGTACTGCAACCCTTTATTTAAAAAACGTATAAACTATATCTTACAAAAAAAACATATTGTCATATTTTAATATTGTGTTCTTTTTTTCATAAACCCCCAATGTTTTTTTTTAAATCTTTATAAATTTTGACTTAATTGAGATATTCATCGTTTTATTTTCATTTTAATAGCGCTTATTATCTTCTTTTGTAATCCAAAAAAAATATATAAAAAAGGTGTAGTCGAGAATGGCGCGAACTCGCGAACTGATGGTGGTAATATGTACACGGAAAAAATTTATGCGTAAAAAAGTCACGAACTAGTAGCTAGGTCCCGGATATGAGAAAAATTCATCGGATATTTATGTATTTTCGTAAATAACTTGCGAAATTTGAGAAAGATTGACGAACTCGATGTGAAAATTCTAAAACGGTTCATCACTTCTTTTTTACGTGAATAATTACAAAAATATTACGAGTGATTGGAAAAAGATTCTCAGAGCACTCACGAGCTTGCCCGACAAATCTGGGAACTCGAAACTAAGTTCGCCTGTACGTGGCCCACACATACAGTCTCCCAAACGCGCGGTGCGTGTGTGCGCTCGTATGTGTGCCTCGAGCTCGTCGGATGAGTGGCTAGAAGTTTTATAATACCTATTTTGTTTGGCCTCGATGGCTGCGCGTGTTTACGCACTCCTGGTTTATGTTGAGAAACTGGTGAGTCAGCAGTCTTTGAGGGTTCGAATCTTCTAAGTTGCGAATTTAATAAATTAATATAAAATTAAATCGCACAAATAAAATTTTTCCTCTTTATATTTCAGTCTGAAATTTTCAGGAACTGTTCGTAGGAAATTCGAACTGTTCGTAAGAAACTTCGAAATTTATCCATATATTTCTCATAGAAATAAGGATGTAATGTTTCATTTTTTTATCTCGTATCCGAGACCTAGCCACAAGTTCGTGACTTCTTCACGGATAAATTTTTTCCGTGTAGCGCTACAGCGCTTGCCCTGATATGGGTGGTAGCTTTCTGGTACTGAGCAGGGATGGGTACGTATATTACATGGTTTTCGACATGTAGTGCAGTACGTAGGTTCAGGAGGCGTAAAAGAAACTATTATAAAGAAAAAATACAACGATAATTAATTTTTAGAGGGTAAAACACCATCAAATGTTAATGGTGATATGGCCAACACACAATGCACAGAATGGCCGCCTTTATACACTTTTTTCGAATTAAAAATAGTGTTAAATTACCTTGTCATAAAACAAATTTCTTCAGTGGGAAAAGTATCACCGGAAAAGATATTTAAAACCACCCTTAGTTTTTCAAAATCACAAAATTATCAAAATGACCGCCTTTTATACATTTTTTTTCGAATTGAAAATAGTGCTAAATTACCTTGTCCTAAAACAAGTTTTTTCAGTGGGGTAAGTATCACCGAAAAAGAAATTTAAGGCAACCCTTAGTTTTTGAAAATCACAAAATCATCAAAATGACTGTCTTTATAACCTTTTTTTAGAATTAAAAATAGTGTTAAAATACCTTGTCTTAAAACAAGTTTGTTCAGTATTATATATCTTTTCCGGTGATACTTATCCCACTGAAGAAACTTGTTTTATGGCAAAGTAATTTAACAATATGTTTAATTCGAGAAAAAAGTGTATAAGGGCGATCATTCTACACATTGTGTGTTGGCCCTATCTGCATTAACATTTTAGGATAACTTGATTTAGGATAACTCAAGATTCAATAGGGAAATCGTGATTACAACTACAAGAAAAAGCAGCGTATTCGATGGTGGCGCACTCTATGATGATAATTTTTGCTAACCCCAGGTTCCCGTTTTAGTGAAACAAAGTTTCATCTACTAAGTTAGAACAGTTGAATCAACTGTATATCCATTATTCTGTTAACCAGAAATCCTTGTCACTTTAAATGGATTTATTTAGTATACGTAATCAATACTTCATTCAGCATTTTTAGTATTATTTAATTAAATTTCTATATCACTAAATGTTGATTTAAGAGTTCTAGAAAGTAGATGTTCATGTTATCACTAGATCATTGTATTATTTTTTAATGTTTGATTCGCAGTATTCTTGCATTAGATTTTAATGTTGCTGAATTTATTTTATCATTCATGGTACTTTATTTCAATGTTTCAAGTAAGTAAATTGAATCTTCTTAGCAGATTACTCTATTATGCGAAAGATGATTTCAACGTTTCTCACAGTTCATTATAATATTTATGTAGCTGATTTTATAAATTCTAACAAGAGCTTTCGAATTATATGTTCTTCATCCCAAAATACTTGAATCAATATTATTAAAAATTATTACGGGGGCTACCAGGTATTAATTGCTAATAGTTTATGTGACATCTGAGCTATATCGATATAAGATTCTAAATCTCTCACTGTGATCCACTGGATGTAATAAGATCTCTTAAGAATCTGTTGGTATTTTTCAAGATTCATGCAAAATTCTTATATGGTTTGATTCATTTGCAGAGGCATGCTGTGAGATTTATGATTATTTTTTTGAGTCGCTCAATCACAAAAGCCTTCTGAAATCTTGCAAATATTACAAAATTATTTTTTTAGAATTAAATTTTTTTTAATACATAGCCCTCTCTCTCTCTCTCTAGCCTACACATACACACACACATACATACACACACACACACATGCTTCATACCTTGCTGTCACTTTATTATTATGAGTTGATTTTTTAGAATATAAAAATTAATTTAGTCTATAGCTTATAAGTCAATTACATCACATGGTTCTCTCTTGCACATGCTTCACTCATATTATTATTTATCCTTTCTTTTCTTCATCATAAGAAGGTGTTTCGTGGACTTTCATGAAACAGCTTCTTCTTTATATAAAAACCATTGACGTTTATGTTTGAACCAATGAGATGATGTCATAAATGTTAGTTTGAATAGAAAAACTTCGTTTCTGTTGTAATCAACATTCACCTAACTCCTTCAAATTGTCATAACAGCTCTCGTTCCAGCACTTATTTGGATGCTTCTTTGTCTTGGCTGGATTTATACTTTTTTCTATGGTATATTCATCATTTTTATTGTTACGTGTGATATAATAAGAGTAACATATTTTTAAAAAATGAGTTCTTTCTCCTTTTTTCTTTCGTGGAAAGCAATATATGCATTTGTATTCATAAATCAGAATTCTCCACTATACATATACGTATTACCATCTCTGCTATTAATCTTCCTTTCATATCCTCAAAATTTTCAAATATGAATGTTATTTCATTCATCATACAATTTTCACTGAAAAGCCATTATCGAACAAACCACTGTTCTTTTAATAAGTACTTTAATTCAACTGTCTTTCATTATTGTCAATTGAGCAAGCTCTTCCAATAAACCGAACACACATTAAATAATTATGCATTATTATATATCCTCAGATTATTATTATTATTATCAAACTACATGTAGAATGTTTTTGAAGCTTTTTCTAGAAAATCTGCTTAAACAAATTTGGGACTTTCAATTACGCAATATTATTTTGTAACCAGCTGTGGAATGGTCTTGATGTCGGTAAAGTAGAGATGTACCTTCCTCTTGGAAAAGTGGTTCAGTAACCCTCTTCTAAAAAACTGGCTCAGTATCCCTCTTGTATTAGTGGTCCAGTATCTTGCATCTAAATACATAGATTTGGCTCAGTAGCCCTCTCGTGAAAAAGTGGTTCTGTCTCCCTGATTCAGTACCTCTCTTGTATCAATGTTGGTAAGGTAGGCATTTAGGATGATGTTATCAAAATATTTCAGAAACTTAGAACGGACATGAACCACTTTAACTGTAGAATGTTCTCTAATAATATATCCTAAAGTTCCAGATGTTTTTCTAGACTGAAGAATGTTTTTTCACGAATTATTTGCACACTAAATAAAGACAGGAATTTTTAGTTGAATATATTATCTATAAGGAAGCAATAAATCATCCTTGTTTTTTTCTCATAACTATATGACGCAGTAGAAAATGTAAGGACAAAGCCAAATGTAAGCTTGGAAGTATTTACACGAAATGTTTAATTGAGATCAGAAATAACCTTGAAGCTGTTTACATGAATTTGGTTCTTATAATTGCGCAACATTGTTCTATGATGTCAACAGGACCCTCCGAGAATACCTATCCAGAGTCCGTCTTGTAAAAGTGGCTCAAAAGTGCGATCCAAAGTCCGTCTCATAATGCGTATCCAGACTCCATCTTACTTTTTGGTTCAGAACTCAGCTTTACTCATCTACTAATACAGTAGCTTTAGTAGATGATTGAAAATTTCGAAATATTTGATTATATTTATTTTGTATTTAGCTTGTTTTTTTTATACATTTATTTTGAATTTTCAACGTGTAATAGGCAAAACTGACCTTTCGAAATAAGAGATAAAAAAGGTGTTGAAAAACGAGCATACATCTGTGAATAAAAAAGGCATGTGAATTCATATCAAGTATGTTTATATGATATAAGAAGCGATAAGTGTCGGGCAGTGCACCCTTAATATGTATAAGTTAAAGCACGTGTGCGTAAGCCTGGAATAAAATGCATTCTGTATTATTCTCTTTCGAGCCTCGAAATTGTTTGCAGTATCTTATTTCATGTAACACGTCGAGAGGTTGGCGGACCTAGCATATGGCAACATAATGATTATCGAACGTTGCGGGTTGACTAAGGAATCAAACTTTTATGAGCAGTAAAAACAAGTGATCTCTAGAGAACAAAAGCAGGGACTAATGAAATGTATGCAGACTTAGACGGTCAGTGCATCAAATGTTTTCTAAAATCAAAACGTTTAAACACATCTGAACATTATCTCGAGTCCTCGCTTTCTACTTGATACCAGAATAAAGCAATAAGAATCCCGAGCATATGACCTTACTAGAAGAAATGCTTTATTCCTTTAGATACTCTTTTACCTATATTATTCGATTGGCTTGAAATATTTTTTAATTTTAATTTTTTATCTTCCTCTTTATCCTTGAGTTCTAGAAGATTCTACATTATAATCAACACGTTGGGATATAATTTTTTGCAACGCAAAATGTAATGTGTCATTAGAATAACCTTGAACTTGTTTACGAAAATTCTTTCCAGAAATTGGGCAGTAAAAGTTGATGTCGTTATTAAGAATATATTCTAGAAACTAAGCACTACAACTGTATAGAATATCGGTAAGGTAGGTATTTATGGTCTCTGATAGTAATATATCTACCTCTTTATTTGAAAGTTCTAAAACGATTCAACATTGTAGAAAAAAATTTGACCGCAGAATTAAATTATTTAGCTGGAAAGCAATAATAAATTATCCTTGATTTCTATAATAAACTATATTATACAGTAGCTTTAGTGGATGATTGAAAATTTCAAAATATTTGTTTTGTATTTAGCTTATTTTTCTTATAAATTTAAATCTTCAACGTGTAATAGGCAAAACTGGCCTTTCGAAATAAGAGATGAAAAAGATGCTGAAAAACGAGCATATATCTGTGAATAAAAATGGCATGTGACCTCATATCAAGTATCGTTAAGGAGCGATAAGTGTTGGACAGTGCACTCTTAATATAAATAAGTTGAAGCACGTGTGAAAAAGCCTGGAATAAAAAATACGCTGTATTATCTCTCTCTCTCTCTCTCTTGGATCTCAAAATTGTTTGTAGTATCTTATTTCACGTAACACGTCGAGAGGTTGACGGGACCTAGCATATGGCAAAAGAATGATTATCAAACTTTGTGAGTCGACTAAGAAAGCGAACTTTTGCGAGCAGTAAAAAGAACTGATCTCTAGAGAACGAAAGCAGAGTCTAATGAAATGTATGCAGCTTGAGACTGTCGATGCATGAATGCTTCTGAAATAAAAACGTCTAAACAAGTCTGGACGTTATCTCTCGAGTCCACGCTCGCTACTCGATACCAGCATAAAGCGATAAGGATCCCGAACATATGACCTACCATAAGGAATCCTTTAGGCACTTTTTTATCTATATTATTATTCAATTGGCTTAAAATATTTTTTAATTCTAATTTTTTTATCTTCCTTTTTATCCTTGAGTTCTAGAACGTTCTACATTATAATCGACACGTTTGGGATATAATTTTTTGCAGCGCAAAATGTAATGCGTCATTTGAAAATAACCTTGAACTTGTTTACCAAAATTCTTTTCAGAAATTGCGCGATATAATTTGATGACATCATTAGGAATATTCTAGAAACTAAGCACATAGCCTCTTTTATAGACGCTTACCCCCTCTACCAAATTTTTGGAGACTTTTGCGCAATGTTGCCAGATATTGCATCATATAATGCAACAAAGTTCAAATTTATAGACAAAAAAGGATGTCATGCATAGCCCTCTGTATCAAATTTCATCTGTACACCTGCACCTTTTTGCGCATTAAATAAATATGTTATCTGTGAGGAAGCAATAAATCATCCTTGTTTTCCTTGCAATAACTATATGACGCAGTAGAAGTTGACAGGACGAAGCAAAATATAACCTGCAAAGTATTTACGCGACATGCTTGAGATAAGAAGTAATCTTGAACCTGTTGTTACATGAATTTAGCTGGCACAATTGCGCAATATTATCTGTGACGTCATCAAGGAATCTTCTCGATGTCGGTAAAGTAGGTCCAGTACCTCTCTTGTATCAATGTCGGTAAGGTAGGAATGCATGATGACGTCATGAGGACCCTCGAAAATGTTCTAGAAGCTTAGCACGGACATGAACCACTTTTCTAGAAAAATTTAGCACGGACACGAACCACTACAGCTAGAATCTTCTCGATGTCGGTAAAGTAGGAATCTTGAGTTGGACCCCCCCCCTATACATCGACTTCTGGGTACTTTATTGTTTAGAGTCAATAATAAAACACGTCAGGAAATAAGGTGTAAATATAAGAATCCCTTTATTCAAAAACTAATAAAGCTTACGGAATACACTTCGGGCTTGCAAATTACGGGTTGATGCTTTTCGAATAGCGGTCGACAATCTTCTGAAGCATTTTTGGCACGCAGGCCCCGATGAGAGACCCGTGGGGTCCTTCCCCCTCTTCCCCAGTTCCATCCCTTTAGTCCTACTACGTTGCCGTAACATTACAATATCTTAAACTAAAGTCTAAACTAGCCATCTGGGTGAAAGCTAGTTTGGCCTTCTTGGGTCTTTCTCATACTTTTGAAATCTGCCTGAGTAAATTTGGCTCCTGACCATAAACTTAATCCCCAAGGAAACCAAACCGGCACGTACACCCCATCTCGGTTTATCATGAAAAACTTTCTTTTCGACTATTTTCAAATATTCGTAGAAAATATTACTAAATACTGTTATTATTATACCATTAAGCCATTTCCCTTTCGGGGTAGGCGTGACTTGCTCGGTTGGAAAATAGTGGTGTGTATATGGTTATATAGGTATAGAGTAGATTGATCTGGAATTCTCGTGTTATTTATTTAAATGATACGTTTATTCCGCAACACTGCTCCGACCCAGGTTGCTGATCAATCTCTCTAGCGATCACCCCAAGTGAAGAGCCTCACAAAATTGTTATGTATGGTTC
>CAKNYM010053497.1:0-29385 GCA_932195095.1 Andricus curvator
AAAGAAAAGTTTATGATTTAAAATTGCCAGCACGCTGGCGGGCGACACCCTGAATTACAAGTGGATTACCTGAATTATACCGAATTAGCTCGATTACCGTGGATGACAAGGGGACTACTTCGCTTGAGACCTGGATTACTCAACATTACAAGTGTATTACTTCGGTATACAAGTGGATTTGGTCGGATTACACCGAACTCTTAGTTCGGATAACCAAGCAGTCCAGCGGATTACCAGAGTTGTTTCCCCCTCCACAAAAAGGGTTAAGTTATTTCAAAATGAGCCATATGTTGAAATTTTTTTACTTTGAATGTCGTCCTATGTAAGGTTGAGTAAATTTTTATTAGAGAATCCTGGGATCCTGGGAATTTGCCCAGCATTCCGAGTATAGGTTACATAACCCGAACAATATCCATTATTATCGCTGAACCTTCTCTCGAACGAGATCACTCTCTGCACCTATATATTAGATATAATGTATCCCGTTACAGATATTATTCGCACCGGACCCTGAGAGAGCCATCGCGACTCGTATACACCATACACGCCCATCCTGCGTCGGTGAAACGAAACGATTGTTCTTATGTTAGCCCCATGAGAATGAATGACTAGGCGCGACTGGTAAGGATCGAGGAAGGCTCTAGGAAATATGAAGAGAAATAAAGAAAGAGAAAATAAATATAGAAGAACGGAAGGGTTAGGAAGGAGGGTCAGGTGAAGATAGAATATATCGGGAAGTGAGACTAGAGAGGCTGATCTCGAAAGATCGTCCGCGGGTCAGAGATTGTTCGATCTTGCATACGCTCTATATTCCACCTTGCTTTATCAAATAAGTAATCTATACAAAATCTAGTCAGTTTTGTTAGTGCCAATTTATTACAATAGTACAACTGTAAATTACTTCTTAATCATTTTCTTAATTTGAATAAAGTGTTAACTAATATTATTATTAGGTACCCGTTTATTTCTTTATCAACATCAAAACCCTGTTGAAAAAGTTTCATAGGATTTGATAAAAAAGAACTAAGACTTTTCTGCCCGCTTTCTGTATTCGAAATTTAAAGAATTTTCCTCACATTTTTATTAAACGCTTTTGAAAGAAAGTGTATGCAAATGAATAATCAATTATATGTGGTAATGAGAAGTTTCCCACGGTGTCCCACTAAAAAATAATCAATTTCTATTAAGCATTTAGATAGAATTGCCATTGATTTCGAGCAAAACAAAATAGGCCAGTCTTTTAGTAATTCATATACATTTCCATACTTTTTTAATATGAATTCAATCCAATTCTCTCAGATATGATATTCCAAACTCCTATCCACTTCAATATGCTTTTTTAAAATGATATCAAGTTAATGAACATTTGTCGGGAAATCTTATATGTCTTTATCAACATTTTTTCACTGAAAATTCATTAAATCTTAATTACACAAGACTTGTATCATATCCTACGTGCCAGAATATTGGAACATTTTATTTAGCTTGGTCGAAAAATCTTATATTTTTCTATCGACATTTCCTCATTGAATCTCTGTATCAAATCCTATTGTTCTAGAATCTTGGAAGTTTTTATCTAACCCTATCTGTCAAGAAATCTTATAATTTGCTCTCAAAATTTTCTCATTGCAATTCTATTACTGCTTATCTCCCACCAGAGTTGTACCTAAGCCTTGTCTCTATATCTAAAAAATGTATATTAAAGTCTATCCGTTGTAAAGTCTTATACATTTCCTATCTACTGTTTTTAATAGAAACTCTACAAATCTTAATCGTGCCAAACTTGTATCAAATCCTATTTTCCACAACTTTGAAGATTTCACAATCAGATTTGATAAGAATCAAATCAAGCCTTTCTTCGACCGTCAATGTAAATATGCGTGAGTATTATTATGTTGGTCTTACGGTCTTCATTAAAGTAAAAGAAATAACAAACGGAATTACTAAAGAGTTCGTTTATTAATCATACTGACGTTTCGGATATCACTGTCTGCCTTTTTCAAATAATCTAAATAAATAATAAATAAATAACAACAGTTTAAAAAATTTTAACAACAAAATTTTTTTTGTATAAGTAAAAGAATGAAAAATACCTGTGATTAGTATCTGATAAGAAACAAGAGTTTTTCAATTTTGGAGTCAACAACATGTCAATAGTTCATGATCAAATTTAATAGTTATTTGTGATACAAGTGCGCAAAATAGGTGATTGTGTGCGAGTGTGAATTTTGCAGCATGAGCCGCAGGCGAATGATGCAATCACACGAGTTACCAATCACCTATGCGCACGTGTATCACACGCTATTTTTTGCAACGCCCGTCCGAAAAAGTTGTTAGGAGGAGGTAACGAAAAAGACTAATTTTATATTGCATAGAGTGGAGTAAAGAAATTTTTTGGAAAAAAAAGTTTTGAAACAAAAATTTTTTTTTAAATGTTTGAAAAAAAAAAATGTTTTGAAACAAAAATGTTGTGCAAAAAAATGTTGGAAAAAAAATTTTGTGGAAAAAAATTTTGGGAAAAAAATTTTGTGCAAAAAAATTTTGGAAAAAAAATTTGGTGAAAAAAAAAATTTTGAAAAAAAATTTTGTGACAAAAAATTTGTTGAAAAAAATTTTTTGGAAAAAAAATTATTTGAAAAAAATGTTGGCGTTTATGCTCTTTTGCCGGGGGGGGGGGGCGAGGCTACGAAACCCTAAAAACAAAACTTCAATCAGTAAAACATTTGTTCAAGTTAAATATAAATTTATTTCAAGAAGATACCAACACCAGTGTTTAAAGTTACCTATGCCAGTGTCTAAAGTACCTCATCTCGAAAATGCGCATGCGCAACTTTTTCACCAGTGCCTAAAGTAAGCCATCTTCAAACTGCGCATGCGCGAAAATTATTCGCACACAGTCTGCTCAAATAAGGTCCTTTAGGCACAATTTAGAAACATGAAAACGTCAACTTTAGAGGTGGGTGTTGCAAAAAAATAATTCTAAAATGTGACTCCAATTTAAAAAAAAAATTATATAACCTCGTATCGTAGAAAAAAACCCTCAAAAATTAAAGATGCTTTTTTAGGTAGAGGACAAGGGAAAAACATTAAGGCGGTGAATTCATTAATGCAGAATAAAGGCGTTATTTAAATGAATCGCAAATGAGGAAAGCGCGCCAAAGCAACTGGATTTTAAATTGGTTTTTGATTATTTTATAATACTTTGATATATTTTGTTGACATTCATAATTTCTGTCTGTTAGTTAATAGAAATATTGTGATATTTTTTTTATAAAAATGGATTCTATTAATCGTCTTTTATAAGTATTTTTTCCGTAGCCAGAATTTTAATATTGTTACAATCAAAATCAAAGTGATGGTTTAAGTTCCAACAATGTTGTGATAGACCTGTATTCAAAATTTCCAACTCTATAATCTCTTTTATGTTAAGAGACTCTAGTTTTTAATGTTCTACCTGTTTCGCCAATATACACTTTTTCACAACAATACATTTAATGAGATAAACTATTCCAGGCAAATTATTGGTGTTATCAATATCTTTTTGATTGAGTAAAAACTTTTTAAGAGTGTTTTGATTGCTAAAATGAACATTTATGTTAAATTTTTCAACGATTTTCTCAACCTTTCCGAGATTCCTTAAACATAAGGTAACGTAACTTTTAAATCCGATTTTTTATACGTGTCAATCCTATAATAAGACTATGGAAAACATTCTTAACAATGATATTTTGTATAAAAAGATTGAAACTAGTCTTGTTCCAATAATACAAGAAAAATGTAACGACATAGCTATTAGATGGGAGAAAAAAATATTAATTAATGAACAAATTTCGTATAAATTAAAACCAGACAATAGTACTGTAGCAAAAGTTTATGCTCTACCAAAAGTGCATAAACCAGATTTGAAATATAGAATAATTTTTTTCCACAATTTTATCTCCTACATACAACTTAGCCAAATAGATTTCTAATGTTTTAAAACCGGTTTCAGGAAACACAGAATCATTTATTAAAAACAGCTGGGATTTAAAAGACATTTTAAATACAATTCAAGTTCCTCCAACACATTCTTTAGTTTCATTGGACGTTGTTTCAATGTTTGATAACATTCCATTAGATCTTGCATTATATTGCATTGAAGAAAAACTAATACTAAATCATAATATAACTAAAATAACTAAAAATGAATTTTTAATCGCTACTAGAACTGTTTTCAATAAGGGATCGTCCATAAATTACGTATGACGTTTTTCTTTTGTTTAAATAAAGACGAGAATAAAATTGATGTGAAGTTGAAAAGGGCGCAACGATATAAACAAAAGAAAAACGTCTTACGTAATTTATGGACGATCCCTAACATGGTTTTCTCCTTTAATGGTAAATATTATAAACAACTGAATGGTTGTCCTTTGGGTTCTCCATTGTCTCCTACAGTTTCAAATTTAGTTTTGGAAAATGTAGAAACAAGAACTTTGAAAAAATTAAATTTTAGATCTATTTTACATAAAAGATACGTGGATGATATTCTAGCTATTGCTCCTACAGAAAAAATTGATGATTTCATAAATACTTTTAATAGTATTGAAAATTTCATACAGTTTACATTTGAACTTGAACATAACAATTCAGTTAATTATCTTGATTTACAAATTATGAAAACACATTAATTCAAAATAATTATCCTCTTCCTCCAATATATAATATTATTCGAGAACAAAATCATGAAATCTATAATGCTTCTAGTAAGAGAAATAACTGGATTGACACCTATAAAAAATCGGATCTAAAAGTTACGTTACCTTATGTTTAAGGACTCTCGGAAAGGTTGAAAAAATCGTTGAAAAAATTCAACATAAATGTTTATAATTTGTCAAGAATTGTTCATCTCATTGAATGTAATTGTTGTGAAAAATTGTATGTTGGTGAAACAGGTAGAAAATTAAAAACTAGAGTTTTGAAACATAAAAGAGATTTTAGAGTTGGAAATTTGAATACAGGTCTATCACAACATTGCTGGAACTTAAACCATCACTTTGATTTTGATTTTAACAATATTAAAATTCTGGCTAGGGAAAAACATACTTATAAAAGACGAATAAAAGAATCCATTTTCAAAAACAAATATCACAATTTTTCTATTAACTTACAGACAGAAATTATGAATGTCAACAAAATATATCAAAGTATCATAAAATAATCAAAAAACCAATTTAAAATCCAGTTGCTTTGGCGCGCTTTCCTCATTTGCGATTGATTTAATGATGCCTTTATTCTGCATTAATTAATTCCCCGGCTCGAAGTTTTTCTCTTGTCTACTTAGTCATATGTCCATCATTTGTCTGGAAACATGATAAAGATTTTGTTTTTTCCAACTTAAGATGTAGTTTCTACCTAAAAAAGCCTCTTTAATTTTTTAGGCTTTTTTCTACGATATGATGTTATATAATTGTTTTTTAAATTGGAGTAACATTTTAGAATTATTTTTAAATTTGACCATAAACTATTGACATGTCGTTGACTCCAAAATTGAAAAACTCTTGTTTCTTACCAGATACTAATCACAGGTATTTTTAATTCCTTTTTATAACAAAAATTTTGTTGTTGTTAAAAATTTTTAAACTGTTGCTATTTATATATTATTTATTTAGATTCTTTGAAAAAGGCACGCAGTGATAGCCGAAACGTCAGCATATTTAATGAACGAACTCTTTAGTAATTTCGTTTGTTATTTCTTTTACTTTAATGAAGACCGTAAGACCAACATAATAATACTTACGCATATTTTAAGATTTCACTCAAATTCTATTCCTCGAAAAATCTTATACTTTTCTAGCAAAATATTGTTACTAAAACTCTGTCAAATCTTAGCCGCACAGTACTTGTATCAAGTCCTATGTTTTAGAATCTTCGAATTCATTATCTAGCTTATCGGTCAAGAAACCTAATTTTTTATGAATATTTTCTCATTGAAACTCCATTAAATATTTACCGCACAAGAATTGTATAATATCCCATATTCTGGAATCTTGAAAGTTTTTATCTCTGTCCATTGAGAAATCTCATACTTTCATATCAAAATGTACTCACTCAAACTCTATTTAATCTTAACTGCACGATATTTGCCTCATATCCTATGTTCCAGAATTACCGCACAAGACTTGTATCATCTCCTATGTTCCAGAATCTTGGACGTTTTTATCTAACTCTGTCTACTGAGAAATCTTATACTTTTCTGTCAACTTTTTCTTATTCAAACTCTATTATATCTTACCCGTACATTACTTGTATCAATTCCTTCGTTTTAGAATCTTATAACTTTTTATGTGACTTATCGGTCGAGACATCCTATACTTTTCTATTAATACTTTCTCATTGAAACCCCATTGAATATTTAATGCAAAATACTTGTATCGTATCCTGTATGCCAGAATCTTGGACGTTTTTATCTAACTCTATCTACTGAAATATCTTATACTTTCCTGTCAACATTTTTTTATTGAAACTCCATTGAATCTTGACCTTACAACACTTGTATCAAATCATTTGTTTCAGAATCTCATAACTTTTTATGTAACTTATCGGTCGAGAAATCCTATACTTTTCTATCAATTTTTTTTCATTCAAACTCCATTGAATATTTACCGCAAAATACTTGTATCATCTTCTATGTTCCAGAATCTTGGACGTTTTTATCTAACACCATCTACTGAAATATCTTATACTTTTCTGTCAATATTCTTTTATTGAAACTCCATTGAATTTTGACCTTACAACACTAGTATCAAATACTTTGTCCTGAATCTTGGAATTTTTTATCTAACTGATCAGTCAAGAAATCGTATACTTTTCTATCAACATTTTCTCATTAAAACTCTATTAAATATTTACCGCACAAGTCTTATATCATATCCTATATTCCAGAATCTTGGAATTTTTTGCTGTGTCTATTGAGAAATCTGATACTTTTCTATCAGCATTTACTCATTGAAACTCTGTTAAATCTTAACCGAACGATACTTGTATCATCTCCTATGTTAAAGAATCTTGGACGTTTTATTTTAAATCTATCTGCTAAAAAATTGTATACTTTTCTGTCAAAATTTTCTCACTGAAACTCTATTAAATGTTCACCGCACAAGACTTGTATCATATCCTATGTTCCAGAATCTTGAAAGTTTTTATCTAACACTATCTACTGAGAAACCTTATACTTTTCTGTCAACATTTTCTTGTTGAGACTCCATTCAATTTTAACCATACAATACTTGTATCAAATCCTTCGTTCCTGGATCTTGGAACTTCTTATCTAACTTATCAGTCGAGAAATCGTATACTTTTCTCTCAACATTTTCTCATTGAATCTCTATTAAATATTTACTGCACACTACTTGTATCATATCCCGTGTTCCACACTCCTGGACGTTTTTATCCAAATCTGTCTGCTGAGAAATCGTATACTTTTCTATCAACATTTTCTCATTGAATCTCTATTAAATCTCAACCGCGCAATACTTTTAACAAATCCTTTGTTCCAGAATCGTGGAACTTTTCATCCAACTTATCGGTCGAGAAACCTTATACGTTTCTATCAACATTTTCTCACTGAAAGCCTATCAAATATTATCCCCCACTAGAGCTCTATCTAATCCTATGTCTCTAAATTTCAAAAAATTTCATCCAATTCTGCCCGTTGTAGATTCTTATACTTTTTCTATTAACAGTTTTTTGTATAGAAACTCCATCAAATCTTATTCATACCAGGCTTGTATCGAATCCTATTTTCGAAAACTTTGTTAATTTTAATCGAATTCTACTTCTCGAAAACTCTCATACTTTTCTGCGTAAATTATTGTTATCAAAGCTCTATTAAATCTTATGCAATGACAAAAATTTTACAGCACACTATAAGATTACTCATCGAATATAGTTGGATAAAACCTTCCAAGATTCTAGAACATAGCTGTTGATAAAAGTCCTGTGACGCTTGATCCAAGATAGTTATTTAAATACAATATATGGGTTGTCGTCCAAGAGAATTAGTGGAAGTTTGGCAGGAAGAAAATAACTTATTTTGTATAGTATATTATTTAAAGCTTGAGAGCTACTTGCGTCTCTTATCTAAAGTGAGCTTTACAGGGTCTCTTAGGCTTTCAAATTTATAACTCTATAATTTTTTTATGTCTTATGCACAAAAGAGAGAGGGCAGTAATTATAAAACACTGAACAGGTAGGGAAAATTGAAAAAAGAATGCCATTTTTTAATTGTCTGCCTTTTTGCATCTCAGACTTTCAAATTCATAACTTGGTCATTTTAGCTTTTCATTATGTCTAAGGCTCAAGGGGGGGGGGGGGCCAGAAAAGATAAGAAGCATATTTAATATTTAACTATAGGACAGCAATCTAGATATTGAAGGTTTTCTGTGGATCATTTCACTCTATCTATAAAATTTACAGCATTATTAGCAGGATTTGTAAACAAAATATTAATAATCTACATTTTTCCATAAGTTCACATACGACACGAAATGATATCTAATGACATGGACTATAAACTTCATCAAGCGGCCGACAGACGTTTGGCGTGTTTGTCTGTACAAGTTTAACATCTTGGATTTTCCAGTTTAACATAAAAATATATTCAAGCCAAATATCTCAAAAAGTATACTACATGTTACGTGTTGATATCTGTATGTTTGGCGGTACTATCTTATACTTTGAACATCTACTCTCGAACATGCATTTTTCTCCCAAAGTATCAAGGATAAAATTAGTCTGGTTAAAGATGCACAGTGTTCGGACTGAACACGTGCGATATCAAGAAAACTGGATTTGGCCAAAACCAATTTATCTTTTCTAATGGTGGTGCAATATATCACAGAGGCGGCTAACACCCTGACATTATTATGCGCAAAAAAGGGATGGTGTAGTTTCGTCCTGAAGACCCACGTATGCTCATTCGGTGGATTGGCGCACGTGGGTGGGTCACATGGATTCACGTGTAATTGAACGACCAGGTGCGATCAGCACTTCCGGCGAATTATACTCTGCCCTCCTGCTTCGCTATACCGTCACATCACATAATGCATTTTTAAAAACAATTATGATGACCTTATGATTTCGAAGATTACCCTTTCCCAAATTCAAGGTTCAAGGTTTGTGCGCAAAGTTTATCGAAATGAGTGAAAGGAGTAAGGGAAGGTCCATAAACTACGTTACTAATTTTGGGTTATTTTTCACCCCACCCATATAGTTTTGTCTTGACAGAGTTTTTCGCGTTTCTAGTGAGTTCAGTTGCCACAATGTTCTCGAAATAGGGGTAATATGGTAATTTTTCAAGAAAATGGGTGAATCATAGGGGAATACATTATCTTTAATAAAATAAGTGTAGATACCATTTTGCACTTAATATGAGACGCTTTAAAAAAAGCTACTATTGATTACTATTTGTACCTTGAGGTAGTATATCCTATGTTCTATTTTATTTTTATACGATTAGCGGACCGTCGTTTTCATATTACTCTCATCCAGCTATATGTTCCTTTGAACATGATCCTGCTCCTCATACTCCAAAGAACACTCAAATAAATATAGATGGCCAATTTTATTTAGCTGAGTTTTTCCAAATGTGCAATGTATAAGATCATAGACGTCAAAGTGCGAACGAAAATTTCCCACTCAACAACCACATATATATAACAGTGCCAGAAAACAAGGTGTACAGTGTTGCTTTACAACACAAACCGTATGCAAGGAATATCGACAGGCAATCCTATTTATTTCCTGACATATCTGCACAGGTGCATCATAGTCTATCCTCTTTCTAAATTTGAATTAGAGAAAATTTTACTAGTTAAATCAGTAAATGTATGGTTCACCGACAAAATAGTAATATTTTGAGGTTTTACTTTTAAAATAGTAAGTGTTTTACTGATAGATTTGTCTAAGTTTTACTTATCTCTATTAGTAAACATGGTTCACTATTATTTAATAACTTTGCTTGACTAATTCATTGGTAACCAAGCGCGATCACTAACGAATTAGCGAACTGTAAAAATTTCGCTCCTCGATGCTACGCTATTTGAAGATTCTGTTATAGTGAAGTCACGAAGTGTTCAATTTTAGTTAAGAAGTTTATTAATGAAACGATTCATCCTGCTGATATTGTGTAAAGACAATGAACAAATATATTATATAGTGATCTAATTATTAAGCTTGATGATATTATAATATAATATAATATAATAATTATTATGATAATTTTAATATATAATTTAATTTTTAGGTTACGTTAATCAAAACAAAACGTTTGATTCCAAGGATACAAGAAACCATTTGGAATACATAGGATGTATTATAATTATAATGTCGTTTATTTTAGTTATTATTAGGTGGATCATTTTTATTGTCCAGCGAAAATGTCCAAATGCTTCGACGAGGCTGAAAAGCTCGCCGAACAAGAGTTGGCGAATGAATTGTGCCATGGCAACGACACGGACTACTAATTGCTTAGTGGAATTCTACTAATTTCATAAGTGGACAATTTCCATTAATCAAATTCGTAGTTTTCTACTGATCATTAGTGACCGACTTCTCTCTAATTGAATTAGTGAAATTTCACTGACGCACATTTAGGGAACTAGGCACATCGAGAGAGATATCCTACAGTGCAGAAATTTCAATATCCATTAAATAGTTCAAGGATATCTCAAGATATCCTGAGAATATCTCATTATATATCTGATTTATATGCAAAGGATGTCCTGTGAATGTAAATATACCTAAATCTACAAATTATGCGTTTTCAATCCTGTAAATAAATAAACTCATCATTCAACAATATCTCAGAATTTTTTGGAAAGGGACCAGATTAAAAGTATGTCTAAAACGCAAAGTTTTATTATGTTGAACTTTATTAATTGTCTAATGCTAGCTTTTACATACAGGGGAAGAAATAGTATGGTAGGAGCATCCATAGCAGTATTGATGCGTGTAATATTAATGTGACACCCACTACAATGGCTAGGTGAACATTTCGTCAAGCTGCTGTTTCAAAATCAAACGGGTGTCCGAACCATACTTACTTGGTTGGCCAAGGTATGGTTGTCTCAGCCATGGATGAGGATGTTTTGTCCATTTAAAGTGAAAATTCTAAGTTTTGCGCGAAGCGCCCTCTATGCAAGCTTCCCCCAACTACATGCCTACTCATTCTAGCCACGTTTGCGTCAATTACATTTTAATCATCAATACATCATTACTGTTTTGTGCGAAGTGAAGTTAAAGTGAGTAAAGTTAGTTAGTAAATTAAAAGTTGAAACTTTGAAAAAAGAACTGAAATGGAAGAGGAATGCCGGAGCTTGCTGACGAGAATCGAGTGCACGGAGTACATCGACAAATTCATGATTACACTGTTCATGCTTACAATGTTCATGCTCACAATGTTTTTGAGACGGATACCCTTAAATGTGTTTTTATATCTGATTTAAATTCTCCTTGTCCAGCAATTATGTATTCATGGGATAGTAGATCTTATTATTGTGGTGTATTATTATTATTCGTATTGGCCTTATTTAAATACCTTTGAATGCCACAAGTATACTTATTTTCCTGAACTAACCATCACTGTTTCCTCGATGCAACTATTGTCATGGTTCTGATATGCAGAGCCTACATGTAGCCTCATCCACTGCTATGGTTGGCTCAACCATACCTTTTTATTGACACATCAATATCCCAGTCATCAAATGACTATGGATGCCACATCCATAGAAATGGCGGGGACATATATTTCAATAGACTATGGTTGAGGCATCCATATATACAGTTAGCTCAACCATACCTTTCTGCCCGTGTACTAATGCGATCATCAAATTCTATATTGAAATTTTCATATTTGAGAGAATATAATTAAATCAGCCAAATAGTAGCCTTTTGAAACAAATGAAATGAATGCCAAACAAAAATATAATAGTAGACCTCAAACAAAAAAAATTAACTTTTAACCGAAAATTATTGCATTTTCTCATTGTGTTTTATTAATTCAGTTGGCATTTAAGCGAACAATCAGGAATTTTGGAAAATGTACGAAGTCTAAAATATGAATATGATTTTCAGACTTGATTAGTTATTATTGATATATACCGTTGGAGAGCCATCTTCCGCAAAATTCTAAACATTTGTTAAAATTTAGCATCAGGAAATGTACGTTACTACTACTGACCCCTCTTGTTACCAACCGTAGTTTTTAACGGGCCCCCCCCCCCCCCTCGAAATGTAAAGTAGTTTATTGACGGCCTCTAAGTCAGCAGGACCTACGCCTATTCCGGATGCGATCTGATCGAGATGCCATTAATAACGACGCACTTACCGATCCCATGGCAGGTGGTAGACCGCATGAAAGTCACGACCTGACATTTACCTGCGCCCGCGCGCTTGCGCATCGAGAACCGATCGCAATGCGATTTTTTTTCTCTATTAAAAAATGAAAGACATAAATGAACAGAGAGAGAAAGAGAAAGATTTATTGAGTAGAAGAGAAAGGGAAAGCAATTTGAAGTGTAACAACGTAAGATAGAACGACAGCAACTCTTACAGATTTCAAAGGGTTCACTTGCATCGACAGGTATTCCATTCTCTCTTTGAGATTCTCTATGCTCTCTACGATTTCTCTGTGCTCTTCGCAATTTGATTAACTCAAGTATTTCAAGCCAAGAAGATATTAATTAAACTGTTTGATTTTACATGTATGTAATCGTATTTCTCGTTTATCTCCCCTGTATTATTATGATTTTATACTTATATAAAATTTAATGGATTTTTTGTTTCGTCCTAGACTAAAAAATCTGTTTTGTTTGGAATTTCAACTCTTTTATTGAAAATTCATCATCAAGGTTTAAACTCAATTTTTTTGTTAAAAATTCAACTATTCGGGTAGAAAGACAATTTTTTAAATGAAAATTCGTCTCTTTTGCTTGAAAGTTCAACTATTTGGTTGTAAATGCAACTGCTTGTTAGAAAAGTTACCTATTTAGTAGAAAATACAACTATCCCGTGCAGAAATTTCAGAGTGGCCCTGGTCGGGGCCAGATCTGGCAAAATCTGGCCCCAATCGGTTACCCCATTAGGGGTATCCATAAGGAGGCCCGATTTGGCCCTGAAAAGGCCCCTTCTAATTTTGATGTATAAGAATATTATTAAAATATAATTTATTTAGTCAAGAAGTAAACAATTAATTAAGAATATTAAACATTATATAAATATTTTGAAAAATATTCTGAAGCTTGTCGTTAGATTCATGTATTTTGTTGAAAATTCATCTTTTTTGATAGAACATTAAACTTCTTGTTCGAAAATTTATCCTTTTTGGTTAAAAATGTAAGAATTTTGTTGAAAATTGGTACTTTTGCTCAAAGTTAATTTTTTATCAGAGTCTTTATCTGAAAATGTAACTATTCTATTTTCAGTTTCTGAGATAAAAATTCGACTATTTGGTAGGAAATTTAAGAATTTGGTTAAAAAGTCGTCTTTCTGGGTAGAAGATTATTCTTTTTTGTTGAAAGTTGAACTTTTTTTTCGATAATTCAACTATCTTGTTAAAAATTCATATATTTTGTTGAAAAGTCATATCCTTGTGGGTATAAAATTATTCTTGTTTGTTGAAAGTTCAACTTTTTGGTTGATAATAAAACTAGCTTGTTAAAACTTTATCTTTTTTATTGAAAAGGATCTTTTCTGTTAAAAATTTATTTATTTATTTTAAAGTCACTGTTTCCCATAATATTAGACTTTTTAGCCTAAAAACTTTACTCTTTTGTTGAAAAATTAGCTTTCATTGTAGAAAAGTTAGTTTTTTTATGTAAATAAACTTTTTTGATCAAGAATCAACTGCTTTTTAAAAAATTTGTTTTTCTCCTTGAAAATTCTAATATTTTATTGAACTTCAATCTTTTTTGTTTGGAAATTCGACAATTTGATTGAAAAGTTTTTTGGCACGCGGAGCAAAGTATAAAAAAGTGAGGTTATAATGCCAAAAAGTTGTCGACGCTTTCTCGAAGTTCACTGTCGGAAATCTTAGAGAACTGGATGATACTAGTTTGATATGAACACCTCACCCCGGTCCAAAAACTTTGCGTAAATGATTAACGAGGTGAATTGAGAATTATTTAAAGCGATTTATCCACATGACTTTACCAGTTTATCTGTTTACTGTTCGTCACTTTTACAAAGTTGTCTTTGTTTCGTACTTTCGTTGCCAAATAATCGAACGCAAGACTAATCGAATACATTCGAGATTAGCGTGGCAAATTCAAATCTAAATAAGTATAAACTCTACACAGATTAAAAAAATACCTACAATAATTAATACTGACTTGATAATTGTATATTTATTAACTAATTTAATGCGCCCGTAAAAATACATTTTTAGACATTTTGTTCAAATGAATTTAAGCTTCTTTTAGTTTTTTCTCGTTTCTTATATTCTTTGCATATGAAAAGTTAAATTTAACTAATTAACTTTAGGTTAGTCCCTGAAATGAAAATTAGTTGAATATTCACTAATTAAGATAGAAAGTAATTTTAAATTTAATTAATTCTAATTTTTAAACTAACTATAAATTAACAGAGGGTAGCCTGATGTGGCCCGACCAGGACCACAATAGTAGCCATGATCAGGGCCGCATTGGGCTAACCCGATCGGGGCCACGTCGGGAATCAGGATCAAATTCGGCAATTTCTCCACGGGATTGGGTTAAATATTCATCTTTCTTCATTGAAAATGAACTTTTTTGTTGAAAATTCACCTTTCGGGTTTAAAAGTCTAATGTTTTCTGAAAAATGAGACTTTTTAGCTTAAAAAGCAATTCTTTTGATGGAAATTTTTGTCTTTTTGTGTGGAAAATGAAAATTACTCCTTTGGGCAAACGTTCATCTTTCTTGGTTAAAAATACAATTATTTTGTTTCAAATGCAATATATATCAACTTGAAATCTTACAAATTTAAAGTGTTTCATATTCAAATTAATATGGTATTTATATTAATTTTAATTATAAGAATTTTCCCATTATATCCCTATTTTCGTGAAAAATCACCCTATTTCCCCTGTTTTAAGAGACTATTATCACGATGGATGATGGGGGTTCGAAAGTAGCCCAAAATTGGTAACGTAGTTTATGGACGGCCCTCGAACTATATAATTTTCAATAGGATGAAATTTCTCGGATATATCTTATGCGTAAAATACTCGATTGTTCTGGTGATAGGTATGTGCAATTGATGATTGGTAAATGGTTATATAGCCCATCAATAGTGCTCGATGATATTAATAATAATAGTGGCCTGCTGCGAAAAAGATCTCGCTGAAGTACCTTTCATCTAGTTTACGATATGTTAGTCTTAAATGCGCTTCTGAATGCTGACCATATAATATTTAACGGAAGGTGAACTGGAAATTCTCGCTTCCATTACCTTTAGCTCGATGCGATTTTACAGTCGCATTAAATCTTCACTTTGTGGTTTGTAATTCACGTACAATGGCAGTATAAATAAACAAACAACTAGAATCCCGCATCGTAGTGGCTAGATTTTCTAGGAAATTATACGGGTCTATATCGAAGCAATTAGTGGCAAATCGGCTTTCCACTCTTGTGAAGAGGACCGCGATTGTGCTCGACTTCTCTCACAAGTTCCTTATTTTCTTTTTTTTTATCCTTTTCTTCCTAATCCTCTCTTTCTCCATTTAGTTTCTGCATCTCTCAACGAGACAACATTTCCTGACCACGAAGAAGGAAATTCTTAACCTCGGTATCTCACGAGTCGAGAAGATCCTGAAACCTTGACGACATTTCCCTTTGGAAGGAAAATAAATTGGTAAGGAGACTGACGTGCTCGCGGTTTTCTTAAAAAGGGATTCGACTCTCTTTGGCTTCTCTTATTTTTTATTAAAATAAGGGGTTTGTTGAATGTTATAAATTCAGGATGTAATGCATGCAAAAGTACAATTTACGTGATACAATGTAAGAGTTGTTGTACGTGAGGAAAATATTTAGTGGCAAGTCTGCTTGGATAAATGTCACTCATTATTTTGTTAAGCTGATGATCGTAATGGCAGGGATCGCAGGTATACTGCAATTCCATTGTAGAAAGAATATGGGAACTTTTCTTCGAAGAAATAAAATATTTTTTTCCTAACCCTTCCATGGTTCGGTTCGACTGGAAGTCGCATTAGTCGAATAAAATTACAAAAAAAGTCGCATGAAATTTCGAAAAAAATTTACGAAAATTCGCATAACATTTTTAAACATGATGAAAAGCAGTATCAGACACTGAATAACTGGAATAATAACCTTATTTATTTAGTCATATAAAGTATAGAGCAATTCTATGTTAAATCATCTGAAGAATTTCAGCTATTGTTAGTAATTTTGATGAAAATTCTAGTATGCGTTCTCTTAGGTGTTGAAAGAAAATCCCCAAAAATCCTTTTTTTCTTGAACTTTCATAACTTTGGTGATTTCAATGATATGAAGGTGTATTTTTCCAAATTATTCGTTATAAGGACGCAGTTTTGAAAAAATATTTTTTGAACAACAACATTTCAAAAACTTCTTGGATTTTTCAAAAACTGACTTTTAAACTAAATTACTGAAAAAATCACATTTTTTATTTTCTTAATTTTTTTATATAGACGAACAATAGGCGTCCGTTTTCAATTATTTCTCGAAAACTAAGGTAGTTCCCATTTTGATATTTACAGGGCTTGTAGAGGAGATTAGAAGCTATCTATATAAAAAATGAAGGCAATAAATAGCGTTTTTTTTCAGAAATTCAGTTTGCAACTTAGTTTTAAAAAAATTCAAGAAGTTTTTGCAATTTTTTTGTTCAAAAAATATTTTTTGTAAACTGCGTCCTATTACGAATAATACAAGAAAACACCTTATATCATTAAAACTACCGAAGTCATGAAATTTTAAGAAAAAGGGACCCAAAATTTTCAATTTTGAATATCTCCTGAGTTTCTTGACTTTTTCAAACATTATTTTAGAGTTTTTCATTCAGCACCTAAGAGAACGGATCCTGGACTTTTAATTAAAATTACTAACAATATCTAAAATTCTCCAGATAATTTGCCATGTAATTGCTCCACATAATTCATATTGATTTTCGAATATTTTTTGGACAATCAAAATAAAGTTTAAAGTTAAAAAAATTTGTTAACAATAGTCATTCAGTTTGAAAAATTCCAAATCTGGGTTTGAAACATTTCTTCCTGACCGTTAAACTTGTCAAATTGGATTATTTTTAAGTGAAAGAAGTTTGTAATTTACAATAATTTTAAACTTCAGGAACATTCATTCTGAACAGTTTGAACTTGAAATTACTTGAAAATTAAAGCTTGAAATTTTAAAATGTATGATTTGAATATGGAATTATTCATTTTTTTTATAATTCAGACTTCACAGTTCAACATACTCTCGAAATAGAGAAAATAGGGTTATTTTCACCAAAAACGAGGATTAATAGGGTAATAAGTTCTTTTAAATATAAGTAATATAGATGCAATATTAAATGTCATATAAATCGCTTTAAATTCCGTGCCGAGTGGTTAGAAGACTTTTAAACCAGAAAAATTAATTTTCACTCAAATAGTTGAATTTAAAAAAACTTCAACCAAACACTTGCATTTACAATCAAATAGTTAACAACTTTCAAGCAAAAGAGATGACTTTCTAACAAAGTTCCGTAAGTATTAACCAAATAGTTGAATTTTTAAATAATCCAAGTATAAAATAAAATAGATTAAAATTCAACCAAATAGTTAAATTTTTAAGCCAATAAGGCGAATTCCTTAAGACAGTGGAATCATCAACCTTAAAAGGTGAATTTTGCACGAAAAAAGTAAATTTTGAACAAGGAAAGATGAATTTTTAACTAGGTACTTGAATTTTCAAGTAAAAAAATTAAACTATTACAAAAATTGCATTTTCAACCAAATGGTTGAATTTTTCAACCAAAAAACGAATTTTTTAGAAGACAGTCGAATTATCTCTCCTGAACTGTTGAATCTTCAACTAATAGATAATTTTCAACCAAGAAAGATAAATTTTTTTCCAAATAGTTGCATTAAAAAAAATTGATTTTCAGCCAAAGAGTTACATTTACAACCGCATAGTTTAATTTTCAATAAAAACAGAGAAATTTTCAACAAAATAGATGAATTTGAACTAAATAGTTGAATTTTCTGGCCAAAAAGACGAATTTTTTAGAAGGCAGTTAAAATTTTAATAAAAAAGTTCATTTTCAACACAAAGAGATTACTTTTCTGCCATAAAAGAGGAATTTTCATTACAAAAGGATGAATTTTCTATCCGAAAAGACAAATTTTCAACAAAACAGTCAAATAGTCGAATTTTCAACACAGTATGACAGACATTATTTGATAAAAATGCAAAAAATAAGAAAATATGTATATTTTTTTAAAATTACAATAATTTTAAGAAATATTAATGCAGAAGGGTTGAAAAAAATTATTTCTACGTTAACATTTTTTTATTTGAACTCAGATTAAATTGAATTTGTAAATTAGATTTTTAAATTAATGTATCAAAAAATGAGATTTCGTAAATATATTTTTGTACGACAATTTACGTTTAATTTGTTTAGAATTTGTATTTCCAATGAAAAAAATTTTTTGGTTTAAAGAATACATGAAATCATTCTATTTCTAAAGTTTCGAATTTAGAATTGCTAAAAATGATATAATTTTGAACATTTACAAATTTACGTGTAAATTATTGAGCGTTCAAATTGAAAAATTTTAAATCTTCAATTTTAAAAGTTTAAAGTTGTAAAGAGTTCCACTTTCAGTGCTTTAATTTGCCGTTTTAATTTGCCCCGATTATGTTCAACAAACTTTTAGAGGTTTCTTGAAGGTTTAGAGCTTCCATTGGACAATCTTACATATTCACACGGCCTCTGGAGTCATGTATTTGACCTAGACTAAAAACCTTGCTCTGCGTCATCTCTTCATAATTAATATACAACACTCAACGTACTTCTGTCGAGTAAAAGCAGTTCGAAATTACAGCCTTCCTGACCTGACTTATGTTGGGTGCATTCATTTCTTGACATAAGGTTATCAGCTCCAGAGATCACTTGATCCGATATCAGAGACACTGATGTGATTCAATATAATATTATGAGTGAGAGTTCCCGTAAGATTTCTTTGAAATGAAGATTTTAATTATTAAAATTTTTACTACACAATAAGTAAAATCTCACCAAAAATATCTATGTGATGTAAACTTGCAAACTTTGATTGCACAAACTATGTTGATTGCACTGAGAAATTTTTCCTTGGCAAAATTTTTTGCATCGTATATGTTATTGATGAGATTTATATTTTTCTGAATTAAAAATTGATCTAATTTTATCCGAATTATCATTTGACATATTTTAATTCATTAACACGTACTGCCATTCTCTCATAATACCAGTGGCATGAGGTGCCAACACAAAACGAGATTGGAGAGTTTAGACTGCTAACCCCAGATTGAAGAATATAACATAAAGGTACCGATGTTACGAAAATTTCATTTTACAGATGGTAATTTTTGTAAAAAAATATATAAATTTTTTGTGTTAATTGGTTATGTTGAAATTCATAAGAATAAAAATTATGTCAAATGGCAATTTTGAAAAATGAAAATAAGGGCACAGCTCCCTCCACCCCTAACCTCACCTATCGTATCCTCCCCTCCATATTGCTCACCACACTTCTCCTTTTGCCTACTATCCCTAAATTTCCCTACCCCTCTTACACCCCTGCTCTAAACACATCCCGCCTGACCCTCACATCCTCTCATCCACCTTCCATGAACCCCTATCTCTTCTACGCACCCTTTCCACACTTTTCATCCTCTCCCTCCCCTACTTCCACACCCCGCTATGCAACCCCCACCACTTCCCTCGCCTACTGTCCCTCGCTCACCTCTCCTACTTTTCTTTTCCTCCATTCTCTTTACATTCCCTATCAACACCACTCACATAAGCTCCCTCCCTTTCCTCCTTTCCTTACTCTACATCCCCTAACTACCCTTCTGTACCCTTACCGATTATTCCCTTCCGTACTCTTACACCCCAAATTCACGTCTCTTCTCATTCCTTCTCTACTTTCCCTCACTTATCAACTCCTCCCATACTTTCCCTAATTTCCCTACTCCCCTACTAACATCGCTTTACACTTCTTCTGCCTCTCCTCACATTTCATCCCCTCACTGCCCCTTATCCACTACTCCTCGATCCACACCACTTATACACTCAACTTTCATGCTCTTCTCACAACTTCCACACTTACCCGCCTCTTCCCACTTCATGTCCGTCCCTTACTTCCTCTCCTCACACTTCCCCTTCTCTCACTTCTTATTCACGTGCCTTTCCTATACCCCCTTCTACTCATGACACTCGCCACACGTCTTTCACCTATCATATAACTTCCCATCCATCCTCATTACATCACCTACCTCCAACACTCACATCTCCTCTTCTGACTTCTCCTCTACTACTCTACTTCTCCAGTTCCCATCTTCAATTTACACTTTCTCAATGTCGCCTCACTTAACCTGAAATTCTTCCCCTACTCACCTATTCGCAAACTTGCCCTTACTTATTCTCCTTTCCTCACTTCCCCTCCCGGGAGAAAGTATAATGGACAGACGGATGGATGGAGGGGCACCTGGACGACACTATAAGGGTTTCTGCCCTGGGAAAAAGTTCAATTTTTAACAAAAGCTATGGATTTTTTAACTGAAATTATGAATCTTCAACTGGAATAGTTGAATTATCAGTTGAAAAGTAAATTTTCAACCAAGAAGAAAATATTTTTTCAACAATTAAGTTTAATTTTCAAGAAGTGTGATGAGTTTTAAAGTAAATGAAGAATTTAAAAAAAAAATTTTTTAAAGAAAATTGTTGAATTTTCTAAAAACTGGATTAACTTTCAACTAAATGGGTGAATTTTTAACAAAAATCATGAATTACTAATCAAGAATATTAATTTTCAAAAAAATAGATGAATTTTAAAGAAAAATAAAGAAGATTCAACAAAAAAAATGTTCTTACCAAATTGTTGAATTTTTCAAATATGAGATTATCTTTCAACCAAATAGTTGAATTTTAACGTAAATCATGAATTACCAAACAAGAAGATTAACTTTCTACAAAAAAAAAACTTTTTGTTCAAAATACATGAATTTTCAATCAAACAATTGAATTTTCAAGAAAAGAACAAAAATTGTTTCAATAAAATTAGGAATATTTACATGTTTATTTAAAAAAATTAATTTTTCTATCCGAAAAAACAAAAAAATGAGAAAAAATGGTTAAATTTTCTATCAAAGAGATGAATTTTTAACTAAACTGATGGATTTCCAACCAAAAATGAATTTATAACGAAGTAGTTCAAGTTTTGATGAAGCCGTCTAACTTGCAACCAAGAAGAATAATTTTCTACCAAAGAAGACAACCTTTCAACTGAATACAGAAATTTTTGACAAAAAAATTGAATTTGTGGAATTTGCAAACAATAAGGCGACCTTTTAACAAAATTGAGGAATTCCCTACAAAGCTGATTAATTTTTAACCACATAGTTAAATTTTCAACGGAGAGGCTTAATTTTCTTCTGAAAAAGACAATTTTTGAAAAGAATACATGAATTTGCAAGTAAAAAAGATATATCATCGAGCAAAAATGAAATAGTTAGATTTTTAGTGAAAAACTTAATTTTGAATACCTTCTAATACATGAAACTTGGATGACAAGTGGATTGGGCTCGATTGTAGGTCGATTATCCTAGATTGTGAGTGGATTATTTGGATTATCTGAATTACTCCGAATTATTTAGATTACAAGTGGATTACTCCGCCTTAAAACTGTATTTTAAGAGGATTACTTGGAATACCTGAACTATTTCGAATTATCTGGATTGCAAGTGAATTACTCCGTTAAAAGTGGATTGTTTCGGATTACACTGAATTACTCAGGTTACACAAGATTGCTAGTTCGGATAAACAAGCTGTCCAGCGGATTACCTTCTAAAATATTCCGTTACAAATAAGTAGATAGATCAGATCAAAAGGAAACTGAAGATCTAATTGTCCAAATGGAATTTTAGGTGGTGCAGTGCGAGAGCGATTTACAATTCGCTCTTGTGCTTTCCGAGGACACCGGTCGCTTTATCGAACGCGCGACCTTTCCACAACTATCTCGTCTGTTGCCATAGATCAACGGTAACGCCACGGCGACCAATTTACCAAGCGACCTCTTGGTCGACCTCTTCTCGAGGCCTCATCCGCGTACGTGTGTGTATGTGAGATTATATGTATCGCTGCGATATGTACAATCAATTCTACACAGAATACAGGTAAAGTCATCTCGCTTCTACATTGCGATGGAAACGATGACGCAATTACCCCATCGTCGCGTAACAGGAGATACCACTAGCGAGGTGATAGAAAAAAACTAATTCGATATGTTTACTTATCTGGAACCTCTCACATACGTACCAGGAAACTCCATTTCCTTCGCAATTATAAACTTAAGTGTCACTTGTATTTCAGTTCTTCATCTATAAATAAAGTGATCTGATCCGTATCAGAGATAAGACTGTAAGATTTCTCAATTCAAATTTCTCTGTAACTAAACGTCAAACGGGGTAACTTAGTACATGTGGGGTAAATTCGGACACTCCTAAATTGATAGTTTAAATTACTTAAGGAGGTGTTAACCAGAATCTATAACCAGTTAAAGCCTTAACTGGTTCGAGATTCTGGTCAAAACCCCCCTAAGTAATTTGAACTATCAATTTGGAAGAAGTCAATTAAGATGGTTCAGACAGGTTGAAAGAATGACCGACCGACGAAACAAGTGTATAAAGGTAAAGTAAATGGCAGAATGCCCAGAGGCAGACCGCGGAAAGAATGGTTAGAATGTGTGAATGATACCTTAATCCGAAGAGACGTAAGAAGCCATAGAAACACGAGAGCTAGTATGAAAAAATACATGGACGTGAAGGAAGCTAGAGAAGTATGCCAGGACAGAAAAGTGTGGCGACAAATAGTTTATAAAAAGAGTCACAGTAGAGGGAAAGACACTTGAAACAAAAAAAAAACCTTGGACACTAATGGGCCCAAGTGCGGAACCTCACATAACAACCTTGTGAGGCTCTTTACTTGGGGTGATCGCTAGAGAGATTGATCAGCAACCTGGGTCGGAGCAGTGTTGCGAAATGAACGTGTCACTCAAATAAATAACACGAGAATTCTAGATCAATTTAAAAAATCTATACCCCCTACCTCACATTACTCGTTTCCTCACTGACCGAGTCACGCCTACCCGGAAAATAAAATGGCTTAATGATATAATAAGAATGATAATGATAATTTAGGAGGGTCTTACCGACACTTTTTTTATTTGTAAACTTATTATCACACGAATAGCCACATCGAGTTGAAAATTTGGGATAATAAATAAGAAGCACTAAGAAACGCGGCTCTGGTCCTAACTTTTTATAATTATGAAAAAAAGCAACAAAAAATTTATAAAAAAAAAATTTGTATACTAATAAAAATTTAGGACCAGAGCCGCGTTTCTTAGTGATTCTTATTTATTATCCCAAATTTTCAACTCGATGTGGCTATTCATGTGATAATAAGTTTACAAATAAAAAAAGTGTCGGTAAGGTAGGAATCCAGTCACGTGACCCTGTCGTCACATGGCCTTAAGGAGTCATCCAAACTAAGTAATGTTTTTTTCTCTCGAAATTTTGAAGCAGGTAGTCCCTTTGGTTAGCATCCGTAAGTTCTCCCCCCCCCATCTTACATAATATTTATTGACTAAATTTCTTTTATGAATTTATTTAAAGGTCGTCCAAAAGTAATGTAAGGCGATTGAAAGCATTTTTAAGCAAGAAAAAAAGAAATTTCTACCGAAAGAGATAAATTCGTAAAACAAAAAGACAAATTTCCAGCAATAGTTAAATTTTCAACCAATAAAGATTTTTCAGTCAATAAAAAAAGATTTCAGATGATTTTTCTACAATGCGATTGAATTTTTGGCATCCGAAAATATCAATTTTCAGTTTCAAAAACTCATTTCAAACTTCAAAAGCGAATTTTAAACAAAGTAGTTTATTTTTCAACCAGGGAAATGAATTTATAATTAAGATTATCTTTATCCAAAACATTGAACTTTTAAGAAAGTAATATAATTTTCATCCAAACAATTTTATTTCTAATCAGAAAAGATAGAATTTCTACCAAAAGGGATGAATATTCAAATCAAAAAGACGAATTTTCAAAAAGAGTTTAATTTTCAACCAAGAAAGAATTTCAGTCAATCAGGAAAAAAATATCATCCAATATGTTGAATTTTCGCACCAAAAGACGAGATTTCTACAAACTAGTTGAATTTTGTATCAAATAATTGAGTTTTTAACCAAACAGATGAACTTTCAACCAAATACATCAATTTTCAACCAAATAGTTGAATTTTCAACTATGAAGATTAATTTTCTACAAAATAGAAGAATTAAAAAAAAAATACATTTTTTTTTTGAACCGAATAGTTGAATTTTTAAGCCAAAAAGACCTTCCCCAATTTTTCGGGACGCCTAGATACAGCCAATATCTAAACTTACGGTTTAAAAAATTAACTTTTAACAAAAAAAAAAAAAACGAACTACCAACAAGATAGTTCATTTTTTAACCAATGAGATGAATTTTTAACAAAAATTATGAATCTTTAATCAAAAACATTATTTTTGAAGAAATTAGTTCAAGGTTCAAACGAGGAGTTGAATTTTCAACTTAAAAAGATGAATTTTCAATAAAAAATGTAATAGTTGAAATTTCAACCAAACAATATTTTAATTTTGAACAAAAAAGTTGAATTTATCGAAAAAGAATAATTTTCAACAAAATACGTACACACGTTTTCAAACCAGTTTTAATTTTCAACCAAGAAGACTAATTTTCTACCCAAGAAGACGATTGTTTACCAGAATGCGTGAATTTTTAAACAAGTAGTTGAATTTTCAACTAAAAAAGTTAAATGATATAGTTAAATTTACTGTTAAAAAAATTATTTTCCAACAAAAAAAAACGAATGTTCAACGAACTAGTTCAATTTGTAACCAAGGAAATTAATTTTTCAGTAAAATGGTGAATCTTTTACTATAAAGATGAATTTTTACAAATTTTCTGAAGTATTGAACGAAAATTGAATTTTTGACCAAATTATTCAATTTTCGAGACGCAAATGTGACTTTTTTACAAGAAAGTTAAATTTTCTACCCAAAAATGTTAATTTTGAACAAAAATGTTGACTTTAAGCCAAAACAGTTTAATCTTCAACGAGAAAATTGTAAAAAGAGATGAATTTTCAATGAAATGTTGAATTTTTAATGAAAAAGGAGAACTTTTTTGGAAAATTTTCGAATTTAAACCAAATAATTAAATTTTGAACCAAAAAAGATTAATTCTTAACCAAAAATTTAATAGTAGACTTTCCAACCGAAAATATTGAACGTTGAACCAAAAATAGTTGGATTTTCTTATTAGGTTCTATTAATTCAGTTCGCATTTGAATGTAAGAACGAGAAAAAGGGCAAAGACTGTGAAACCTGTGATAATTAAATCGGAATTTTGAAAATGTATAGACTAAAGAATGATAGTTTAAATAAACATTTAAGTTCATTTTTAATACTTTAAAAATATTATGTTAGAAAACTCGAAAATTTAATTAATTTTGCATTGCACATTTTTTTTTAATTCATACTATACACTTTCAAATTCAGATTACAGAAAGTGTGTCACAATACGTAACATTTTAGGACCTAAAGAATTTATAAAATTGTAAGTTTTTAGAAATTAATACTTATCATTATTAACACAATTTGTTTTCTAAAACTAATTTCATTAAGATTGCGCATTTATTTAATTACCAGAGTTTATGCTTTATATGTATGTTCGTTTCCTATCTTCATAAAATCTGAGTAAGCTTTATTTATGTGGGGGATGGTCGGAGCAAATATTACGGTATCTTACGTGGGGTGAGGGGCGGTTGAAAATTTCAGAAAAATATAACACGTAATCTGTCGATGACCCCCTTTTTAATTTATTATTATCTCGTGAATTTATGATTATTATATTTATTATAACTAATATTACTAGGTACTATCAATATTATTAGGTAAATTACAATTAATACTGTTAAAATTATCAATGAAGTAATATACCATTTTTTTACATTTAATGTACCGTAAACTGGGGTTAACTGGGACAAGCTGGGCAAACGTGGTAACTCATCGTTTCATATTTTATAATTAGACTTCTCATTTTCTGAAAACAACCCCGAAAAATGTTTTATTGTTTTCAGAAAAATAAGTATCACATTTTCTTTTAGAGACGGTTTAGTTCAGTTTCGTTAGGAAGTTTTTATGAAAATAATATTCATAAAAGGTTTTTATTTTCTGTACTTTAATTAAGTCGATTAAAAAACGCTTGAAAAACTTTACTTGCAATTTTTATATATATTTATGCTACCATATATGTTATCATATACTATATCGTCTTAAAAAATTATCTCAAATTTTAACCATGATAAGATATTTGCGAGGATATTTGGTTTTTTCTGTAGAAACATTTTGATAAAAAGTTCCGAATTTGTAGGGGAAAATCGGACATGGTCAGAAATTATATACCGAATGTGGGATCGTCCCCTTTTTCAATTAACCAGTTGAAAAGTTTGAAAATGCCATTCTGGAAGTCCAAAAAAGGAGAATTTCCTAAATTGTATTCTGTTTTTGTGTTCTAATACTTAAAAGTTATTAAGTTTTTACTTTATTTAGGTACGCATTTTTTAGTTTCTACTTATCACACTACTCATTCAATATACTTAAACATAACAACGGAAACTCATAACTTATTATATTTTGCCCTTCAGTATTACAGAATGGCGGTTATTGCCTGTTTATTGAAAGTGGACACCTTAGCCCCACCCATACGTTACACCATACGTTACTTATAGCTAAATTAAATGTTTTAAATTCACGATATAAAAGAAAAAGTGTTAGAATTTATATATTTAAAGCATTAATATTAATGAATTGATTTCTTCGTATAATTTATTGAGGAAAATCTAAAAACATGTCCCGCTTGGCCCCGGTCTTACGGTACTAGGTACTAAGCACTAGATTGCGCTGATAAACAGCTGTTTACAATAAAATCTATTTAACTTTTGGTTTTTAGTGCTTTTTCGACCACATCTCCACTCTCCGCCATGTTAGACATGGAAAATCGATACCCCCCCCCCAGAAGAGTCTACATAATTTATTCTCGGCCCCTTACTGGAAGAATTTAACGAGGAAAATGATTTCATTAATGCAATACCAGCATGATTAACTAGAAGAACAGCCATTCGGCATTTAATCAGAGTCAAGGTTCATCAGCAAAGTACAAGGGCTAAAAGAGAAAGTAAAGCCAATTTTGGATCATAAAACACTGGGTTAATAATGGGTGATTATAAATAATAGACTATTTAGAAACACATTGGAAATTCCAACGGTTGCTACAACTTCACTGGCACGATTGTTCTAGTATGGAAATTATTATTGGACACAGATTGCATAAGAAGTTGTGGCTCTTTGCCCCGGTGGTAAGTGATATCTGAGCGTGTTGGAATATATCGAAGAGACAGATATTGTGTTTTTACAAGCCACTTGAACTATACCTTTGCTGGAACGACTTCCAAGACCCTATTCACCTTTTTTGCTCTGTTTTTTAATTCTTATTTTTTCTCCTATTTCTAAGAAACTTCCTATTTTTCTCGTTTTTTCGCTTCAATGCGAACTGAATTATTAAAACCCAATAAGAAAATACAACTATTTTTGGTTCAAAGGTAATTCTTTTTAGTCTACTATTTGTTTCAAAAGATAATTATTTTCTTTGAAAATCAACTATTTTGTTAAAAAGTTATATTTTTTGGTCAAAATTCAACTGTTCTGGTGAATATTTTTTTTTTATAGAAAGTTCATCTGCTTAGGCAAAAATGACATCTTTCTTGGTTGAAAACAAATTTTTGTTGAACATTCAATTATCTTCTGAAAATTTTATCATCTTAGCTTGAAAATTCAACTCTTTGGTTGAAAATGCAACCGTTTTGTTGAATATTTGTCTTTTTTATAGAAAATTCTTCTGCTTGAGCAGAAATAACATCTTTCTTGGTAAAAAAACTTTTTTATGGAAAATTCAACTATCTTCTGGAAAATTCATTTTGTTAGCTTGAAAATGCAACTCTTTGGTTGAAAATGCATCTGTTTTTGGATAAAGTTTATTCTATTTTGTTCGAAAATTTCACAATTTTGTTACAAAATTCATTAATGTAGGTTAAAAATTCAATTAGTTGCTTGAAAATACCACTATTTTCTACAAAGTTTAATTTAGATATACATAATAGAATATTCTTCCTTTGGGATTAAAATTTGACCTTATTCTTCTTATTATCTTATCGAGCCTTAAAACAAGAAACGTACGTTTCCAATGTTTTTGTTCTTGTTTCTTTTAAATTGATTTTTAAAACATACTTGTTTAATTTTGAGGCTTGTTGTGCAACCCTGTTACACAAGATGACTTTCTTTATGCTTTTAACGTTTTTTTCGAAATTTAACTGCTTTGTTGAAAATTTTACTATTTCCTTGAAAATTAACTTTTTTGTTGAAAATTCATATTTTCAAGTTGAAAATTCAACCATTTCTGTTGAAAAATTCAACTATTTGCTTGAAAATTAACTTTTTTGTTGAAAATTTAACTGTTTTGTTGAAATTTCATACTTTTTGGTCGAACTTTAATTTGTTTGGTGGAAAATTAACTCTTTTCTTGAAAATTCATATTTTCGGGTTGGAAATTCCATTTCTTTATAGAAAGTTCGTTGTTTTTGGGGTAAACATTTAACTATTTTGATTTTACATTACATTTTTTAGTTAAAAATTAAATTTTTGGGTGTACTTCCGAAAAAGACATATGTCCGATTTTCTTCGGGCTTCGTGTACTTAATGTATTTTGACGCGCTGATTACGAATATGATAGTGAGAATTGGCGACTAGTCGATTTTCATGGTGAAAACCATAAAAAACCCATAAAAATCATGGTTTTTTGCGTTTATCTCAGCTAATATGCAAAATAAAAAAAAATGTTTCAAATAAAAGTTGTAGATCTCATTAAAGCGATATTTTTCGAGAAAATCAGCGATATATCGATTTTTCACGTTAAAAATTATATGAAATACGTGAAGGCACCCCTGTGACTGGTCACAAAAATAATGTAAGGTCGTACCC
>CAKNYM010053497.1:29395-184240 GCA_932195095.1 Andricus curvator
ATAATGTAAGGTCGTACCCCTACCCCTTTTCCAGCGCCGTGTGGGGGGCGGGAAGGCACCCCTGCGACTGGTCACAAAAAAAATGTAAGGCTGTACCCCACCCCTTTTCCAGCGCCGTGGGGGGCACCCCTGTGACTGGTCACAAAAATCTATTTACTACTGATTTTCTGGGAAACTGTCGTTCCTATAAAAAAATGCTTCAAACATAAAATGTGTATTTCGATGGGGTCTACAACTTTTGTTGGAAATATTTTATTGAATTTTGAACCATTACTGAGATAAATGCAAAAAACCATGATTTTTATGGGTTTTTTATGGTTTTCACCATGAAAATCAAATTTGCGCCAATTTTCACTATCATTTGAAAAAAATCGGAGGTCCACCCTTTTCGGAAGTTTATCCCCATTTCCCTTTACCATTCCCTTTACCATATCCCTTTACCATTCCTTTTGCCATTTCTCTTTACCATTTCCTTTAACCATTCCCTTTGCCATTTCCCTTTAATATTTCGTTTACCATTCCATGCATTTAGAATGTGAAGAAGCATGGTTTATGGGTGTTTTAATAATAAAAATCGATATATCGTTGATTTTCTCGAAAACTATCACTCGTACGAAAAAATGTTTAAAAAAAAAGTGTGTTTCGATGAGATCTACAACTTTTATTTGAAATATTTTTTGTTATTTTGCATATTAGCTGAGATAAACGCAAAAAAAAAACATGATTTTTATGGGTTTTTCATGGTTTTTACCATGAAAATCAACTAGTCGCCAATTTTCACTACCATATTCGTAATCAGCGCGTCAAAATACATAAGTACACGGAGCCCGAAGAAAATCGGACATATGCCCTTTTCGGAAGTATATCCAAAGATTCACCTGTTTTGTAGCAAATTCGTCTTGCTTGCTGACTTGAAAATTCAACCGTCTTTTTGAAGATTAACTTTTTTGTTATAGCTTGAAATTAAACTATTTTGCTGAAAGTTTATCTTTTTGTTTTGAGAATTCAACTATTTTATTACAAATTAAATTTATTGTAAAAAATCATACTTTTGACCTGAAAATTGTACAATTTTCTTGAAAATGTAATTTAGATATAATAAGATATCCTTACGTATGTTACCAATGCATGACTTTTTGTGCAACTTTGTTACACAAGTTGACAACAACAAGTTTTGTTGAAAATTAACTTTTTCATGAAAATTCATATATTTGGGCTGAAAATTCAACTGTTTTGTTGGAAATTAACTCTTTTGTTTAAAATTACATTTTTTTGTAGAATTTTTTTTGTATATATTCAAATACTTTGGTTCAAAATTAAACTTTTTGGTTGAAAATTAACTTTTTTGTAACAAAATTCATACTTTTGGGTTAAAAATTCAAAATTGTGCTAGAAAATTCGCCTTTTTAGATTGATGGTACCACTATTTTGCTTAAAAATTCAACTCTTCCAATAATTAGTTGTCTTTTTGTTTAAAAATAGAACTATTTGGCTGAAAATTGATCTTTTTTATTAAAAATTCATTTTGTCGTTGTTGAAAACGCAATTTATTTCGACTTACAATCGTAAGAATTTTAAATTGAATTAAATATGGAACCTACCTCAATTTCATTTGAATAAATGTATTTCTCTGTTTTCGTGAAAAATCACCCTATTTCCTCTGTTTTGAGAGAATTTTGGGCTGTGAAGTCTGAAGAGAAGGAAAATTTATTCCCGATTCTGTCGATAATTCCGTGTTGCATTTGACGGCACTTGGTTATATAAGAATATTTTATACGGCATTATGGAGTTCTGTTGTTAATGGCGGTTGAGTCTGTACGAGTGCAGTGATGCTGAAGGATCATTTGTCACTCAGCAGACACCAGTAGTGATCGGCGTGAGGTTCTGTGATTCCTTCCGGTTCCGGTTGCGTTTGCGATTGCGCAGTCCGCGTGCCAGTGACGACTGGGTAAACGCCCGCGGATCAGAGCGCTGCGCTGGATAAATAGACAGACAGATAGATAGGCAAGTAGGTAGGTGCATACTCACGGCAGGGACATGTCGCAATTTTTTATCGACCGAGAAAATGTTCCAGCTGTTCGGATCGAGACGTATGTACACATCAAGCTTTACGATTGCCCTCATACATTAATGTAAGTGCTCCGCGGCCTGCCGCAAATAAATGACCGGCGGAGCAGCATAGATAGAAGGAACAGAAGAAAGGCGCATGCGTACTTGTGTTTCTGTGCGTCAAAGAGAAAAGAGGCTGTCACCGGATTTCAGGGTGGCTGATGTGCTCTCCTTTCAATGAAGCCTTTCTTCTTTAGAATATAAACAAACGGTACAAAAACTAAATTTAAATATTCATTCGGCTCTTTCTTACGATCAACAAAACTATTAGTTTTTTAATATTTCTAATGTGGACATTCCATAAAGTGTGATTAAAATTTTCAGGTAGAAAGACGGTTTTAGCAACAAAAGAGAAAAAAATTATACTCAATTTCTTGAAAATATTAAAGACATTGAAGTTAATATCACGAAAATACCAAACAATAAAGTAAAAGGATGTAGATCAAAATGTATGGGTTTATCTAATGATTTCTGAATTCTTCATAAATTACTGGGCCAGAGTAACGCAGACAAAGTTTAATTGCTTATAACTTTTATTGTAATTCATCAATTTTGTTTTTCTTTTTTTTTTTTTAATCGACGCTTTTCTACATTACCGATCACTTATCGACAAAACTTATTATACGTGTACCACCTAAGCACTTATAAACTATTATTTTCGCCGGGCTGGCCCCCCTGGTGAGGCCTCAATTATTTACGATATTTAATATGCCTTGGACTTGAATTACGTTCAATTATTATAATCACATAAAGTGATATTGTTTAATCTGTGAAAATATGAAAATTTGCATATTGCAAGTATTGCCATTAATGTTGAAAACTTTATATATCTGCCAGTGAATCTTCCATTCTTTCGTTGTCAAAACTGTTTTCTGCATAATTCTTCTTTTACAACGTCACTTTCTAAGATTTTAGTAACACTATCTCTATAATAAAATAGATTTATTTAATGCAAAGTAGAATTAAAATTCTTAAAAAATAGCGATGTTATAAACAAAGTCGCATTTACGCCACCGTTCAGCGCTGCCCCTCCTTACCCTACGCAGCATATCCTAGCGATTCCTAAAAAATTAAGACACAAATTAAAATCAATCCAACTATTTTTGGTTGAAAGTCGAATCTTTTCGGTTGAAAATTTACACTATTACATTTTTGTTTGAGAATTCATTTTTTAAATTTAAAATTTGATTATTTGGTTTAAAATTTAATTATTTGATTCAAAGTTCAACAATTTGGCCATAAATTTATACTTTTTGTTAAAAATTCAACGGGATTGTTGAAATATCGTCTTTTTGGCCTAAAACTTCAACAATTTAATTCAAAATTTTTTCTTTCTTGAATAAAAATTTTGTTTATTAAAAATGCAATTGTTTGGTTAAAAGTTAAAATTTTAACCAACTCGGTTGAAAACAAATTTGGTAGTAAATTTAACTCTTTCGCGGGAAGTTAAACTACTTTGTTAAGATTTGTTTTTGTACTTAAAGTTTCACTATTCCAGGCAAAAATTAATTTTTTCGATTGACAATTTAACCGTATTGTTGAAAATTATTAATAATTTTTTGTTAAATTCAAATATATTCCATTTTAAATACGAATATTTTTTGGTAGATTCATCAACTATTACATTTTTTGTTAAAAACGCATCTTTATATTAAAAATTAAGTTCCTTGTTTTTTTAACTACTTTCTTAAACATTCATCTCTGGTTGAAAATTGAACTACCTGGTTAAAAGTTTAAATAATTTGTTAATTCATAAAAAACAGTAAAATTTTACCAACTCCGCTCTCCTCCCACTTCAAAAATCGTCTTACGTTATTTTTGGATGACCCCTAAATAAATTTACGAAAAAAAAATTAATGAATAAAAGTTGTTTACCCGAAAAAGATCTACAAATTTGTTATTAATTATTTTTTATAGGATACGTATTTAAGTTTAAATCCTAAAAACTAACATGGAAAATAAACAAATTAAGGTTTTGGGAAAAGGACACAGGGTGCAATAAAATATTAATTAATAAAACTGTTTTTTATAGGAGGCGTAATTTCTTCAATTATAAAAACAAGGCCATAAAAATACATTTGATTCAATATCAATGCATATTATGAATTTTAATAATATAAATTTATTGAAATGATACATTTTTCAAGGTAGGTGAGTATAAAAATTAGTGGAAATTATTTTGCAATATCTGAATAAGCAGTCCCAGACCGAGGTACAGAAATATAATATACATTTGATATAATGCAGTTGAACTCAATTTAGAAAAGTTCGCACTTTGGGCCAAATCGAGTGCGAAGCATGAGATACGTTATGAGAATGTGTTCGTTAAAGCCGAAGGAGCTTTAACAAAAGAGAATTCACAATCACCAAATTACAATTGTCGATGCTCTCACCTTTAATTTTAAAAGGTCGGTGCACGAATGTGGAGCAAGTACAAACACCGAGCGCGTAGTGCGAGGTAAATATATTATAGAGCGCTAAGCGCGATATCCAAGAGAACACTGGGCGCGCTCAAACTTTTTTGTTCTTCTGCTCTTTTGTTATATATTTGTCTATAAGGGTTCGACCATAAACTAGGTACAAATTTTAGGTTTTTTACCCCAGCCCCTCCACCTCTTTGACAATCATAGTTTTGACTTACCCCCACCAGAGAAAAAGTAAAGTAGCACAAAATTATATCAAAACATAGGAAAGTGTGTAATTTTTCACGAAAATTGAATAAATAATGGAAAAATAAATTCTTTCGAATAAATATAATGTAAATACCATGTTTAAATGCAATATGAAACACTTCAAATTCATAAGATTTCGAAATATATATTGAAATTTCAAGAAAGAATATTAATTTTTCAACCAAAAAAACGAATTTTCAACAAAGTACATAAATATTCTGCTAAAGAGGTGAATAATAAAAAAGCATGAATTTTAACAAACTAGTTCAACTTCCAACGAAGTAGGTGAATTTTCAACTAAAAAAAGATGAATGTTTAACCAAATAGTTAAATTTTCAACGAAAAAGTTAAATTTTGCAGCAAGAATATTAATGTTCTACAATAAAACTCGAATTTTCAACAAAACACATTACTTTTCAACAAAATTGTTAAATTTTAAAGCCAAAAGGATGAATTATCTACAAAACGGTTTAATTTGAAATAAAAAATATCATTTTTTTACAAAAAGTTAATTTTTTAATAAAAATTTAATAATTCTAAAAAAAACGAATTTTCATCGAAATTGTTACATTTTCAATTAAAGAGATGAATTTTCAACTAAAACGATAAATCTTTACAAATATATTATATATAATATTAACATTATAACAATTATAAAAATTATAACATTCTATTTTTTTTTACAGAAAATATGAAGCACTTTTACAAACTTCGCATGTGCTCTGTATAAAAAAAGTTCATAGCAAAATAGATGCATCTTTAACAAATTAATAACATTTTTAACCAAATAATATAATTTTGAACTAAACGAGATATATTCCGAAATAAAAAAATAATAGTAGACTTTTCAACAAAAAGCAGTTGATTTTTCTTGATGTATGTTTCTTTAAAACGGAAGAAAAGAATTTTTTTAAATTTATCATCAGCAAACGTAGGCAACGTAATCTAAGTTACGTTCACTAATCCTTTCCCCACCCCCTGTTACCAACCATAGTAAAAGAGTAAAGAGATAGTTGAAAGTCTGATTTTTATTTGTGAACCTTTCATGTTTTGATTCTGGTGCATAAAATAGTTAATAAGAAAGCAGATATTATTTGGATTTTAAATAAATTTTAGAGTAGACAATAAGCTTAAGATTCATCCCAATCTGCAGGGTTGCCCATGAATACTATCGAGATTGCTTTTGATTGAGGCTTAATGTTTGCCCCAATTTATTGAAAGATGTCTATGTTTTTTTTTTAATATTGCTTGAACCACGGAAAAGTAGTAATCCAAAACATCATACATTTTTAAAAATCTCTAATTTCAAAATATCCTTTAAGGTTTGAAGGATATTTTGAAATTAGAGATTTTTAGAAATGTATGATTTTTTTGGATTACTAATTTTCCAGTTTGGAAAATTTTATGATCTAAATATATTGGTTAAGAATAAAAAAAAAAAGAGATACAATTTTCATTCGCATTCGGAAGTAAACGTTAATCATAGCAGAATACAAATCAACGTGTCTACCTGATCGGAAAATCGGGAAAACCGAGAAATGGCCAAAAATGTGATTCAGTGACCCAGATTTTTCTCTTAAATGTATTAATATGCAGATTGAAAGTGCTTATATATATATATTTTATTACTCTTACTCTGATTTTTAACTGAAATTTTATAGAGAAAATCGTAATTCTTACTGTGAATAGAGAATTTAGCAGAACGATCACAATTCTGATTTGGATCAGTAAATTTTCTGAACAAATTATAATTCTAAGTTGGGACATGGGATTTTAGTAAGGGATTATAATTTCTACTTTAGAACGGGAGATTTTCTGAAAGATTTTTAATTCTAAGTTGGGGCAGTGAATAATTAAAAGAATTAAAATTTTAACTTTTGCACGGAGAATTTCGCAAAGAATTATCATTTTGACTTCAGGGAATGATATTTCCACAAAAATTAGAATTTTGAGTGTGGGACCAGGAATTTTTGAAAAGAATTATAATTCTGAAATAGATTTCTGAATTTCCGTAAGGAAATAGAATTTTTATTTTAGATTCACATTAGAACAGGAAATTTCGTTAAAAATTATAACTTTTACTTTAGAACAGGGAATTATAGTTTAGACTTTCAAACAAGGAATTTGAGTGAAGAACTAATTTTCAATTATTCATTCACGTCTAATTGAGAATTGCTTGTTCAAATATATTAGTGAAAGGTTTTAAATAATCATTTCTTTATTTTCACTTTACTTACAATACATACAATGAAAATCAATATAAACTACTGTCATATGTATAATTAACATAAATGAGAACAGACATTTCAATACGTTTCAATATGTGCCTCATCAGTGTTTCATTTTAGAAAAATAAGTACATAGTAGATGAAATTCTATTATCAAAATTAAAACCCATTTTTTTCCAAAGCGATCTGAACTTTCGTTACATTTCATACTATATTTATTCTTCCGTTGAAATTTGTTTATCTCTTTAATTAATTCTGCAATAAGAATTAATTTTCATTCTAATCTATTCGCACTGAAGAAAGATAAGTAACTATACTAATTATACGCGCTTTGATGTTGTATTAGGCATGAAAGTCAATATTGGTATTTGTTCTTGAGGATGTACTCTTATACCAGCCTCATTTGCATTACTCCTTAGAAATATTTTGATAGATAATGCAACATTACCTCACTAGCAAATACAATAAAAGATATGGAAAATCCTACACTCATAGTTAAAAGAAGGGGTATCATGATATTTGTAGTTTGGCCAAAGTCTTGAATTAACTGATTCGTCGAATTTGAGGCAAAATTTACTGGATGATCATTCATCCACTTTCCAAAGAGTCCAGACTGAATCAAATGTGACAAAATTTTATCAATTCGTCGAATGTAGGGCGATCCTGGTTCTAATACCATAGTATGTAAACCCCTTCGGAGACAGCTTTTTCCAATCCTAATTGAAGCATGCAGTTTATCGTATTCTTGTGCATGAAATGTTGCCACTCTTTCTTCCATGATGCACGAGATGTTCTGATGCTTCATTAATAACTCGATGCAGTTTCTGTCTGAAGAGCCTATAGTAGTTTTATTCAGCAAGACATCAGTAATCTCGTCGTTTTTACTTAGCCGCATAACCGTTAAGAGGTTTCTGCTCATCACCAGTGGAAGACGAGAATTATTCAAATCTTCTAAAGTATTGATTTCCATTTCAAATTCCGTTGTTAACTTGATGCCAGTCAGAACTGCGTAAATTACTGATGAGGAAATTAAAAAAGCAAAAAGTTCGAAAACGAAGATGATTTGTTCTGCCAATTTCTGTGGCATAGGGGGAATTGCGAATCCGAGTGCTGCTTCTACTATGTATAAAGGAGACCACACACTGCTTTCAGATTCCATAATGTATCCTACGATGAAGGGAATCAGCATCATCATGAACATTGACACTGCCATGTAAAAGCACTGGCTTGGATATTGTACAGATACTGTTTTATATTCAGAAATAGGTATAACAGGACGGTAACAAAATTGACCAATGGCCATGCTGTAGTCTACAAGTAGTTTTCCCGTGATAATATATTCAGCAAAATTAGTGTAAAACTGCATTTTTTTATGAGTAATTTTATACGAAAGAGTACTGTTTTGGCTCAGGTCCCTACTCCAGTCACCCCATCCCTCAATTTTGGATTCAATTTCTAAAATTGAACAATTCATCGCATTAGACAAAGCTTTCACTACCAGTCCTCCCGCTCCAGTAACTTCAATAGGATATCCCGAATGATTTCGTCTTACACGAATTATAGGAGGCTCATCGAAGGAACCTGTTTTTAATTCATAGCCGTTCAAATCCCTCAGATTGTCATAGAAAAAATGAGTTTTTGCTGAACATTGCTCCTTCATGTATATCCTCGTGAATGGATTAAATTGATGCACCGTTGCTATATGTCGATGATCAATCGTGAACCAATTCTTTTTTGGGACTTTTTGGTCAACATATTCGAAAACATTAACATCCAGAAAATCAATTAACCACAAGCTCTTCAGAAAATGTACGTAGCTAGATCGTTTTTCCTCTGATAAAAAAATTAACAAACACTTTGGTCGCCCTTTCTTTCCTGTTAGTTCATTTAAAGTCTTTTTTGTTTCATTCGTCCGATAATAATACTCTTTGCTGTTCAAGGTCTGTATTGTGACAAATAGTGTTGTTGTTCGCAGTTCAGTAATGTTTCCTGCATTTACCAAATCAAGGACCTCCGTACTGTTCAGTTCGTTTGAATTGATAACCTTAGTAGGAACACTGCCTGCAATTTTACTGACAATTTCATTTGCTATTAAAGCTCTCTCACCACTAATACTTTTATTTCGGATTATTACAACTTGAAACACTTTGCAATCTTGTTTTATATAGTCAACAAGTTTGCCAATACATTTTGTTGGGTTAAAGAAACCATGCACACACGTTAGAAAAATTAGGAGAACAATAATGTTGATGAATTTTATATTAATATGCATTTTGCAATTCTTTTCTTTTTTTACAGAATGTATGAATGACATTCACAAACTTTAGAATCAGGATTACCTGTGCACTGATAGAAATATCTGTAATATATTAAATATAAAAGTTTATAACGCAAACATGCACTAGCAGTGCATTTAAAACACGTCTTTCTTTGAAGGTGGCTCTCGCTTGAATAGCATTTAATTTAAAAAATTGTGAGTAAAGGACTCTGAATATCATCAAATACTATCTTAGCTGGCTAACGGTTTTTTTTCGATCATCGTGATAACAAAATTGCACTTTTTCAATCATCCCGTTTGACTAGAAATCCATTAATAATTTCTTAAGTAAATTTCTTTTAATAACATCGATTGTTATCCTGGAAAGCTAGAAGGATTTTTAAAATCATCGTGAACACAATATTACTTGGCACAAGATTACTCACCATCTACGATTATGCTTTGACCTGATTTTTTGGCCTGGTTTAGCAATGGGAGCATTCATGCAATATTTGATGTGTTTTAACGTATCCTTCTGTGTTATCTGAAAAGATATACGTTTGCTCTAATTTTCTAAATAACTATTGTTTTCCACTGTGTAGATAACAGTAAATCATTAGAAAGCCCAGTTTACATAACCTACAAGTCCTGTAATTCGACTAATTTTTTTTATCGGAATGCATCTATTGAAGTATTTTTTACTTTGGTAATTATGAATTCAAATTTAGATTAGAATTTTTCATTAAAGCCATTTCTATCTAATCCTTAAATAATTTTCGTGGGAGCAAACTTTTCTCAACTGCGGTCTCTTTGCGAAAATTTGATGGTAAACAAACGATATTCAATAAAGGGCTCTTATTTAATAAATATTTTCTATCGCATAGAAAATCGGCAAGTTGTGTAATTCAGAAAAGAGAAGATATATATATATATCTTTGGATAGAAATTTTTATATTATTTTATTTTATTTCTTTATTTTATTATTATTTATTTATGTATATCACTTAACTTTTTTCAGGTCATTAGTCCCTGAAAAATACAATTTCCTTGTCAAGGATTGTAATGCCGCATTCAGTGTCATTATATGATGGGTGAAATTTTCTGCAATTACCAAATCTTGGGCCTTGGTACTGTTCAGTTTATCAAAATTGATAAATTCAGTAGGAATAGTACATCCATGATTGAGCAATGGGCACCCAAAGATATCACGCATATTAATAAAGAATTATGAATTTTCTGCATCATCAATTGTGTATATCGAAATTTCCAAATAAATAATTTTACTTTATTATAAAATTTATTTCTAAATGTTTCTAAACATTATTGATAAAAAAGAACATTCAAATTGTAAATGATTATTTAATATTGGGAAATAATTCTGTTCTTGACATTTTGCTACCATACTATAATTTTTAATTTCTAAACTTTTTTAAATTTTCAAAGAGGTAAGAAAAATTTAATTATGGGAAAAACTTATTTCGAAGAATTCGAAAAAAATTAGAAGCTTTTTAATAATTTTGAAAGATTTTGCGAATGAATTTTTTTGAAGATTTCTGAGAAAATTTTAAATGGTTTAGGTTTAATTGTAGAAGAATAATTTCAAGTTTTAAAGACTTCAAAATGCGCGGGAAAAAATATGCATGACTTGAAGACTGACTAATGACTTCTTAATGAATTCTAAGAGCAAATTGAAAAAGATTACAAAATATAAAATTTTGAAAAAGGGTGGAAAAGATTTTAAAGCAAAATTCTGCCATAATACATAATTTTAGAACAATTTTAAGTAAGTTCAAGGGATACTTACAAATTTTGAAACAATTTAAAAATAATAAAAACTTATAAGATATTTCAGAAATTGCGTAAGTGTTCAAGAAAATGAAAAAAATGCTCCAGGTCCCTCGAGAAAATTAAAATAATTTTTTATTTTCAAAAATTAATTTCCAGAGAATATTTGAAAAGATTTAAAAACATTCCGAAGATTTCTAAAATTTTTAAAGAAGAATCTGAAAAATTTTAAGACAATTTTTTTAATTTTGCAGAATTAAAAAAAAAATTACGAACAATTTCAAGAATTTAAAAATATGAGAAGGTCTAACAATTTTGTAAGGATTATAAAATCAAGTATATTCAAAAAATATTTAAAAAATTTGAAGAGATTGAAAAAGAATTTTAAACTATAAAAGATTTTTAAAAATGCAGATTTTTTTCTAATGATTGCAAACTAAAACTTTGAAAGCTTCAAAAGGATTTTGAAAGGTTTCAAGTAAATAAACAAATTTTCTTAAAATTCCTAGAAAAATTTTGAATTATTTTTCAAAATTTTAGGAAAAATTTGAGTCGACTAAAAATCGTTTTAGGAATTGAAGAGGTGTTGAATAGATTTAAAATATTTTAAAACTTGGAAGCATTTCCGAAAATCCAAAAAATATTTTTTATTTCTTCCAAACTTTTGAAAGTCCTAAATATCTTTTGAAAAGGCTCGTATTTTTCCAAATATTTTGTAAAAACCTGTAAAAAAATTATTTTTTTAATCTTCTAGATTTTTTTTGACACATCTAATATATTGGAAAATCTTTTCTAATTTTCTAATATGTATATATTTATATATGTTCGAAAACAAACTGACAATACCTACTTTTTTTCTTGTAAGTAATGTCAATATTTGCATGACGAAAAAAAATATTTGAAAAGCATTCAGTGTTACATCAAAATATTACTTTATTTATTTCTATACAGCACTTCATCTTTAAAAAACTTGTTCTTATTTAGAAAAAGGCTATTATGTTGTCATTACTTTGTAACATGATACAAAAAATGCTACGTAACTGTAGTTGGGGGGGGGGGGTCCAAAGTAAATGTTACGTTCTGTTACATGGGGGAGGCAGGGGTTAAAAATTAAGAAAATAAAGTTACGTAATATGTGAACGCTCCCTTAGCAACTAAATTTTAAATCCGAAGATCTCGTTATGTGGTTCAAAAGCATGTCGAAGCCTTGCACTATGGAAAATCAATTTTTCCTTTTATCGTATCGATTTGCGTGACCCAAGAGTTAGCAAAGGGTTTTAAATCATATTTATCGATATAATGATCTAATGCAGCGTTTATAGGTTATTCAAATAATATTATTCAACTTCAGTGGATTGTAACTGAAGATAATAGCTCTAGAAACTTTCGTCTGGTCAAGCAGTACTTTTTCCACTTCGAAAAGTTCACCGCTACCATAATGTGACTATCTCTACTTCTCTATGGGGTAGTTATCTAAGTGAAAACGAATGGTTATGGTCAGACATTATGAGAATTTTCCGAAGATATGATGAGTGTTTTGTAGGCCAAACCATCGAATGCCATAATTTATGATTTTCGAGATATTGGTCATAGTAAATTCATTTCAAGTTTACTGGTTTAGAAAAGTATTTTAATAAGCTTTACGATGTTAGAAAGCTGAATTTGAATGGTTTACTCAGGCTTGATTATGAAATTTCACATAATTATTATTAAAATGTAGCTTTTTTATTCTATTTTCTGATTCTGATAAGCAAAAGTACTTATATAATTTTTTAAAAAATTTAAGTAACGCCTGATTTGTACTATTTACCCTTCCTTCAAGTTAATCTTTTGAAGAAATTTACTATATTTTTAAAGAGAAAAGTCATTGAGTTTCGACGAAAACCTGAATTACATAAATCTAAAGATATGCTTTTTAAAGGTAACCAAATTCTAGAGCCCTAGAGATTTATAGCTCAGTATAAAGAAAATTGCATTTTTCTTTTGAACTCAAATTAAAAAATGTTCTAAAGCATTTGCTGTTGGTCCAGGGGAGTTTAAATCTTGCAAGAGTGGGAATCAGAAATAGTTTAATCTACTCTCTTAAAATGAACCAGTGAAATCTCACTGATTTCCAGTGAAATCTCACTGGTTGAAATAGCCAGAAGTGTGTCACTGACAATCAGTGAGCATTCGCTGGTTCATTCAGTGAAGTTCCGACACTGGTTTATTCAGTGAGGTTCACTGGTTTCTCAGTACCAGTAGTCACCTGGTCGTACGCCTTGTCGCCTGTCAGCTGTTTAGGTATGGCACTTATCATTCATCGCACTTTTGTGGTAAGAGTTGTAAAATTAAATTTTAAAAACCTCACTTTATCCTCACAACAATAAATGAAGGCCGGGCTGCAATATAATGGTATATAATATGTTGCGCCTGATTGTGGAAAGACCCGTCGTTATGTTAACGTGTCGCGTTGCTCAAAGTCAAACCCATGGCCAGGGACCTCCCACTATCAAGCGAAAGATATTATATCCCCTGCTCATTGCAGACAGGCACCAAATATTTATAAAACAAACACTTGTACAGAATAAGATTCTTTTTCACTCGAGAAATGCCAAAGACCTGACCGACGAAGCGCGCGTACCAGACGACTGGAGGTTCATGTCTTGCCCGCGTGGAGCGCTATATCACTGGTTCAATCTATCATTTGGCGTAACTGGTAGAATCAGTAGCGCTAGTTTAGTTGAATCTCTTACTGGTTCGTCCAGTCAAAGTGGAAAAATCACTGGTTCACCAGTGATAATTCAAAATACTGATTCAACCAGTGACAATTTCACTGGTTCTGTTTAAGAGAGTATAGACACAGTATTATTAGAAAGAAAAAATTAGGTGTCAGAGTTGGATATTCGTTTTTTTGTCAAAAATTAATTTGAACAGTTGGAAAGTATACTATTATTTTTTAGTCAATAATAGGATTATTTAGTTTAAAATTTAATTATGTTGTTGAAAATCCAACAGTATTGTTAGAAAGTCCTTCCTTTTTGTTAAAACATAAACTTATTTGTTGAAAATTCGTCTCTTTGGTTCAACAATTCAACTATTTCATTAAAAATTAATTTTTTGTTGAAAATTCATCTGTTTTAGTAGACTATTCATATTTGTGATTCAAATTTCAACTTTTTCGTTGTAAATTATTCCGTTTTGTTTAGGCATTTAACTATTTTGTTGTGAATTTGCCTTCTGTGGTTGAATTGAACTATTTTTTATTCAAAATAAAAATATTTTGGGTTAGAAATTCAACTACTTGATTGGAAGTGGAACTCTTCTATTAAAAATTCATTTTCTTCTTTAAAGATTCATAATATAAATTTCAAATTCATCTTTTTGTTTCAAAATTTAAAAATATGTTAAACTTTCAATTTTTTTTCGTTAAAAATCATTTTTGTAACTATAAAATCAAACTTCCAGTTTTGAATGAAAATTTAGCTTTGTTAGTTGAAAGTTCAGCTATATGGTTTAAAATTGTTCTATATTGTTCCAAATTCGTCTTTTCGGAATGAGAACTCAACTATTTTTGTCGAAGATTTAACTGTTTGGTTAAAAGTGAACCTTTTTGTCGAAAATTCAATTGTTTTGTAGAAAATTCTTTTTTTTTTTAGCTCGAAAATTCAGCAAGGTGGTGAAATTTTGGTTCTTTCTTTACTGAAAGATCTGTCTAGTTTAAAAACGTGTGTTTTTCGTTCAGAAATTCATCTGTTTTGGTTAAGAATTCAACTACATATTTTGTTGGATATTTGTCTTTTTAGTTCAAAATTCAACTACTTGGTTGAAACTCAAATTTCATGATTGAAAGTTGAACTCTTTTATTGAGAATTCATTTTTTTGGTTGAAAATTCAGCTACTCCAGTTAGAGATTCATCATTAAAGTAGAAAGTTTATCTCTTTCGGTAGAAATGTTACCACTTAGGTTAAAAATTCAACTATTTATTTCTATTATTATTGGTATGAAATTCATATTTTGTAGTAAAACGTTTCATCTTTTAGTTGAAAACTTCAAAATTGTATTAGAAAGTCATTCTGTTTGGTAGAAAATTTAACTGTTTTGCTGAAAATTTGTCATCCTTGTTGAGAATTTATATTTTCTGGATAAAACTGTTTTCTTACAAATATGACCTATTAGCTTGAAAATTGCGGGATTTGGGTGAAGTTTTTTTTCTCTCTTGACTGAAGAATCGTTCTTGGTTGAGAATTTAACTCTTTTGGTAAAATTTAATCTTTTTTTGGTTTAAAATGGATCTGTTCTGTTGATTAAGAATCTCTTTTGATTAAACATTCTTAATCAATCATTTTGATCGGAAGATGATAATCAGAATAATATGCAGCTGTTTGATATCCTGGGTTTCTGTATACACAAATTACACCAGATCAAATTATATTTTAGAAGCGATCAATAAAAGAGAAAAGCAGTTGATAAATTAATTGTAACAGAGGTTTTTCAATACGAAGAAAAGTGCATAACCAAAAGACGATTTTCAATCCGGAAGATAAATCTTCAACCAAAAAAATGAATTTTTAATAAAGTAGTTCAACTTTGAACCAAGTACCTGAATTTCTGACCAAAAAAAATTACTTTTCAACGAAATAGTTTAATTATTTTAAAATAATATAATGTTCAGAAAAATAATAAAGCTTTTAACTGAAAGAAATGAATTGCAACACAAAAATATAATATTAGACTTTTCAACCAAAAGTAGTTGATTTTTCTTGTTGTATATTGTATGTTTGAAAAAAAAGAAAAAAGAAAAATTCTCTAAAATTTATCAATAGGAAACGTACTAAACGTTTTCTAAGTTACTTCCACTGACCCTCTCTCCTTCCCACTGTTACCAACCGTAGTTTTCAGAGTGACCCCTTCCCCCACACTCAAATTGTTAACTTAGTTTATGGACGGCCCCTAATGAGCTGTAAAGGAGGTAGTTGGAAATATAATTTTCATTTGTGAACCTTTCGCTTTCTGATTTTGCAGCATAAAATGGTTCATAAGAAAGCCTGAAATTCATTTGGATCTCAAATTAATTTAAAAATACACAACAAACTCAAGATTCATTTCTATCTGCAGGGTTGCTCATGAATACCACCAAGATTTCTTTTAATTGCAGCAATAATAATGGCCCCGATTTGTCGAAATATATCTATATTGATGTGATTTAGTGATCGGGATTTTTCTTTTAAATCTACTAATCTGAAAATTAAAAGTGCTTCCATATATCTTATAAGTCCAATTATGAGTTATTACAGAGAATTTGTGGAAACATTCGATTTCTTATATGTCATAGTAGAGAATTCAGCCAAAAATTACAATTCTGACTAGGAACAGTGAATTTTCTGAAGAAGTTATAATTCCATATCTCACGTGATTTCTCTCAAAATTTGAATTTTCGATTTTTTTCATAGTATTTTCGATAAATAAAACCAAAGTGACAAGTCCTATCAAAAAATTGTTTAAATAAATTTTGTAGGACTTTTTAGAAACTGTGATTACTTCTTGAATATTTTTCCGTATCTCACGCTTTTGGTTCAAAATTTGAATTTTCGATTGTCTGCACAATAACTTTCGATAAATAAAACTAAAATGATAAGTCCTTTAAAAATGGTTACAAGAAATTTCGTACGACTTTTTAAAAGCTATAATTGCTCTCTGAGACTTCCCAGTGAGCACAAACGTTAAAGAACGTTATTAGAACGGCTCAAAAATGTCCTACGTCAGTCCGAATAACGTTCCTTAAACATACAATGTGACGTCCAAGGAACGTTTTTAGAACGTTCCAATTACGTTCTTAAATTTCGTGCCCACTGGGTTGTATGCCGGAATTCGAATTAGTGCTTGAATGCATGAGGTCGTCTAATTCAGAATTGCTTGTTCGAATATATTCGTAAATGGACTTGAATAATAATTTCTTTATTTTCACTTTATCTGCAATACATACAATAAAAATCAATATAAACTACTGTAATATGTATAATTTACATATGAGAACAGACGTTTCAATACGCTTCAATATGTGCCTCATCAGTGTTTCATTTTAGAAAATGATGTACATAGTAGATTAATCTCTTTTATCGAAATTAAAAATCCTGTTTTTTTCGAGCGGTGTGAAGTTTTTTTGCATTTCATACTATATTTATTCTTTTGTTGAAATTTGTTTCTCTCTTTAATTAATCCTTCAATAAGGATCAATTTTTGTTCTAATCTATTCGCAACTAAGGAAAAACAGTAAGATTTACTAAATGCGGATGACAATGGTTAAACCTAGGTTAAATTAACAAACAAATAGCCAAACAAACTAGAAATTCACTTAATTTTACTAGTTTTGTAGATAATAAAACACGCTTTGATGTCATAGTAGGCATGATAGTCAATCTTGGTATTTGTTCTTTGGGACATTATGTTATACCAGCCTTATTGACATTACTTCTTAAAAATATTTTGATAAACAACGTAACATTAATTCACTAAGAAATACAATAAAAGATATGGAAAATCCCACACTCATAATTAAAACAAGAGGTATCATCACATTAGTAGTGTGGCTGAAGTCTTGAATTAGCTGATTCATCGAATTTGAGGCAGGATTTAATGAATGTTCATTCATCCACTTTCCAAAGAGTCCAGACTGCATCAAATGTGACAAAATTTGATCAATTCGTCGACTGTAGGGTGATCCTGGTTCTAATACCATAGCATGCAAACCCTTTTGGAGACATGTTTTTCCAATCTTAATTGAAGCATGTAGTTTATCGTATTCTTGGGCATAAAAGTTTGCCACTCTTTGTTCAATGATGCACGAGATGTTCTTATGCTTCATTAGTAACTCGATGCAGTTCCTGTCCGAAGAGCCGATAATAGTTTTATTTAGCAAGACATCAGTAATCTCGTCGTTTTCACTGCCTCGCATAACTCTCAAGAGATTGTTGCTCATCACCAGTGGAAGACGAGAATTATTCAAATCTTCTAAAGTGTTGATTTCCATTTCAAATTCCGTTGTGAAGTTGATGCCAGTCAGAACTGCAAAAATCACAGATGAGGAAATCAAAAAAGCAAAAAGTTCGAAAACGAAGATGATTTGTTCTACCAATTTCTCTGGCATAGGGGGAATTCCGAATCCGAGCGCTGCTTCTAATATGTATAAAGGGGACCACACATCACTTTCAGATTGCATAATGTATCCTACGATGAAGGGAATCAGCATCATCACGAACATTGACACTGCCATGTAAAAGCACTGGCTTGAATATTGTACAGATACTGTTTTATGTCTAAAAATTGGTACAACAGGACGGTAACAAAATGTACCAGTGGCCATGCTGTAATCTAGAATTATCTTTCCCCTGAGAACATACTCACCAAAATTAGTATAAAACTGCATTTTGTTACGAGTAATTTTGTACGGAAGAGTACTGTTAATGCTCATGTCCCTTCTCCAGTCACCCCATCCTTCAATTTTGGATTCAACTTCTGAAATTAAGCAATTCATCGCTTTAGAAAAAGCTTTCACTACCAGTCCCCCTGCTCCAGTAACTTCAATAGGATATCCTAAACGATTTCTTTTCACACGAATCAGAGGAGGCTCATCGAAAGAACCTGTTTTTAATTCATATCCGTTTAAATCCCTTAACTTGTCATAAAAAAAATGAGTTTTTGCCGAACATTCCTGTTTCATGTATATCCTCGTAAACGGATTAAACTGATGCACCGTCGCTATATGTCGATAATCAATCGTGAACCAATTCTTTTTTGGGACTTTTTTGTCAACAAGATCGATAACGGTAAAATCTAAAAAATTCATTAACCACAAGCTCCGTAGAAACTTTACGTAGCTATATCGTTTTTCCTCTGATAAAAAAATTGCCAAACACTTCGGTCGTCCTTCCTTTCCTGTTAGTTGATTTAAAGTCTTTTTTATTTTATTCGTTTGATAATAATACTGTTTGCTGTTCAAGGTCTGTATTGTGACAAATAGTGTTGTTGTTCGAAGTTCAGTAATGTTTCCTGCATTTACAAAATCAAGGACCTCTGTACTGTTCAGTTCGTTTGAATTGATAACCTTAGTGGGAACACTGCCTGCAATTTTACGGACAATTTCATTTGCTATTAAAAGCCTCTCACCACTAATACTTTCATGTCGGATTATTACAACTTGAAACACTTTGCAATCTTGTTTGATATAGTCAACAAGCCTACCAATACACTTTGTTGGGTCAAAGAAACCTTGCACATAAGTCAGGAAAATTAGGAGATCAATAATGTAGATTAATTTCATATTAATATACATTTTTTAATTTTTCTTTGTTTATAGAATGTATGAATGACTTTTACAAACTTTAGAATTAAGATTACCTGTGCACTGATAAAAATATCTGTAATATATTTAATATAAAAGTTTATGACGCAACTATGCACTAGCAGTGCACTTAAAACACGTCTTTCTTTGAAGGTTTTTCCCGCTTGAGTACCATTTGATTAAAAAATGTGTATGTGAAGTTCTCTGAATATCATCAACTTGACAACAATCATTATCTTGGCAGGCTAAAAGTTTTTTTTTAATTATCGTAAAATAAAAATAGGTCGTTCTTTTAAGGTAGACACTGTTTGACTAACAATTGTCAATAATTTCTTAAGTAAAGTTCTTTACATATCATCAGTTACTATACTGGCAAGAAATTTTTTTTTTGCAATCATCGTAATAACAATATTGCTTTCCACAAATTAAATTATCAAATACAATTATGCTTTGACCTGTTTCAGCAGTGGCAGAATTTATGCAATCTTTTATGTATCTCAGCGCATCTTTTCTATGTTATGTAGAGAAACATACTTTCGCTCTAATTTTTAAAATAACTACTGTCTGAAATTATGTAGATAGCAGTATGTCACTAAAAAGCATATTTCACATAATCTAGAAGTCCTGAAAGTCGGCTCATTTTGACTATTTTTATCTGATCCTTAAATAATTTTCATGGCAGCATGCTTTTCTCGTGTGCGGTCTTTCAGCGAAAATTTAATGGTAAACAACAGATATTCAACGAAGGGCACTTAATTAGTAAATAATTTTAACCACATATCAAAGCAACAGGTTGTGTTGTTAGAAAAGAGAAGATGATTATCTTCTGATAGAATTCTGGCCATACTCGGAATTATGTTCATGGTGATCGGCAATACTCACTTCAACAACTAAATCAGATAATCATTTGAAAATAAGCTTAATTGGACGAGCAATTTATGCTTTCAAATGAATATATAATAATAATTAATGTCAAAATGCGCATCGAGATACAAAAATGGCTGTAAAACTTCCAATCAACATCAAAATAGACGTTTAAATGCTAGATCCTTTAACGTTTTTCACGTCATTTTTCCGTAAGAAATACAATTTATTTTTCAAAGATTGTATTGCGACAAATATTGTCGTCATTCTATAATGGGTGAAATTTCCTGCATTTACCAAATCTGAGGCCTTTGTACTGTTTAGTATATTCAAATTGATAACATTAGTAGAAATAGGGCCTGCAAGTTCATTGAAAATTTCATTTGCTAATAAAGCTTTCTCTTTGTTATCAGTTTTGCGTAGGACCATTACAACTTGAACAGATTTGAATTATTTTTTTAAATATGGTTAACAAGTATAGCAGTAAAATTTTTTGACCTAAAGAATCCTTGCACATAAGACGGGAAAATTAGTTTTGGTTACAAATGATTTTCACGTCTTTTGTCTGGTTTCATTTTCAAAGACTGTATCGTTACAAATAGTGTCCTCTCACTAAGTTTGGTAAGGTTTTCTGCATTCACAGAAAGTATTTCATTTACAGAAAGTATGACACCCTTTCGTAAACTTTGCATGTGGTCCGTAATGCTAATAATTAACTTAAATTATTTAATAGTAGCGGCAAAATAGGCTTTATAGCTTCTAGCCCGTTGTAAAACTAACTAGTTGATGGTACATCCATGATTGAGCAAGCATCACCAAAAATAATCACGCACGATACCGTGAAGCTAAAAGTTTTTTTCTTCAAATTATCGGAATAACAAGACAACGCATCAAAATTCTAAATTAGCAACAGCTATCTAAATCTGAAGATCTCACTATGTGATCCTTGCACTGTGGAAAAACAATTTTTCCGTTTCTCGTAATGATTTTCATGACCTCTTTTCAGTAAGGGCTTTTAAACAATATTCATTGATGTAATGTAATTGTATAATCGAATGCAGCTTTTCTAGGTTATTTAAATAATACTATTTAGCTCCAGTAGATTGTAACTAAAGATATTAGGTCTAAAACTTTCCTCTGACCAAGCAGTAATTTTTCCACTTATGGAAGTTCACAGCTATCATAATGTGACAATCTTTACTTCTCTATGGGGTAGTTATCTAAGTGAAAAACGAATGGTTATGGTCAGACATTATGAGAATTTTCAGAAGATATGATGAATGTTTTGTAGGCCAAACTATCGACCGCCATAATGTGTGGTTATCGAGATATTGGTCATGGTAGATTCATTTCAAATTTACTGGTTTAAAAAAGTATTTTAGTAAACTTTCTGATATAATAAAGCTCAATTTCAATGGTTTTTAAGCCTCTATCATAAAATTTTGAATAATTAGTATTAAAATGTATCTGCTTTATTCTAGTTTTTGTTTCTGCAGGCAAAAGTACTTAAGTAAAAGGAATATATTTAAGTGACGCCTGATTTGTCCTATTCACCATTCCGAGATCGAAAATCTACATTTGGAGATTAATTTTGTTCAATCTAAAATGAAGTTTTAAATCTCAGAGGCACAGCGCTTAATAGACGAGGACGTAGATACCAATGAGCATGCATAATTAGCGTAACTCAGTTTCTCTTCAGATTCATATTCAGGGGGTCCTAGATAATGAATAAATGCAGGGTGCCAGCTTCTGATAGTGTGCGTTTGCCCGGGGGGTGGGGGTAGGGGGTGAGCGCACGGGACGGCGGTATCTCTTACGAAATTATTATTATACCATTAAGCCATTTCCCTTTCGGGGTAGGCGCGTTTCGGGTTGCTCGGTTGGAAAATAGTAGTGTTTATATGGGTATATAGGTATAGGGTAGGTAGGTATATAGGTATGAGGTAGATAGGTATATAAGTGTTAGGTATAGATATTTTAGATTGATCTGGAATTCTCGTGTTATTTATTTAAATGACACGTTTATTCCGCAACACTGCTCCGACCCAGGTTGCTGATCAATCTCTCTAGCGATCACCCCAAGTGAAGAGCCTCACAAAATTGTTATGTATGGTTCTCCACTTGGGCCCATTAGTATCCAAGGTCTTTGTTTCAGGTTTCATTCATTCTACTGTCACTCTGTTTACAAACTATTTGTCGCCACACTTTTCTGTCCTGGCATACTACTCTAGCTTCCTTCACGTCCATGCATTTTTTCATGCAAGCTCTTGTGTTTCTATGGCTTCTTATGTCTCTACGGATTAATGTCTCATTTACAGATTCTAACCATTCTTTCGGCGGTCTACCTCTGGGCATTCTGCCATTTACTTTACCTTTATACACTTGTTTGGTCAGTCGTTCATCTTTCATTCTTTCAAGATGTCCGAACCATCTTAACTGATTTCTTTCCCATGTGTCAACTATTGTCTCTTTTGCACCACATTCTTTGAGGATGGTCTCGTTTCGGACTTTGTCCATCAGTGTTTTCCCGCATATTATGCGCAGAGGTTTCATGCCGATCGCGTTAATTTTACTCCTGTCCTTTTCTTGACAGGTCCATGTCTCGCTACCGTATAGTACATTCGGTACGAATATAGAATTATGTATGGCCATTTTAGCTTTTTTTGATATGTTTTTATTTCTGAGAATGGACCCTGCTCTACCGATAACCTGCTTACCCTTATTTATGCGCCTATCTAACTCCCCATCTATTTTTCCGTCGCTAGTGAATAGACTACCTAGATATACGTACTTGTCAACTTGTTCTAATCTCTCATCATTTAGGACAATGTTGCATATTGTTTTCTCACTTTTTCCTTCAAACACCATGATTTTTGTTTTATTTACGTTAATTTTGAGGTCCATGTTTTTCATGCTTGTATTAAGTTTATTCAACATTCTTTGCAAGTCCTCGATTGATTCTGCCATAACAATCTTGTCATCTGCGAAAGCTAATCCACGTACCTTGACTGTTTGGAGATTTACACCTTCTTCGTCGAAGAGTGCAGTTCTTAGACACTTATCCATGAATATGATAAATAGCCACGAGGACATAACGCATCCTTGTTTCACGCCTTGCATAATATCGAACCAGTCACTCAGTTTCCCATTTACCCTTACACTCGCTTTACTACCTGTATATATTGTTTTTATTGGTTGTAGGAGCCCTCCATTTACTCCGTACTCTTTGAGGACTTCCCAAAGTTTATTTCTATTTACTTTGTCGAATGCTTTTTCTAGGTCAATAAATGCACAGAAAACTTTCTTTCCTACTCTCATGCTTTTTTCTGTAATCAGTTAATATGCAACTTTCTACTCAAATTGAATGTATTTTTCTTTCTTTGTGTTTAATTACACATATTTTAACCAATCTTAGTGAAAAACTCCATAAAAAACTCATATCATCCCTTTACAACAACCCTGAAGTATTAATAATTATTCCCAGAGGGGCACGTGTACAATGCGCATTTTGTGAAGATTTGGACTCAAGATTAGAATTTCAAAAACGCAGCAGTGGAAAATAGGAAAGAAATATATGTCTCTTAACATATAAGATTAAAATAGATTAAAATATTAGAAAAGAAATTAAACAAATACTTTCTTTTTTTTTGGAAATATAGAAAATAGAATCTGCCTGATTTGAAACAGTTTTCGATCCCATATATAAAATGTACAATTCAAAATATCTTTAATCAGTACACAAATGTACATAAATACACGTATTTACATATATGAATTCAAATTAAAACCGCGTAAATTAGGTCAGTAATGACAGGTAAACTCAGGTAGGATGACTCAATTTGCGCGAAGTTTCGAAATCTAAATATGCTAACCCGATAATCAGTGACATTTGAATAGAAAATTGTTCTGAAAAAATTGAAATTTGTTAATATTTAGAACTCTCTCGTAGGGAAAACTGAGTAAAATCTTTAAGATGGGATACATTTTTCTGAAATATCATCGAAATTTGACGCCTATGTACAGGTTCACACACTGAAGAAAGTGAGCATGCACAAAATTGATAATTGAAAAGAAATAAATTAGTGTACATATTAAGGCACCATATTTTTCGACATTCACTTGTGGTCTGCTAATTTTATTAACTCGATGTTGAAATTAGTTTATTCTTCTTCAAGTTAAGCTATATAAATTCTTTATAAAATAAATCCAGGATTGAAGTAATTTCGTCAATTTGTTGAGAAGCTCTTAAAGTGCGAATTTCAAAGTTTTCTTGAATTTTAAATAAAATCTAAAAATAATAAGCTCCTTACAATGTTCTTATGATCATCTTCAAGATTAATTTATATATAATCGTATTAACTTATTATCATAATTGTGTAATTTTTTTGTTTGCATGGTGCAATTGTTTGAAGCTGGAACAAAAAAGTACGTCAAATTTGTTTGAAAATTCCAGAGGACATTTCATCCGTAGGAAAATTATAATTCTAGAAACAATGTAAATGTAATATACTTTTTACATGATTTTGAATAAAGTGTTATTTTTCACAACCTACCTCCTATAATTATAATTTTTTTCGAAATTATTGAAAAAAATTTGTCACGCTATTACGGAATTATTTTGTGAATGTACAGAACAAGAACGGCATTTATTTGGAAAATAGCCCTATTGGGACCCCAAAGATGGCCCCTGACATTGATTGAAATTGAAAAAGGACCCTTGTTAGGGGCCTCATCATTCTTTCTTTGACGACCCCCAACAATCTTGCGTAATTAGTTCTTGCCGAATTAGTTCAAGAAGGCATAAAAGTGAGTATTATACAAAAAAATCTAACGATACAAATTTTTTTAAGGGCAAAACGCCCTCAAATGTTAATGCAGATAGGGCCAACACACAATGTGTAGAATGACCGCCTTTATACACTTTTTTCTCGAATTAAACATATTGTTAAATTACCTTGTCATGGAACAAGTTTTTTCAGTGGGAAAAGTATCACTGGAGAAGATATTTAAAACCACCTTTAGTTTTCAAAATTACAAAATCATTTTTTATATATCTTTTTCGGTGATACTTTTCCCACTGAAACAACTTGTTTTATGACAAGGTATTTTAAGACTATTTTTAATTCGAAAAAAAGTGTATGAAGGCGGTCATTTTGATAATTTTGTGATTTTGAAAAACTAAGGGTTGCTTCACATATCTTTTCCAGTGATACTTACCTCACTGAAAAAACTGGTTTTGTGACAAGGTAATTTAGCACTATTTTGAATTCGAAAGAAATGTATAAAGGCGGCCATTTTCATGATTTTGAAAAACTAAGGGTGGTTTTACACATCTTTTCCAGTGATACTTTTCCCACTGAAAAAATTTGTTTTATAACAAGGTAATTTAACACTGTTTTCAATTTGAAAAAAGTGTATAAAGGCTACTATTCTGTCCATTGTGTGTTGGCCCTACCACCATTAACATTTGAGGGTGTTTCACAGTCTAAAAATGGATTATCGTTGTATTTTTTCTTCATAATAGTTAGTTTTATGCCTTCCCAAACTAATTCCTCTAGGCAAATTGCAGAAAAAAAATATTAATTTTTTTTTTATTTTGTTCATTTGCACGTTCGGATCTCCAGGTAAGAAATATCTGTTTCATTCCTATTTTCCGCTGCTGCGTTTTTGAAAATCTAATCGTGAGTCCAAATCTTCATAAAACGCGCATTGTACACGTGCCCATCTGGCAATCATTAATATTTCAGGGTTGCTGTAAAGGGATGATATGAGTTTTTCACGGATTTTTTCACTGAATTGGTTAAAACATGTTTAATTAAACATAAATAAAGAAAAATACATTTAATTTTAGTAGAAAATTGCAAATTAACTGATTAATTCGTGAGAGATACCGCCGTTCCGTGCGCTCATCACCTACCTCCCACCCCCCGGGTACACGCACACTATCAGAAGCCGGCACCCTGCATTTTTTCATTATCTAGGACCCCCTGAACAATGATCCGAAAAGAAACTGCGTTACACTATTTATGCATGCTCAATGTCACCAACGTACTGCACTATAATAGCTCAATATAGAAAAATTTGAATTTTTTCACAGCCACTTAAAAATTTTCTAAAACATTGTTGGTCCTGGAAAGTTGTAAATGTTCCAGAAGTAGAAGTCGGGAATAGGTAAATCTATAGAAACATTATCAGAAAAAAAATTGAGTAGCAGAGTTGATTATTATTTTTTTTTGGTCGAAAATTAATTTGAAAAGTCTACTATTATATTTTTAATTACAAATATGATTATTATGTGAAAATTTAATCATTTAGGGCTGAAAATTCAACTGTCTGGTTAAAAATAAAGTTTTTTTTTTAAATTTTATCTTTTCTAGTAGTTCATCCTTTTTGGTTCAAAATAAAACTTTTCGGTTGAAAATTATCTGTTTGGGTGGAACATTCAAAAATTTTTTGCAAGTTCATCATTTTTGGTTTCATTGAACTATATTTCATTTGAAATTGAAATATTTTTTGGTTGGAAATTCAACTACTCAACCATTTTGGTCGAATATTTCATTATTTGGTTGAAAGTAAACCTTTTTGTCGAAAATTCAATTCTTTTTAGAAAATTCGTCTTTTTAGCTCAAAAATTCAGCAACGTAGTGGACATTTTTGTTCTTTATGGATTGAAAAATCTTTCTTGTTTAAAAATTCTTGTTTTTCGCCTAAAAATTCATCTGTTTTAGTTAAGAATTCAACTACATATATTTTTGAAAATTCGTATTTTTTGGTTCAAAATTCAACTACATGGTTGAAAGTGGAACTACTTTCTTAAAAATTCATTTTTTGTTGTTGCAGATTTATTGTTTGAGATGAAAATTGGATTCTTTTCGGTCGAAAATTAATTTTGCAACACATAATTTAACCATTCTGTTTTTGATTTAAAATGTATCTTTTTTAGTTGAAAAATCAACTATATGATTGAAAGTTGAACTCTTTTGTTAAAAATTCATTATTTTGGGTAAAAAGTTAACTATGATAGTCAAAGATTAATCATTATAATTAAACGTTCATTTCTTTTGGTAGAAATTTGACTTCTTTAGTTAAAAGTTCAACTATTTATGGTTAAACATTAAATTTTTTTCGTTGAAAAATCTACTATTGTAATATTGGTAGAAAATTAATCTTTTATGTTAAAAGTTTTACTTTTTTGTTCAAAATTTCAACATTTTTTTCGAAAGTCATTCTGTTTGGTTGAAAATTCGTCTTCTTTGTTCAAAATTCATATTTTCTGATAAACTGTTTTGTAGAAAATTCCCATCTGTTTGGTTGAATATCGATCTGTTTTGGTTAAACATTCTTAATCAATCATTTTGAGCAGAAGTTAATAATCAGAATGATATACAACTGTTTGATATCCGCGGGTTAACTGTGTAAACAAATTACACCAGATCAAATTATATTTTAGTAGCGACCAATAAAAGTGAAGAGCAGTTGATAAATTTATTGCAACAGAGATTTTTCAATTCGAAGAAAAGTGCAAAAATGGAAGAGGATATTTGTCGAAGACCAGTGCATTAATCGGAGAAATCGTTTGACCATAAAACGTATTCAACGTCTCGAGTAAATTCGCGACTAGGATCGATCGACTTCTGGTATCGAATAGTGAGCAGCATCGGTCCCACAGAATGCAGTCTCACCGACCCAGCTTCCACGACGTTGCGTCGCTTATGCTTGAGTAGCGAAGCCTATCTAGGGCCTTAGATGTGGAGGGGATATATAGGAGTGAGCGAGGGGCCGAAAGTGGTATCGGCGTTCTCTTTCCCACCAATGTACCCCCTCCACCTCTAAGCCACTGGATGCAGCGCCGCTCATGTATAAGCGACGCCACGCCGCCTAAGATCGGCTGGTGAAACTGCACTCATATTTATACATCGCATCGTCGACGATGACGTTCGTCTAACGCGTATCTCGTACACTTTGCGAGCTTTCCCCGCGATGTCCATGCCACGAGCGAAAAGCCTTAGGCTGCACGTAAACGCAGCCTTCGAACATACATAAATCAGCTTACGTCCAGTCGTTTGCCATCGAGTCGGGTCAGAGGGGACCTTATACCGATGGTTCTACTGCGATCCCAGACTCTCTTTCCGGGACGCGCCCAGCCGCGTCGGCTTTTCATTTCGTCGGGATTCCTGCTCATTTGTTTCTTCAACTTTATATGCTTTTTCTTCTATTCGAGATTCTTGAAAATATATGATCATAGGGTCGAGTAAATTACCCAGGGTGCCGACTGAATGCTAGAGTTTCATAATAATATTCATAATTTATTCTTACCTAGAAAACAAACACGTACGCTACGCGTACGATTATTGTTTTTTTGTGTAACTAAATTCTTAAATTAGAAAATAAAATTAATATTAACACAAAACATTGGTATTTGATGGGTCCCGTGGCATACAATTTTTTTCGACCTAACTCATGTCTTTGTAGAGGATTATGGTTTAGTTCGATTTAGAAGTAGATCAAAATCCATGTGTGGTATTTTTTATAAAGTGATTACATGTGTTTATTTGCTCCTTTCACGATTCAATAGAACTGAATCATAGCTGGGAGCTATTTTCTTGTTGTTGTTTTTTTTTTAAATAAGAAAATCAAAAAGTTATGCAACTCTTTGTGTGTCAATATTTTCGTTCTTGGGGATGCGCCGCAGTATTGACTGAGGATTTATTGGATTTGGTTGCTTCTTTCAGTATTTTCTTTTGATGATTTTATAGCGTTGAAAAATAGATTGGAAGTATTTTTTAAAATTTCAAAATAGAAAAGTGATGCAGCTTTTTCTTTGTCATTTCCGGCGATTTTTGGGACATTCGTTCTTAGACAAGAGGTTTTTGCAGAGCATTCCTTCCTTTCAAGGGCAACATTCGCCATTCGACATAAATAAGTAACAGTTCGAAATAAATTTCTTCTTGTTTGAAATAAAAAAATTATGCTACACTTTAGAAGTCAAAATCAGCGATTTTGAGATCACCGTACCTTGGACAAGAGCTTGTCTCGGAGGTGGTTGCTTCTTTCAGGATGTTCCTTTCATGGCTCGACAGATCCAAAAATATTATAGACCTCAGTAATAGCTTAAAATTACATTGCTGCTTAAAAAGAAATTCAAATGCGTTAGATTTAGGCATTTTTTGCGTCACCAGTAAAATTCAATTTTTGGTACCTACGCGCTTATGCTCCGGGACACATAATTTCATAATATCTGTTATAGAAAATAAAAGAAAAGGAAAGCTTCGGCGATTTTTTTTATCATTGATGAAAATTCATATCTTAATGAAAATCATGAATCAAAATGTTGCATTTTTGTTTGAAAATATCAATTTTCGACGAAAAACACTAACATAACCTAAAGTTTTTTTAAATTGTAAGTTTAATTTTTGAAGTCAAATGATTATTGTTAAAATCTTTAAAACAACGGATTTCCTGTAAAAATTCTGGCATATCATATTATTGTTTAAATGTTTTAAGTGATTATTTTAAACATAATGATTTTTTTTAAACAATAGTAATTTTAGACAAAAAACACTAACATAACACATAATTATTTTAGATTGTGAATCTTCTTTTCAACCTGATATTTTTTGTTTAAAATAAATGAATAACCGTGAAAAAACGACAACATACCATATTATTGTGAAAATATTGTAAATATTTTTTAAGCCTAATCATTTCAGTTTTGAATGAGCGATTTTCAGTGAAAAACGTTATCATAACCTTAAATTGTTCAAAAATTCTAAATATTCTTTGAAATCCATATCGATATTTTATTATTTTCGGTGAAAGCCGCTAGCTTATTTCACCATTCTATAGAAATTCTGCATCTTGTTTGAAATCTAAATGATTTTTGATAAAAACACTGACTTTATTTCAACATAACCTAAAATTGTTCAAGATTCAATCTCTTTTTCAAAATTTGATAATTTTTTTGTTGAAAATACCAATTTTCGATGTAGAACACCATCCTAACCTAAAATTGTTTACAAATTATGTACCTCTTTTTAAATGTAATGATTTTGTGATAAAGATTTTAATTTGTGACATAAACTACAAACAAAATTTTGCATTGTTCAAGCTTGACATTTTTATTATTTGAAACAAAAATCATTGAAATGAAATCTAATTATTTTGGTTTAAAAATTCTAATTTCAGGTAAAAAACATTGAAATATCCTAAAATTGTTAAGAAATCAAGTTTAATTTTTGTTAAAAAATGCTAATTAATCCGAAAAAATAACAAAACATGAAAATTTTAGAAATTTGAAGTCTTCGTTGAATCTTTATGATTTCATATCAAAATTATTTTTTTAATATTACCAGTGAAATGCACTAACATGACGCATGTATTTTAATATTTGCAATAATTTATTAGATAATTTGAAAGTTTTAATTTAACCAGGCAAGAGTATTAAAGAAGAAATTTTTCACAATTCGTTTATGGTTTTCTACGATTTTGCTCATTCAAAGGGTTTATTTCTATATTTAATTTTCGAAATTTAAGACTTAAGATATAAACTGCCGTCCAAACTGTAAAGATACATAAGTGACATTTTTATGAAAAATGAGTTTCTGGTATCGTTTGATTCGTAAGAGAAAGCTGTGTCTGTGCTAATGAAGATTATTAATTATTAATATTATTGTAAAAAACGATTGTTTATAAATGAGGAAAGTCGATAAAGTTGAAAAATACAACATAAATAGATACACAAAGCACTTTGCGTCTCCTAAAATTTATACAAGGCATGTAATACGTCATCAGCATACAAATAAAAAAGGACCTAAAGAACTTTGTGTTCTTTTTGCCTTGCATTTTTGACTTTCCGTGACTAGTAAAAAATTGCAAGTCCGATTTCTAATAGAAATTGTTTAAAAAATCAATTTTTTATTGAAAAATATGAAAGAGCACATTATTTTTACCCAAATAGTGTATATAGATTATTCAAAATTTTATTCGATATTAGAGTTCTTTAGGCAAACAGTTTTTCTCGATTTTCTCAGTTCGAGTGAGATTGGACTTATGTATCTTTTTAGTTTGTACGGCAGTGAAGTAACGTAGAGTGAAGAAAAGTCAATCAGGTTTTCAAAAACAACATCAAGAGATTTTCGAGACATATCGTGAAACCACTTTTTACTATCTCATCACTTATGATGGAAGGTATTAGATTATCTGAATTTGGATCTATCCAGTTTTCATTGATTCTCGACATTAGCCAGACTTCTACCGCCAATATTTATGGATTTAGCCATGAAAAATATTAATCGGAAAACTCAAAATGCAACTTTCGCATAGAACCACACTAGATACGTTAAATAGTCCAGGAAATAGCCCTTAACATTTTTTTGATAAGAATATTATTTTTTATATTAAACGTGCAAAATGCCATAAGAAAATAAAAATTTTTAAATTATAGCTGAAAACCCCAATATACGATGAAACATTTAATAGTGAAGTTATTAGATCTATGAGAATTTGGATTTTTCCAGGTTTAGTCAATTCTCAACGTTTGGTGACCCCCTGAGTCAGAAAATATGGGAATTCACAATAACCAAATGACAGTTGTCATTTTGTGAGATTTTTTTAGATAAGAATGTTGGATCTTTATTTATAATTAAAAAAAAAATGTAATGCATAGTATCTTCTTTCTATTGACGAACAATGCAGTACGCTAGAAATGTTACTAATTAGTTTATTTTCTATTTAAGGAATTGGAGATGCATTTTTTGTAGGTCAGTTGTATTTGTTAATGATGAAACTTTCACTTTGACACGTGCTGTAGATCATCCAAATGAAGTAAATATAATACGTGGGATATGTAATTGTATGTAACCATATATCCCATGTGGGATCGTACTGTAGGCGATAAGCCTTGAAAGATATCATTGGACAGCGGTATCAAGTCTTGTTAGACACGGCTGTCATCTAGAAACCCGGCATTAGCAAAACATGACTATCTTGCCAGTGCTCACCACATTGTACCACTTGGGTCGGAGGTTGACTGCTTTGAATATTAATAAATTTTTTTCAAAGTTAATCAGGAAGTTGTTATGAGAATTGTACCTCGGGCAATTTGCTTCATTATCGCTCGTCAGTTATACCTTAATAGGGATGCTGCATTAAACTTGAATTAAAAATCTACATAATTAACCAACACAATTAACATAAAAGATAGCAGATAAGAAGTATTCAATGACAAATTAATAACTTGATGGAACGAATTGAATATCCGAATACCTTACCGCTATATGCAGTTTTTTAAAAACATGAAAGGAACACAGATAATAATGTATCATGCATCAAGAGGGAGAAATGATACTTTTATGATAAGTCTAATGTTTTCAGCACGAGTCGCAGGCGAGCTAGCACGACCCAAAGGCGAGTGCTTGAGCGCAAGCCAGAGACGAGTACTGAAAAGTACAAAAATATGTAAAATTTCCTCTAAAACTAAAAGAATTTAATTCAAATGCGATGAAATTTTCACAAAATTATTAAAAATAATAATATGATAATAAAATTATAATTTAATAATAAAATAATAAAATAATTAAATAACAATGATAATAAGATAATTTGGTGTTAATGTTTTTTATCTACTGGCTTAAAATCTGAAAGACCTGTGTTCGGATGCCAGAGGAGCTAGAGAGCAATTTTTTTCAAAACTTATAAATGAAAATAATTATTATAAAAAATATTGATTCCAGGCCAGTAGAAAAAAAAACATTAGCATCAAATTTTTTAATACATTTATCTGTTCGACAACCATAACATCAAAAATATATAGTCGATTAAAACTGAAATTAATTTCTTCTGGTTTTAAGGGAAATTGTAAATATTTTTATTATAAAAAAGTAAGCCTTCACATAAAGTGCACCAGAAACCAGTTATTTTGAAAAAATCTATGCCCGGTGTAATGTCGTTAAAAAGGGTATTTTTCAAGACGCTGTGTCTAAAAGCTAAAAGTCCATTTTCAAATACAAGCAATTGAAGTATTTTATTTCAAAGCATACATTCAAGAGTAGTTGAGAACAAAGTTTCATTTTGAAATATAAGAAATTCACCGAAGGATCAGTTTTTAATTTTGAAAGTTACATGCAATTTTCTTTCAGTTTAATTTGTTCAATATTTGTTATTATAAAAAATATTTTGAGTTATTTTGGAAAGTGTTTTTTTTATTTACATAAGTTAGGATAGTCCAGAAGAAGCATTAACAACAATAACCTTTGAAAGTTATTATTTTGTTATGAAAAACTAGATTTTTGAAATAGATTTCCTAAATTAATGAAACTATACTCGCTAATGAATAATTTTAAGTTAATAATTTTTTTAAGTGATTCCAATTACTAAATTCAGGTCGATATGAGCCTGAGCGCTCGGGCTTGCTCGCGTAAATCTAGATGCATTTGCTGCTCTACGCCGCACGGTGGTTGAGGTTGCCGACTTTTTATTTCGTTATATAAGAAATATTATATTAATAAAGAAATCGGGAAAAAGGAAAAATTGGTTTAATAATCAAAGTTATTATTATTAAAAATATTCATAAACAACTGCGCAGATTTCATTTTTTTTCAGACCTAATTATTTTTTGAAGATAACTATCAAACGGAGTTCAAAGCTTTAGAATATTTCATCCGAAATCTTTGTAAAAAAATTAATATTTTTCATTCATGTTAACAAATTTCGTCGAGACCTCAAGATCATCATTTTTCGTCACAGAAATTTTGCTATCAATAATAATATGACATTACTTACGATTAGAAAATTCCACAGAGATAATAATTTCTGATTTTAGTCATTCATTGTTATTGTTAAAAATAAAATACATTAACAATTCCCATTCATATACCGTCTCGTGTGAGAAAAATAATGATTGACAATGACTTATTGCAAAAGATGTGCAAGTTTTTAGCGCGCTTAAGGCGCGCGACTATTGGTTCTCGCGCTTCGCGCTTGATAATGTATTTACCTCGCGCTTCGCGCTCGGTCTTTGTATTTCCCCCACATTTGTGCACACACATTTTAAAATTAAAGGTCCAAGCATCGACAACTGTAATTTGGTGATTGTGAATTCTCTTTTGTTAAAGCTCCTTCGGCTTCAACGAACACATTCTCATCACGTATCTCGTGCTTCACACTTGATTTTGTCCAGAATGTGAACTTTTCTACATTAGGTTCAATACTATTATATCAAATGTATATTATATTTATTTATGTACCTCGGCCTGGGATTGCTTATTTAAATATTTCAAAATGAAGTTCAAATTTTATTTATCATGATTAATTCAATATTTGTTTCTCAATTTGCATTAAATTTTATTTTCAGCTACCCTGAAAAATGTATCATTTCAATCAATTTATATTATTACAATTCATAATATGCATTGGTATTAAAACATGCGTATTTTCATTGTCTTTTTTTGTGATTGAAAAAAAAGTTCGCATACTATAAGAAAAAAAAAATCAATTTTGTTATTACACATTATTGCAACTTGTGTCGTTTATCCATAAATTTAATTTCTTTATTTTCAATGATATATTTTGCAATTGAAACTAAAAATACGCATCCCAGCGTAAAGTGGTTTTGAGAAAATTTGTAGAAATAATTTAGGCGACAAGTTTTGTTAAATAAAATGTTATTGTAGCTTGTGTCCTTTTTTCAAAAAGGTAATTTTGTTTAAAACGATTTTACGATTAGAAGAAAATCTACACGTTCTGTATAAAAATTATTCAGAATAAATTTTTAGATCCTTCTTGGGTAAACAACTTTTGTTCATGGATTTTTTTTCGTACCTTGTACCGTTTTTCACAAAATTTAATTTGTTCATTTTTAATGTTATTTTTTACGATTAAAACAAAAATGACGCCTCCTATCAAAAAATTATTGAAGAAAAATTTGTAGCTCTTTTTGGGGTCAATGAATTTTGTTCATTTATTTTTTTATTATCTTGTGTCGTTTGTCTAGAAATTCAAGTTTTCTATTATTAATGCAGTTTTTTACAAAAAATTTGTATATCTCTTTTGATTACACAATTTTCGTCAGTTCGCCTTTTTTCGTATCTTGTATACAAAATGGAATTTTTAATTTTTTATTATATTTTTGTGCTGTCAAAATTTAAATTTTCGATTTTTCAAGAAAATTCAAAAAGTTTTCAGATCATTCTGTAGGGTGTTAAAAATGCAACGGTTTTCTCCCCTTGACATTTTCTCATATCGTGCGTTGTTTGGCTTAAAATGTTCATTTTCGCTTGTTTTTTGGAATTTTGTAAATGCTATAACTCCGTTAATTTTTTTTTCAATACAAAAAAATCATTAGATAAATTATTCGTCTTTTTGAGTACTACTAATAACCGTACATAGAATTTCTAAATTTCGAAGAAAAGTTGTCTCAAAAATTTTGAAAATGCGCTCACTTTTTGAATTTTCATCCAAAATAGCTGGCTAACAAACTTGACCTTCATTTTAGGACACTTAAAGAGTATACCAAAGCCCAATCCAATCTGTCAATTTTTTCAAAAATTATCGTGCTCACAAACAGACATGCAGACAGACAGACAGACATACAGACAGTTCAGAGAGTCTCAAAACGTGGACATTTGACATTTGACCTTCTCTGATGAAAATGTAAAAATTATTTATAAAAATTCTAAATAATTTTTTTGAAATTTTGGAATTTGTAACTCTCGACGAAAAATTTGAAACCAGCGACCTTAAAAACGCTTCATACCAACTTTAATACAAATATGTAAAAATTTATAAATCTTGCCCACCAAGTGGGAATTATGGGAATTATATGGTAATTTTTTTACGTCAAATTCAGAATCAGCGACCTAAAAAACCTCCTTATACCAAGTTTCATACAAATCTGATGAGAGACGTCGTTATGATAGGGGATGTAGAAAAGGGCTGAGGAGGTGGGAGTTAGGGGAGATGAGCCGAAATAGAAAAGGAGAATAATATCGGGGAAGTAGGGGAAATTTTTAGAGGGAAGAGAAACTGAGGGAGAGTTAGATAGAAGGGTGAAGAGAACTATGTGTCGATTATGCCAAAGGCGAGAGCGCAATATTTGTGTGAGAAAGGAGAGAAAGGAAGTCAGGAGCTTATAGCGAGGATGAGATGTGGGTGCATGGGGGGTTTTAATAGGTTCTGGCTCGCTAGGGAAAAGAGCAGGTGTGAACTATGTGGGAAGGGGGAGGCAAGAGTGGAGCACTGGTTGGAGGAGTGCGTAGAGGTGGAAAGGAGTGGGATAAGCATGGAGGTATTGATGCATGAAAGGGGGGACAAAAGGGCAGTAGCATGGGTGAAGAGAGTCTTGGGTTAGATGGAGAAGAAGGGAAGGAAGGAGAAAGAGGAATGGAGAAGGAAAGATTGTAAATAGAGGAGGAAGTTAATATAAGTAAATTTAAATATTGTAAATAGTATATAAGTAGTAGGTATTAGCCGAAGAGGCAGAGTTTGGTAATGCGAGGCAAAGCGAGAAAGTAGGGACATGCGTGCGAGGCGAGGCGAAGCGAGGAAGGCAAGGCGATAAGAGCGAGCGGCGTTAGAGATAAGGTGTGGAAGGATGTTAGTTTTAAGGGTTAGTTTGAAGAAAATTCTGTATAAAATGGAAGTGTACGCAAGTCAATTTTTTAAGGCCAGCAGGCTGAAAAATAAACGTTTATCTATCTAGTAGGGTGGAGGGGGGTATTATCGAGAATAGGGTAATGACAGGACGAGAATTAGGGGAGAGGAATATAATATAGTGAAGGAAGGGGGAGGGAGTAGACAATGGGGAGAGGTAATGATAGGTGTGGGGGCTTGGAAGTGTTGTGATCGGACGGAAAGTAGGAAAGGGGAAGGTAGGGTAAAAGGAGGGGAATAGGGGGTATGGGAAAGTAGAAGTGATGATGAGGTGATGATGAGAGGAGAGGTATGGGAGTGTAGGATTAGGGGAGGGCAATATAATATATTCAGGGAAGGAGGATGTTTTGTAAGTGATGGGAAGGGATGGGAAAGTAGGGAAAAATTATGGGAGGTGGACAGTACGTGGAGGGTAAGTATTTAGGGTGAATGGAATGAGGGATGTGGAAGTGAGTGGGCGGGAAGTAGGGGAGGCGTTGATAAGATGGGATCGTACATCATCGGATTGGCGGTGAAGGGAGTGTAGGGGAGGGAGTGATATGGGAGTAGGTCTATTATATAGGTCTATTATATTATATTATATAGATAGGGGAGGGGGTCTATTTAATCGACTTAATACACGTCTTAAGAGGCGACGAAACTTTTTTTTGTATGGCCATGACACCTAGTTGGACTCATTTTTCTTGTTATTAGGGCTGTAAAACATAAAAAATCCCAGGCTGTGCGTCAGTGAGTGTTGTGGGCTCAGCTGGCAAATTTGAATTCAATTTTTAACGGCTGGCGATTACTATAGAAGTTACAGATCTTCGCCCATATCGACGGTGTAACGTGAACTCGGCACTTTATATATATAAGGTAAACATGTACATGTGCAGATACCAATATATCGCACACGCAAAGCGGCGTATTGAAAAGAGGAGACAACCGGTTGTGCTATGTGCGGGATCATAGAGCCCCACTCTCGAAAGCGACCTCTTCGAGGCTCGAAGATGACATCAGGGTTCTCAACCAGATCTTCTTCTTCACGGGTCACCAATATTTATTATAGCCTCGGGGTGAGGAATTCATTAAAACAATAAAATAGGTTCCTCTCCCGTATAAATTACCTCACACATATTTCTGAATGGCGTGAATCTTTTATACAAGAGGTCAACAATAATTCTTCTTGTTTATCTCAAGTGCTCTTTTAACTATTCATTCTATCGTACTTTTATCTCAGTGCTCAAATTTTCGAAGCGGTTTAACTTCCGCAATTTCTGTTGATTGTATTATATATAATATAATACATACCACGCCATACCACGCTGAAAAACCCAGTTCTCGTCAGATCACTGAAGTTAAGCAGCGTTGGACGCGGTTAGTACTTGGATGGGTGACCATTCAAGAATACTGACATGAGTGCTGTTGGCACATCGTGGGTGTGGTGAGCCCACACTTGTAGTTATTTATAACTACAAGAAAAACCTAGAAACACTACCCGAATCGGGTAGTGTCACGCCTACCCTGAAAGGGAAATGGTTTAATGGTATAAAAAAAAAAAAAATATGAGATGTTCCGTAAAGAAAGGGCACACTTTGTCGGTACGGATTTACGTATAGGGAAACTTTTGAAGTTGGAACTTTGAAAATCCGCTTTTCGAGAAAGATGCATCTAATGTTTTGGCGAGTGTGCTATAAGCGGACTTCCGGTCACTTTCCGAACATAAGTGTAATGTCACGAGATCGAGCAGCGATGGAAGTATGAAGTTTGAGAAAAATTTGAAGTCACACCATTGCATCTTTCCAAGGTCCCGGAGGGTGGGGGGGGGGAGGCGAAACACGCAGCTGTGATTGTTTACAGAAATAATTTAAATCACCCACTACTTTCCGCTAGTTTTTTGTGGACTGCACATCTTTACGGAATGAGAGATGCCACGATGTGACTTGCCGCAAATGTGACATGCCGCAAATGTGACATGCCGCAAATGTGACATGCCGCAAATGTGACTTGTCACAATGTGACTTGATGGGCGTTGGCATAATCCAGATCTGAATTTTGTACAAAATACATCAATTTTCAACTAAAATACATCAATGTTAACTAAAAAATATCCATTTTTTATCAATAATAGAATAGTTAAATTTTCAATTAGGAAAATTAATTTTCAAAAACAAAAGGCAATAAATATTCAACAAAATATTTGAAAAATAATTGTATAACCTATGTAAATTACTCCATATTACCTGGAGTACCCTGGATTCCAAGTGGATCATTTTGATTACTTTGATTATAACTGAATTACAAGTGTATTACTGCCATTTACAATTAATTACACATCGGATTACAATTTTTCATAACCAAGCGTGACAACGAATTACCAGAGTAGTTTACCCCTTGGAATGACCTCTTAGAACAAAAAGAAGAAATTTATCAAAAATAAAATTTTTACGAAAATCCACCAAATGAAATGAAGAAAATTTTCATTACAGAAGTAATGACTGTTGCAAGTAAGAAAAATATTTTTAGAAAAAAAGGGATCAGGAAACAGTGATATGACATTCCAGAGTACAGAAGAACGACAGTGGCGACTTTCACTCGTGCGAGAAATTCTCGTCGATATTCCCATTCACCCGGAAGGGTAAGGTCAGGTGTAGTCTGTTACCCTGTTCCTTCTAGAATACTCCATTAAGCTTCAAACGTCTTTTCAGAACAATAATAATTATTGTATCGTTATTTCTTCACGCGTCGTGGTCATAAGTGCGTTCACACGCCACGCCACGCCCTGGCTTGAAGACCACCAACTATCGCGAGCTACCTGCGCCTGTGGGAGAAATTTCTTTTCTTCCCCTATGACATTTACTTCCTTTCTTATGCTACAATTTATCTCTGTAGTTTTGCCTCACTGCGACACGTAACAGATAAGCCAAAGTGGGCACATACAAAGTGCAACATATTAAACAATTCTCTTGACTTGTTAACTTCAATCTTAATTCAATCTCAGTTCTTCAATTCTTCAATCGTCATCTTAACTTCAATCTTATTACTGAAATTGTAATTTTATTTTTTGAATAATACACACAAAAAACTGGTGGTTCAGTGATTATGCGGCTCAAGTAAAAGTTGGCATCCTTTAGAACATCGACTCTGAAGGAACTCTTTTTGAGGGTTTCTATTTAGTTCGTTGATTTCAGATAGATGGCCGTTGGCGGGTGCCGACGTTGTCAACTGTGCGTGTACCGAAAAGCGCGGGCCTATTTGAAATCAATAAATACTATGAATAATCATACAGATAAATATTGACAAACGTAATGAATTTAAAATTTAAAGCTTTTTCGGGTTTCAATCGTGTCCGAAACAATGAATCTTGCCGACGTTTCGTGAACATTGCAGTTTACTTCTTCAGGGCTGACCTGTTTCAGGTTATATTGTCTTTATATATGTATTCTCTACGATGCCTGTGATTGGCCGAAGCGCTCTATAGTGGGGACTGGTCGAACTTGATTGAACAGTCAAGTCTTTTTTTTAAAACCCGGGAGGACGGAAAGCCAAATCGGATTAGTATTATATCCATTGTCCCGATTGATGTTATTAGGGTGTTTTAAGATTTCGGTTGCTTCTCTATGTTTTCTTGGAAAAATATTCAACGTTTTTGCGATGACGCTTTTTTTCAAATAAAATGCTATGTCCTGTTTCGATATGATGCTCAGCTAGTGCTGATTGCGTGAAATGTTTCAGCCTGAATTTACTCTCATGTTCCTTTATGCGTTGGCTTACCGCCCTCCCGGTTTTTCCAATATAGACTTTGCCAAAAGAACAAGGGATTCTATATACTCTAGGATCACTGAAAGGTGCCTTTCTATCTTCAGGCTTGTTTAGGAGTTGTCCTGTTTTCGCAGTAATAATGAATAAAGAAGACTATAACAACAAAATCATGGACCTTCTTACTGACGATACATATAAAAAACAAAAAAAAATACCCCAAAAAAACAATAGTCAGCAAAACAAAAACCCATCGAAAAGACTCAAAACTTGACAGCGAAACAATATCTAAAATAAAACCTCCTAATCCCATCTCTCCAAAACTTTACGGACTCCCGAAAATCCACAAAAACAACATCCCACTCAGGCCGATCGTCAGCGCAATGAACTCACCAACTTACAACCTAGTTTACTTTCTCGCCAAAAAACTAAATCCTTTTACAGTAAACTCTATCACACACTTCCAAAACTCTTTTGACTTCATCGGAAAGATACAACAGATTCACGTTCAACCCCAAGACATCCTAGTGAGTTTCGACGTAGTATCTTTCTTTACAAATGTACCAATCTCTGATACAATCGATATTATTGAATCCTTCGCAAACTTCCCCTCCAATCTCACACATTTGATAGAACACTGTCTCACTAATACCTCAATCTCTTTCAATAACAAATTCTACGACCAAACCTCAGGAGCAGCAATGTGATCTCCAATCTCACCTGTAATAGCCAACATCTTTATGGAAAAATCTAGAAACTAAAATCTTTAACAAATCCAAGCTCAAACCGGAATTTTGGTGCCGTTACGTTGACGACACTTTTGTCATCTGGAGACATGGACTAGAAGAAATACACAAGTTTTTCGATTTCATCAATCAAATACACCCTAATATCCAGTTCACCATGGAAATCGAACAAAACGGAAAATTACCTTTTTTGGACGTACTAGTTTACAAAAGAGTTGATAACACATTAGGACATGAAGTTGACAGAAAACCCACCCATACAAACAAATACCTACATGCCTCCTTCCACCACCTCCCATCTCAAAAGCAATCGGTCATCAACTCCCTTGAATACAGAGCTATCTTCATAATAGATAAAGATAACTTTAAAAAATAACTACAACATTTTAAACAAATCCTAATACAAAACTATTACACAAACAAACAAATTCATAAAGCAATAAGAAAACACACTCAAAAAACAAGCCAACACAACCTACTGAAGAAAGAGAGAGAAAAACTAGCACCATCCTACCCTACATTCAAGGTATCACAGAACAAATAGGAAGAATTCTCAACAAGGACAACATCCAAACAATATTTAAACCACCTGCGAAAATAGGACAACTTCTAAACAGCCCTAAAGATAAAAAGGCACCTTTCAGTGATCCGGGAGTATTTAAAATCCTTTGTTCTTGTGGCAAAGTCTATATTGGAGAAACCGGGAGAGCATAAAGCCAACCTGTAAAGGAACGTGAGTGTAAAGTCAGGCTAAAACATTTCATGCAATCAGCACTAGCTTAGCATCATATCGAAACAGGACATAGCATTTTATTTGACAAAACAACCGTCATCGCAAAAACGTATAATATTCTTCCAAGGAAACATAGAGAAGCAATCGAAATCTTAAAACACCCTAGTAACATCAATAGGGACTTTGGATATAATACTAATCCAATTTGGCATTCCGTCCTCCCGGGTTTTTAAAAAAAGACTTGACTGGCCAATCAAGTTGGACCAGTCCCCACCATGGGGCGCTCTGGCCAATGACAGGCATCGTAGAGAATACATATATAAGAACAACATAACCTGAAACTTCAGTGTCAGGTCAGCCCTGAAGAAGTGAACTGCAATGTTCACGAAACGTCGGCAAGATTCATAGTTTCGCGCATGATTGAAACCCAAAAAAGCTTTAAATTTTAAATTTATTAAAATGAGTCATCGTGAAAGCATTAAATCTATTATTAACAAACGTTTTCATTCTTTTTTGAAACAAATTGAATTGAATTATACAAATGCCTCACTTAAAAAATTTGATATTAGCTTAACAACAAAACCTTAAAGACTATTACATTGCATGTGCACTATCTTCCTTTCAAGAATGGCTAATGTCTATAATTTTAGTTTTTTCATTACATTTTTCCCAGTGAAATATTTTTTAATTCAAACTAAAAAGTAATATGTGCATCATTAACTTATAAAATCTTTGAAGTGCTTCAAGGCAGAATTGACAAAAAGGCTCTATTAGAAAGATTTTAATCAATACTTTAGGTTCCATTAGAAATCATTGATCATTTTGGGCTCCTTTTTAGCAAGAAAAATTTTAAATAATTAAAATTAAATTACAATCAAAAATTGAATAGTTGAGTTTTCAGTTAAAGAAAATAATTCCAAAACAAAAAATAAACCAATTTTCAACCAAAAATATGAATTTTAAAGCAAGCAAATTATTTTTCTACCAAAAAATGCATACATTTTTAACTAGAAAAGAAAAATTTACAAGTGGAAGATTTTTTGCATTGCAGATGTTTTTGGTGGAATAAATTAGGGGTTGTATGGAACAATAGGGTGAGTGAAAACTGTCCGAAATTCGTTTTATTGGCTTAATTCAATTGTTATTACCTAACTCATGTCTCTATAGTAGATTATTGTCCAGTTCGATTTAGAAGTAGGTCAAAATCCATGTTTTTTTGTTTTTTGAAGTTATTACTTATTTTGAACTGTTTCTTTCCACGAGTCAATAATTCTAAGTGATAGCTCAAAAGTATTATCTTTTTTTGTAATTAAAAAAATAGTTATACTATATAACCCTTTTTACGACAATATTTTCGTATTTTGGGACGCGCTGTTCTTTAACAAGAGTTTTTGTGCAGATTGTTGCTTGTTTTGAAGCACTTCTTTCGTGATACGATAGGGCTAAGTAATTGCTTGGAAGCTATTTCTTGTTTTTTGTTTTGTTTAAATTAACAAATAAAAATGTATTCAACTCTCTCCGAGTCCAAATGTTTTTTTTTTGGGACGCGCTGTACCTTTGCAAGAGTTTTTGTTTTGAGAACAAAATGAAATGCGTTAAAGTTACGAGATCTATCCAGAAATTATCCGACCTTGTGTTCTAACCTTATACCTATTTATGCTATTGTCGAAAATCAAAAAATGATAAGCGACCTCCGTAAGGCCCCCTACTAAGTGACAATGACTTGCAAACCTTGATTCAACTAGTGTACGCAATTGCGTGAACGTCTAAAGATGTACGCTTCGTATTTCAGGATGACGGAACGCACCGAACAAAGAGTGTACATAACATCATGCCAAGAATTTGGCCTCTCGTGTTCGAAAACCATCGCTATGATTTGGAAACTGTATGGTGATGATTCCATGAGTGATAGTAAAATTAAAGAGTGGCTTAGGCTATTTAAAAGTGGTCGTACTTCAGTGGAAAGTGACCCTCGCTCTAGCAGACCCGCAACAGCCAAAATACATAAAAATGTGGAACGAGTGTGACTGAGTCCTTCACCACGACTACGCATCTGCCAATTTATTGCAGCTTATTCAGCAAACTCTGGTGACTTCAAGAAGTACTTCCGCAAGCGAAAGGATCACTGCATATGAATTTGATACCTTTTTAATTGTTGGTGATCAATCTCTCATATTTTATAGTAAATATAGGACAGCCTGAGATTCTGTAAGGGGATCCGCTCCTGTATCGATATACTGATCAGCCGGCTATCAAGGTAGATTCGCACCTTTACGACCTTCTGTAAGAATATACAGCCGAGCATCATCAAATCGATTCGAAGGAGGAATACATAATTTGGGAGAGTGTCGAAAGCCAATGTGGGATTCTAGGCTGGCAGGCGCGCAAACTATTCCGAATCTTTTCCAGTTGCCTCTCATTCTGCCCACTCTTCTTTAATCTCGCTCCCTGGATCGCGGGATAGTAAATCGTGCCAAGGGGATCGTTAAGCCGCTAATCGTAAAACTAACGTTCGTTCGACTCCGGTATTCGGGCTCGAAGCACACCGTCACCGCAACGCCTAGAACACCGACTTTCTTACTATCTCATTTCTCATCGGAAATACCCGCGACGAATCCCATTTCCAATGAAAAAAATTGTTTACTGACCGCCCAAACCCGGAAACTCCGTATTTCACAGCAATAAATTTGTTCGAACCGTAACAGAACCTTTCGAAACTATCTCACTTCATCATTAACTTCTCAAGGGATGAGACCCACGAACTCATTCATACTCGCGTTATTTTCGGATGAGGAAAAGCAAATTTTGCGGTATTTTTTCATTTGTTTAGAACCTTCTAATTTATGAGAATAGATTAATAAATCTTTATCTGAATTTATCAAAATTTGTGTGTGCAGTTTTACTGACCTTTCGTAAAACAAACTTCAATTCTGTGACTTCAAGTCAAAAAACATCTTGTAATCTGTTGTAATCTTTTAAAATTCGAGGTAATCTGTGCAATCCCTTATAATCCCTGATTCCCATGTAATCTGGTGTAGTATCTTATAATCTTTTGGTATATTTATAGCTAAGATTTTGTTAACTATTTAAATCCCTATTAAACACGAGTTCAAACGTTTTTTGGAATTATATATGCACTCCTCAAATACCAACTAAAATAGAAGTTCAGAACAAAAATATAACTCAGTTATTTATGGTTACTAAAAGGCTTTATATTTCTTGTACCGGATTTGCTAAATTAATGTTGCACTTGTTTCTTTTATGTTTCTTCTACCATTGTTCAAATAATTTCCTTTCATCCTTCTCATTGTGCCCTGAGTGCAAATATACATAAATAAAAAGCATAGAACATTTCATTCAAACAACTTGGCTGAGTACTACTTTCGGTTTTGCAGCCAATCAGAAATTCCTAATTTTTCGGAAAAAAATTCAAAATGTATACTTTTTATAAATTAAAGAAATTTTTTACTTTTATGGCAATATTCAAAAATTCAGTTTTTAATGATATTTCAATTTCACAGTGAAAACAAAATATTTAAAAATATACTACTCTCAATGATTGTTTTCCTAACAATAGCAAAATTCAAATTTATTCGTTTTGGTGTGTATATGACACATTTCATTACATGATTGGTGATTTTGATATTTCTTCTCTAGTTGCGCTCTTCAATTCTAATCCCGTGTAAGTAAGTAAGTATACCATTAAGCCATTTCCCTTTCAGGGTAGGCGTGACACTACCCGATGAGGGTAGTGTTTCTAGGTGGATAGTTTCTTGTGGTAAATAACTACTACAAGTGTGGGCTCACCACACCCACGGTGGGCCAACAGCACGCAGTATTCTCTAATGCTCACCCATCCAAGTACTAACCGCGCCCAACGCTGCTTAACTTCAGTGATCTGACGAGAACTGTTTTTTTCAGCGTGGTATGGCCGTTGGTTGTGTAATCTTGTATAATCCCGGTAATCTTACGTAATCCTATGTAATGCAATGTATTTGTTGAAATCGCAGCAGAGTGTACACCAATTATAGGGTACCTTTCCGCCCGATTTAAGGATTTCCTATTTTAAGCATTGAAATGAAAAAAAAATTGAAATAGATATTTAATTCTGGAAAAAGATCGCAGTACATTTGAATTTTTAAGCCTTGACATCAATCCTCTTTTAAATATGGTCTCTAACAAAATTTAACCGATCCAATACTTCAAAGCTTTAAAATTTGTCGATTTGCAAATTTTGAAGAAATAAGACTTTAGTCTCCTCAATGTAAGCTCCTAAAAATTTCAGAACTGATATTAGGTTTTAATCTTCCAAATGTAGTTAAAATTCAGAGTGTTTACAATTTTTACTTTTTAGGTTTACGTATCCCCTGACAGAAACCTTTATAGGTATGATCGGGTGTCCGTCCGTCGGTCATACTTTGTTGCGGTAGGCGAAGGAAGAGAAGTGGAAGTAGGGGAAGTAACTGGGAGGGGAGGGGCAGCAGGTGAGAAGAAGTAATGCAGATGAAAGTAGATGATGCGAAGTGAGAGAATTATGGGAAGTGAGGGTAGAGGTGGATAGGCGAAGGGAAGTAGGGTAGAGGAAGTAAAAAAGAGGAAGGGGAAGTGAGTGACAAGTGGTGAAGGGTGAAGGAAGGGAATAGGGAAGGAGAAGTAGGATATGGCGAGTAGCGGGAAGTACTATAAGTAGATAGGATAGATAGGATAGGGAAGTAAGAAGGGGAGACTTAGGGCACCAAGGGATGGAAAGTGAAAGAGGGAGTGAGGGATGGGAGTGGGGGAAGAAGGGAAATGAAAAGAGGGAACTATGGAAGGGGAAGTAGATGATGTAAGGGAGATGAGAAAATGGGAGGGTAAGCAGTGCAAGGGAAAAGAAGGGTGACTAGGGGGAAAGAATGGAGGGGACGGGTGTTGATTATGGCAGGCATGCCCAACTCGGGGAAATTCCCTGCGAGAACACATGTTCCGCGTCTGTACTATTTCTCCTAGAGAGCGAGAGATGTGGTAGACGCATGCGCGTGGTAGTCGCGTACGTACGCAGGAAATTTCCCCGAGTTGGGCATGCCTGGATTATGGGAAGTAGAAAAAGCATGGGAAATAAGGGGAGAGCCAGGGTGAGCAACTGAGGAGACAGATAGTAGAGAAGTAAGAAAGAGGCAGTAAGTCAGGGTAGTGAGGGAAACTGAGGAGAGGGAAGTAAGGACGGATGCGGGATCTCGGAGAAGGGAAGTAGGATGAGGAAGTGAGGGAATATGAAAAGAAGTAGGGTGGGCAAAGGATTAGAGAAATAATGTTGATGGGAAGGAAAGTGTGGGGGTTGGAAGTGAAGGGAGGGGAAGTGATAGGCTAGAACAACAATCTATGGTCAAGTAGGGGTGAGGAAGTAAGGAAATGAGAGGATAGGAGAAGATAAGACAGGATCGGATAGGATCCGATCAGACAAGACAGGATAGGATAAAAAGAAGTGTAAGAAGAGGGGAAGAGGGAGATTTTGGATCAATCTCTGAAACTTACTAAATTTTGAAATAAAAATATACAAGTGAAACATTTTAAATACTATATTAAACAGGCTTTGAAACCCACTTTTATGTCGCCTATTTTGACCAATCTTTTATATTTCAATTCTTGAGCAAGAAATGCAATAAATAAAAATGTCATATAATGAACATTTTTTCTAATGTAAATCATGATAATAAGCTGACTGAATGCTCAAGTTTCATTCAAGAACAAAATACCACTCCTTTACGTAATTCCAAAATAGGGAAAAAAATTTTAAATCACATTAATTATTGGCGCAGAAGTCGAGCAACAAACAAAGTATTATTATTTTTAATCAGTACATTTATCAAGATTGAATCCGCGTATGTTAATGTCGCATCATTAAATTATGATTTGTTTTCGAACATTTTTTGTACCATTCCGCTGTGCATAAATTAATCTTCGTTTGAATTCGCGCCGAATATGAATACTAAATTCTAAATTAAGAACCTTACAATTGAGAATAATATTACGAAATTATCGATTTAATAAAGAATTTAGAAAGTTATTATTCATAGGGAATAAAAGAGAAAGATATTTTTAAGAGTCACCTTTTTGTCTGTGCTTTCGGAGATTACCAAACAACACCAATCGAATTGGTAACAAATGATTGGGGATTTGGTTGAACCAGGGGTTATATAGAATATAGGACCACACACAAGGTACCTCCAGTATCTGTGTCTGTACCATGGGTAATGTTTCTTTTAAGTGCGAACACAAATTGTAACTGATACGATGAGTTCTCTCCGCCCGCGAAGCTGTTGTCCGGGGCCAGTCCCGAGAAATATCTGCTGGATCAGATTTCAAAAGTTATTCCTATATATTCGGATTCCCACTTATACTGGGTTTTAATATATTGCCGTGGTGTGAGTATCTTGAAACCAATCGCTCCTCATTTCAAGATTCTGGTTATAAAAAAAGAAATTAATGAATTACACGAAAATAAATCACTAGTGTTTAGCGAATTGGTTTAAAATAAATAATACATATAGTTAGATTTCAAGGTACAGATAAAAGGTAGAACAAATTTGAAAAAAATTGTGATTCTTAGCCAATTATTATATATTTTATACTTTTTTGACACGTTATAATTTTATTTAGATGATACTCTTCTGGTACAAGGTGAATATTCACATTTTAAGCCTTTCTGATCAGTTTTCGAAAAACATTATGTATAAATTCATGAAACAGTATTCCGAAACTGTTATTCAAAAATATTTCTTCATTTATACAGGAATTATTTTTCAATATGTTATATATTTAACATTCGTTATTAATTTACAAAAATCCAATTCTATCATAAATTGAATTTTTTAAATTTCTAATTCTTTCAAATTAATTTTAATCAAAACATATTCATTTTTAGGGTATAGTAGCCCCAGACAGAAACCCTCGTAGTTTCAGTCGAGTCTCCGTCTCCGTACTTTTTCCAAGGAGGGGAAGTGAGGAAAAATGTTGGGAAGGAACGTGGGAGAAGTAAGGAGAAATGAGAGGAGCGGAAGTAGATGAAGTAGGGAAAATAACGAGAGGGAAATTAGGTGAAGTGGGGGGGGGGATGAGAGGAAATTTGGAGGGTAGTAGGATAAGTGGGGGTTAATGAGGGTAGTGGAAGTGGGAGAAATAAGGGTTGGTGAGGTACGGAAAGTGAGGGTTGGGGAAGGGAAGTAAGGGAAGGATAGTGACAGCTGGGAAACAAAGGTGAGGGGGAAGTAGAGGTGGAAGAAGTTGGGGAAGGGGTGAGAAGGTTGAAGTGAGGAGATGGAAATTATGGGAGGGGGAGGTTTGAACGACCTAAACAATGTCCTAATAGGCTAGGAAACCTTTTTTTGTAGGCGCGTGGCGCCTACTTTGATTAATTTTTCTAGAGGCAGTGTATAAACATGCCTCAAAATTCTGGCCATTCATGACGAATCCATCCGGGTCTTCATATGGGTATTTTTGTGTAAGTAAACACTGTATTTTTCAAATTCTAAGATACTTCTCAATTTAAAAAATTGTAGAAAAAAAGTTTCAGGAATATTAACTGAAACTTACGCATTTGTTTGAAGAACTCTATTTTTTAAATTTTTTATTGAATTTGGCAATTAAACTGGATTTTATTAGGTAAATATTTTTTTAAGATTACGGATTCCAGGAAATATTAGGTTTAATGACTCGTTTTAGAAATCTTAAAGAAATGCAATAATTTGAAAATATTGGTTTTTGCAATAAGTTTATATTCAAAGCAAAACAAAATTATATATTAATACCTTCACATCAAGAAGCCTTGAAATCTTAAAATGAAATTTTTTTTTGAAATATTTGCAGAAAATGTATTTGACTTCGTTCGCACTAATCTAACCGCTTCTATTACGGCGTCCAATACAAATTTGAATTTTTGTTTACATTTAATTGTTTATAGGTTCCGCTTGGCCAAATAAGGTATAAAAAAGAATTTTTTTAGTTCACGACATGAAAGAATATAAATTCAATCCTAAAACATTATTTTACGCCTTAGAAGTATTTATTAATCATTGAGGCATAAGCCGTAATCCAAAGAATTCAGAATAATTTGATAATCATTCAGGGTAAATTCCATATGAATTGCAAAAATATATCAACTATAATATGTTTCACTAAGAATTCATTTCATTTGTGTTGAAAATTGAACTACTTTGCTAGAAAATTGAACTATTTGATTTAATCTTAAACTATTTATATGAAAATTCAACTATTCGGTAGAAGAGTCATGTTTTTTTTTAATTTATATATTTTGCTAAGAATTCCTGTATTTGGTGGAAAATTGGTCTTTTGGTGGAAAATTAATCTTCTTGGTTGGAAATGCATCTTTTTGGGTTAAGAATTCAACTATTTTATTAAAATTAATATTTTTTTGTCAAATTCAACTGGTTGGAAATTTGTTTTTTTTTCTTTTACGAAATTAGTTTTCAAAACATAAAATTTAAAGATTAAATTTTTGGTTGAAAATTTTATTTTCTAGTAACAAATTTGACTATTTTGTTGAAAATTCATCTTTCTTGATTGATAATTATCTTTCTTGCTGAAAATTCTTCTTTTCCAGTTTAATGGTCAACTGTCTTCTTCAAAATTCGACTCTCTAGCTTGAAAACTTTTTTGTTGAAAATTCATCTATTCAGGTAGAAAATTAATCTTGTTTTTTGAAAATTCACCTATTTGGTTGAAAATTCAAATATTTTGTTAAAGTCATCTTTTTTGGTCGAAAATTCAACTACTTAATTTAAGTTCAGCTACTTTGTTATAAATTCATGTTATTGGTTGAAAAGTCATCTTTCTTCTTTGAAAATTCAACTTCTTGGGTTGAAAATTCAACTATTTGGTTTTAAATGCAAGTAATAAATTTGTTGCCGATAATATTGGTCATTGATTTATCAACAAGAATTTAATTAAATTTTTTGATTAAAGAAGTGTCACGTATGTGGACGCTCCCTAATGAGTCACTTCGAAATACTGAAAATAAGAGTATTAATTTTAAATAACTTGAAAAGGAAGCAGAATCTTAGAACCTTAGAAATTCGTTAAAAACTGAAACGGGATACATATAACTTGTTCATTATTTATGGAAGCTATCAATGTTTTTTGACATAGACATACTGTACCGGCTTAGAACTCTGAAAATATCCTGATATGGAACAGATTCTTTTGGAATAGCCTCATATTTCTAGCATTAAGCAACATCTCGATTTCCATATTTTAACTATTCCAAAATCGCTATTCGAAAAGAATCAGTTCTATATGAAGGTAATTTGGAAGCACTAAGCCGGCGCAGTATGTCTACGTCTAAAGGCCCAACTGCTTCGGATAAGATTAAAATCGATTTCGGAATAACGGCGACCCGGTCATAATTAGTCGTAAGCGAGATAAGCTCATATAGTATATTGACCACGTACATATCGAGCGACCACAAACTTGAGATTAATAGCAAAATTATACCATCGAATGGATTTCGTACGAATCGAAATAGAAGAACCTCGCCTCACATTTCATTAGCATGCCGTGTGGGAATCCGTACGAGTCGGATTATCGGTCGATTTATATTCCGGTGTTAAAATCTCGACCTCCAGGGGCGTATATATATAATCGCTTTTTATTAGATCTGTATTAAGAGAAACATTTTATTACTCAAGACATCTAGATTCGTCTTTCAGTCTAAAAATATGAACCTTGACTTTGAGGTATTTTTCTAGGTCGATTTCTACTCTTTCTCTAAGGGAGCGTCTAGATAATATTATGTAATTAAAGAAATAAAATTTAAATTTGATTCGATACATTAAACCCCAATATTATTAACAAAAAATTTAGTAGTTGAATTTTCAAGCAAGAACGATAACTTGTGTAACCTAAAAGATGTTTAAAACAAAATAATTAAACTTTCAACAACATAGTTCAATTTTATACCAAAGATGAATTTTCAACAAAATACATAAATTTTCTACGAAATAGTTTAATTTTCAGCAAAAAATATGTTTGGAACCAAACATGAAATACACCAAACTCTCGGTTTCAGTTCAGTGTCGGGGGTTGTCTTCAGCGGCAAATCGTAGGGATCCAAACTTTAACAAACGTTGGCGAGAGACGTTGCGACTGAAACCAAGAGTTTAGTGTTGTTTAATTTTCACTTAAAAAAGCTAATTTTCAACCAAAAAAATAAACGAATTACCATTCAGTTCAATTTAACGAACGGAGATGAATTTTTAACAAAATAGTTGAATCCTCAACCAAATAGAAGAATTTTCAATAATAAGCAAGATTAATTTTATGTCTAAATACACAAATTCTTAAAAATATTTAATTCTTTCAAGAAGAAACTCGAATCTTTCAGAAACAGTTGTCTTTTAAACCGAAAAAGAAGAATGTTCTGCCAGAAAGTTAATTTTCAATCAGGAAAGATGAATGTTTAAGAAATTGTTGAATTTTCAACTGGAAAAGATCAATTTTTCACCAAAAATGGAATAGTTACATTTTTAATGTAAAAAACTAATTTTCAATAAAAGCACGAATTTTCAACCAGTTTAATTTTAAAAAACGGAGTGTCTCGTCGTCCCGAAATTCGGAATGAGTAGTGTATTTTTATATTTTTTCATAGCATTTTTCATAAGCTTGGCTAGTCGTACCGAATTTTCGGGACGACTAGTCCATCCCGTTTTCCAACTCCCCAAATTTTTTGGGACGAATAGCCACCGCAAAAAAAAAAGATTGACTTTCTACCCGAATACAGAAAAATTTTCTACCAAATAATTAAATTTTCAGCATATCAAACAAAATAATTGAATTAACAAATAAGTAGTTAAATTTCCTATCGTAGTAGCTAAATTTTCAACCAAAAATATAAATTTTTAACAAACAAGATTAATTTTTTACCCAAATACATTTTTTTTTAAACTTTTCAAAAAATGGTTTAGGCTAAAAAGTCGAATTTTTTGCAAAGCAGTAGAATTTTAAACCCAAAATATGAAAGTTCAAACAAAAAAGTTAACTTACGGCCGAAAAGGTGAACTTTTATTAAAAATGATAAATTATCAAGCAACAAAAAATATTTTTTTTTCACAACGTAGTCTAACTTTGAATATGAATTCTCAACGAGACATGTAATAGGTAATATTTCAACAAAAAATATTTTAATCTTGACTCGAAAACAGTTACATTTAACCAAAAAAAAAAAAATTTAATTTTAAAACAATACATTTAAACAAAAAAAAAAAAAAGATTAATTTTCAACAAAATACTTGAATTCACAAACAAAACCGATCAATTTTGAACCAAGCAGTTGCATTTTGAACCAAAAAGGATGAGATTTCAACCAAGAAGAATTATTTTCGAACAGAAAAGATCAACTGCCAATTTAGAGTATCTATTTTCAACCGCAAACGGAATAATAAAATTTTCAAGAAAGAAAATTATTTAGCAAGCAAAAAGAAATGAATTTTTAGCAAAATATTTACATTTATAATAAAAGAGAAGAATTTTCAACTGCAATGATGAATTGAAAAAAAATTCTGAAAAATAGAGTGCCACATTGAAAGTGTTGAATTCTTAACCAAGTAGTTGAATTTTAAACTAAAAATGATAAATTTTCAACAACAACAAAAATAGGTACATTTTTAGATAAAAAATTAATTTTCCATAAAAAATGAAACAAATTTTCAAAAAAATACTTAAATTTTCAACCAAAGGAATGAATCCTAATCCAAAGAAAAAAATAATTTATGACAAAGTAGCTCAACTTCGAGCTAAGTAGATGAATTTTTGAGTAAACGAAATGGCTTCTTAATGACAAAGTGGCTTTTTTCGAAGAAATTAAACGATTCCTCAACAAAATAGTTAGATTTTTAACCAAAAAGATGAATTTTCAATAACAACAAATAAATTTCTTACAAAGGAGTTCAACTTACAACCAAATAGTCGAATTTTTGACCAAAAAAGATGATTCCTTAACAGAATAGTTGAATTCTTAACAAAGTAAATAAATTTTTAATCAAATAGTAGAATTTTTAACCAAACAAGAAGAATTCCATACTAAAAATATGATGGTAGACATTTCAACCATTAAAATTAACTTCTAACCAGGAATATTTGAATTTTTGTATTGGGTTATATCAATTCAGTTTCACATTTAAATGAAAAACGGAAAAAGGAGATAATTTCTTGAAAACGGAAAAAAAAGCATTTTTTAAAAAAGGCGAAAAGAGTTTATACACGGTCCCTAATCTGTTCAGGTCATCCGCCGTGTAAGTTAATCTTTAAACTATATCCATTGCCCCAAATGAAAAAAGTCTAAAGAATTCAATTAAAAGTATTCTCATACTAGTATCAAATCACAAGAGGAAGGGGTGAGTCAAAAATCACTAAAAATGGTGTCACGTATTTTCACGTATTTTAGAATCAAATATGATAAAAAAATAATTCAGAGTAGTTTTACGAATTAAAACACTTATTTCTACAAGAGCAGTGAATATTCGCGCGCTGAGCGCGAATATTTAATTTTTAATATTTAATATTTATAAATATTAATATTTAATTTTACAATTAAAAATATTTAACGTGAATTTAAGAAATTTTACGATGAATTAATGCAAATTCAAGATGAATGTGACTTCAAGATAAATTCATGTAAATTCAAGATATATTAAAACGAATTGAAGATTCTCTATTTCTTTAGATTTTACAGGTCGCTAAAATGTCAACCTATGGTTTTATCGTCCATTCCTACTTCCTACTTTCTTCGCTATTAGAGGTGCCCATAACGCTGATGAAGCTTCATGAAAAAATGGACATGTCGTAAAAATTTGACCGAGTATCATTAAGTCCTATCGTATGAATCACGTTTCTAGAGAAATTTGAAAAACACCTGCCGAGATCGGTAACGACATTCAAGGAAGTATCAATCTTATCTCCTTGCAGTGTTCGCCATATAACATTTTATATTGCTTCTCTTACCCATAGTCGAATTTAAGGGAGATCCCAACTTCAGTATCTGTGGAGAAAGAGGTCAGCTAAGAATTTTATAGCCCCGGGTCTTAAATGTCGTTGACCCTCATTCCAATCGTCCACACTTGGTGTATATCAAAATAATATTTATATAATCCACACAAATTTACGATGATGAAAAGACTTTGTAAATTATCCGGTATTTAATTTATTGTATCAGGAAACTTATTACTATCGATATAAGTTTCAATATATCGTGAAAGATCTTCCGGCTGGGGATCACCCACAAATTACGTGAGACGATTTTTGGTAAAATCTTACTGCTTCTTACAAGAAAAAGTTTCACGAATGAAACTAATAAATTTCAATGTATTACAACTTAGAGCTAAGTCCAGCAGAAATTCGATCTATCATACCAAAAGTGTTAACCAAACAGCTGCATTTTCAACCAAAATGATGAATTTTATACCAAAAAAGCCCAATTTTCAAACAAATAGTTGATTTTTCGACTAAAAAGACAATTTTCCAGTAGAAATTCATCCTTTTATACCAAAAGTGTCGACCAAATTTTTAAATTTTCAACAACAAAAAACGAATTTTCAACAAAATAAATCAATCTTCAACCCATAACTTTTGAATTTACAACTAAGAGAATTAATTTTCTACCAAAAATATGAATTACATTACCAGTTAAAAAATTACTTTACAAAAAAAGTGTTTTGAACAAAATAGTTGAATTTCGAACCAAAGAAATGAATTTACAACTAAAATGATTAATCATCAACCAAAAAGTAAATTAAGAAAGTAGTTTACCTTTGAACCAAGTAGTTGAATTTTCAACAAAAAAATGACAATTTTCAACGGAAATTGCAATAGTTGATATTTCAAGCAGAAAAGATATTTTATTTCAAATCTAAAACAGTTAAAATCAATAAAATAAAGACGACTTTTCAAGTAAACAGTTGAATCTTCGACTAAAACTTTTTTCAAAAAAAATACTTTAATTTGCAACGGAAAAAGAAAGTGTTCAAGAAAATAGTCAAATTTTAGGCGATGGAAATTAATTTTGAACTAAAATGATAAATCTTCAACAACAAAAAAATGAATTGAAGAAGTAGTTCATCTTTCAAACAAATAGTTGTATTTTAAGCGAAGAGGATTAATTTTCTACCAAATGAAGAAAATCGACGCCTCCATTCAATATGAGTCTATCTGCTGAAAGCGCCGTGTATGAGACATCCCAGGATATGTTATGGATGTCTCAGGATATAGCAATTTCTGCATTGTACGGATATCCTGCAACAATACATCAGATATCTGTACAGGATACCTTTAAAAAGTATTTGGATATCCTGAAATATCCCGGTGCTGTATGTATGTTCCGCTGCGCTAATTTCATATGCGTGCTCGTTCCCTAAGATTATAAAATCTTAGTAAGATTCGGGAGGGGGGGGGGGGTATAAAACAAATGTTACGGTAGCTTACACGGGGTAGAGAGGATTGAAAATTTCAGAAAAACACCTAACTTAATTTCTGGGTGATTCCTTGCAACCCTCTCTCTTACAAAATTCTAAAACCACTAAAAAACGAAGAGTGTAAGTTTTTAATGATGAATTTAAGGCTAAGGATATTCGTACGGCTATTCTACGGAATCTTGAAAAATGATTGAGGGACCTGGAAAGGGATTATATGGTGGGGGGTTGGTGGAAAAAAATTTCCACTCATCATGCCACTATATACTCATCCGGCTGTCCGTAAGAATATACACAAAAAAAGACACTTCGTAAATTTAAACAATTGTTGTATTCGCTTGATTTGAACTTTAATTTAGTGTGTCATAATGCAGTATAGGGACTCAGAGAAATTTCTGATTGTGTCAAAAGGAGGTTTCTTGATACAAATGGAATTTCTTTTTAAATTGAAGGTTGACAGGATCTTCATTTGTCTCAAAAGGAACCTTTTTCAAAAAACATACTTTTGCGATAAACTTCTTTCAATTTTGCAGCCAAATAATTCTGTTCATGTAAAAAATATATTCACATGGTTACACACAAAACAGACAAGAGGATGATGCCTTTGGTTCCAAGACAACTATTTCTTTGAGTGGGAGGTTTCATTATCGACTCAGAATCCATTTTCCCTTATAAGTCTCACAAGCTCATTCTTGCACATTTAGACGAAGATAAGCCATTGAGGAAGTGACAGAATGCAAATTAAAATTCATTAGAATATTGATGATACATTTCCCTCCTTAAATCACAGCAAACCCGCTATGAACATAATTCAACAAGGAGTTCTTCAATTCCTCGCGACACCTGACGCAAGCATGCTGGCAACATTGAGGCGCAATTTATTGCGCGATAAACAACACGGGGTAGTTAGGTAGGCAGTCAGCAGGTATGGGTAAGCAGGTACCTTCGCCATACACCCAGTAAATGGCCAAGGAACATACTGATCGCGTCAGATCGAGACCGCCATCTTGAGAAAAACTGGTAGCGGTCTCATAGATCTAAAAGGAGCACGTGATCTCAAGGTGTCCTCTTCTAGAGGCACGTGAATAAACGAGATCTTTTTTTATCCCTCTGTGTACTTTACTGAATTATTTTTCCAGCACAGCATCTAATTCACCTCTATTCTATATAGTTCAGGCATCTGTTACGAAAAAAGGCCTTTTTACCGTTTTAACTAGGTACCCGAGTAAAAATATTTTGCATTGAGTGGGACTTGGTTAGACTTGAATTCGACTTCAAGACGGCTGTCTCGTTCGCGGACAGTTAATGGTTGAAATTTTCGATGGGGGGTACTTGCCCAATGATTCGAACTTGTCTTAAGATAATAGGAATTAGTTCCTGAGATTTTCTAGGGTAGAAATAACAAAAGTTTTCATTTGCAAATTTAATTATCCATTATACATCGAACTCTTTAGAATACCGGAGTCGAAATTTTGGCCCTATTTTAGACCTCTATTATAGGACTTAATAGATCTTAGGAGATTCTGTAGAGGGCTTAATTTTAATAGAAATTAAACCCTCTTTTAGACCTCCTATGTCCTCTTTTTAGGCCCTACTGTAGCCCTGAAAATCCTCTATGATAAGAAATGACGTCACATGACAATATAACCATTATCCCAGAATAAACACATGGATACCAAAAAAAATAGAGCCAAAATTTAAAATATGAATATTGTAATAAAAAAATATTGTCGTTTTTTACAATAATTTTTAGAAATATAATTATTCAGAAATTAGGCGATTAATTTTCGCAATTTTTTATCTGTTCATTAGTTACTGCAATTGGTTTTTGTTATTATCAAAACAAATTGTTTTGTTACAACAATTTATGGAATTAAGATTTCATAACAAACACCAATTCCAATAACTAATGAACAGATAAAAAATTGCGAAAATCAATCACCTAATGTCTGAATAATTTTATTTATAAAAATTGTTGTAATAAAGAACGACCATAGTTTTTTAATAAAATATTCATATTTTAAATTTTGGCCCTATATTTTTGGTATCCGTGTGTTGATTCTGGGAAAACGGTTATCCTGTCATGTGGCGTCACTTCTAGTCTTAGAAGATTTTGAGCTTTGTATCTGCAAAAATATTCTAAATTGTTAATTTCTTGGAAAAATTAAGGCAATAAGGACAACAGTTTTTGGAATTATGAATTATATTACGAATTCTACGCGAATTACAAGGAACATGAAGAAAAATTGTAAGTAATATACCTTACGTAGTGTACTTACATTAACACAATTTATAGTACACCAATGATACGAACTTGAGTAAAAGAAATGGACGCATGTGTTTAGAGAGATGTCAATGACCATCTTATGTTGCTTGCCATATCGTTCGAAATCCTTATAAATCTAAACTTTATTAAGTATACTGTAAAAGCAACGTACATGTAATATGACAAAAAAAAAGCACATCATAAATGTCAAACTAACATAATTATTAATAAAAAGTCATACTGATAAAAAAATTGCAAGACAAAGTTACGCAAGTGGTCCTACTTTATTATTATTTATATATCAATTTATATTTTCCCTAACAGCTACTCGCATTTCCCTGCAAAATTATTTTCCCTGTCTATCTTACATGTGGCATCCTGCCTCTACTACAATGTGTCATTATTTTTTACTTAACCTCTAAATTCGATATTATTAAATATATTATTTATTCGATATAAATGGAATAATTCCATCTAGTTCTTCCTTTATATTTGATATTTCAACAAATGCATACACAACTTAATCACAAGACGAAATATGCTTGCGATTTAGTTTGTTCGCCAGTTTTTTTGATTCTTCCACAAAAGTGTCGAAATATCATTTGTTTTCCGTTGTTTTTGCGGAAAATGTAACAGTTCGATTGTATCATTATACTCACTGTTGACTCACCAAATAAGGACATACTTTTTCTTACGACCTGGTGCCATATCTCAAAATACACGACGAAATATTTTAACTAAACTGAAATTTTTGATAAAACGACGCAAAAAACGACGCGACTTCAGAGAGAAAAGCGAAGGAAGTTACACTGTACTTCAGAAAAATTATAACTTCATATTGATACTAACTATATCAATTTCTGATTCAATATATTTATTTGTTTATCAAAAAATGTGTAATTAGGCTGAAATTTCCAGAACTTGATATATTTCACCTTTTTAACTCTGCCTAATTATTATTAACTATTTTTATTATGCAGTGACAAATTAAGGAAATTAAACAATAATAATAAGTATGCAATTAAGTTATACAAATACGAAAACAGTAGAGATAGGTCCTAGGAGGGCTAAAAGAGAATCTACAGATTTACGTAGGTCTTAAAGAGGTCTTATTTAAATACATAAAATTCATTGTGAATATGTAGGTCTTGTAGAGGTCTTAAAAATATACAAGTGAGAATCATAGGAGGTTCTAAAGAGGGCTAAATCAGGTCCAACGGGGTTCAAAAGAGGATATAGAGGGTTAGGCAGGCCTAAAGTAGGTTCTATTTGGAACTATGCAGGGCTTAAATAGGGCTAAAATTTCGACTCGGGATGTCATTTCCAGGAATCAGGTACATAGTTTGGGACCAAACAGTTGAAATCTGCTCAGGATTGAAATTTCACAACCGATAAGACTTTTAGTTTTGTAATAAAGGATTTGCAAATAAAAGATTCGGAACCTGTCGGTCTCAATAACTACAAGCACATAACAGTTTTCTCAGCATGATTAAAACGGTCATTTTCTACAAGTGTCAAGTGAACTGTTTAAGTTAGAATAAAATGGATGACATGTTTAGATTTGCCATCAATACACAAATAATATCACGAAGATAAATAACATAAGCATTCTGTAAACTTCAAACCGGATTAGTGATGATGCTCGAAAGCCGTGGGAGGTTATGGGACAATGCTGCCCATCATTTCCCCTAATTTTCTCTAACTACTCTTATTATTTCCCACAATTTCCCCTCACTTTCCTTAATTTCTCTCCCCTCATTTCGTCGCACTTCTCCTAATTCCCCTCCTCTCATTTCTCCTAGTTTCCTTTATCTTATTTTTCCTCACTTCCACTGATTACCATCCCCTCATTACCCTTTACTTTCCCTAATTTTCCTTCCCTAAATTCCCCTACATAACTATTGGAAAAATGTACGACGGACGGACTGATGGACACCCGACCGAAACTATAAGGGTTTTTGTCCGGGGCTGCAAAAGCCTAAACATATAAAAATATATAAAAAGGTTAAAAAAGAGGGGTGGAGGTGGGCATCAAAAAATGTAATACCTAGGGGCGCATTTTTCCTTAAACACACATTGATAAAGAATTACCATCGGAGCCCTCACTAATAAGTAAAGGTTCCAAAGACGATTTAAAAGACCGCATTACAAGCGTAATTGGACGCGTGCTTATCCAAGCACGAGTGCATCTTGGCATATAAGAACCGATCGGTACCGCGTTCTCCAAACCACTTCCGAGTCTCGACGGAATGTCGTATAATACCAGTGACCGTGATTTTTGCTCCTTGCGTCGTATCGCGAACCTTGGGAAAATCGAATCTTCGATTTCCTGGGACTTACTATGTTCTCCTCGTTTGCAGAATTCCGGCGGATTAATTAAATCTAAGCGGAATCGGAGGAAGAGGGTTCGTAATATTCAGTATCAATTAGTAAGCCATTATGAACTAATTTTTTTGGATTTATAATTTGTATAATTTGTAGCATTTTGTTTTCGAAAAAAAAAGAATCGGTTCCATGGAAATTATTTGAGTCTGATAATTTCAAATTGCTGATTCACGAGAATTTTAATAATTTCAATCGGCTACTATACAGTCACCACCAACTAAAGCAACCTCGTTGAATTATTTTTAAGCCTTTTGAATCGAAACAAAATTTACTGTATGAGTTGTCTGAAATAGAAGAAACTCAGCCGATAAATTTTATTCCGATGGTGGCTATATCCTGATCGACTGAAATGTTTGAATTCATGACACTGATTCAAATAATTTCCATTCAATCCGTGAGAAATCTATTTTTATGTAATATTTCTAATGCCGGACATTTGATCTATTACGTGGCATAAAATTAATACAGCAAACAAATCGAATCTTTCAAATGTTGAAAATCATCTAACTTTCAGGTGAATTGATCGAACAATTATTATTATTAGGGTGACTCAAATGCAAAAAGTTTCTTTGATTTGTGGTCACACCCCAAAAATCTTTCATTCGTGCAAAAACAACTGTAATTGTTTTTCTTAACATTTCGAAAATATTGGATATGAAACAGTTTTCCTTATGGATAAGAAACAACTACTTTTAAAATTCAATTATAAATTTTCTGGGCCATTAGGATAACTTTATTGTATCCAAACATTTGTCCATATCATTTGTTCAAAAACGTTGATCATTTATCCAAATATCACGGCTTACGTAAAATCATAATTCTTTTAGGTTTCTCTTCTCTTTCAGGGATTATGTCTCATATATCTAAAAAAATTACCTTAATCATTTCGCACAACAATTTAAAAAATTTCGTGAAACAATCAAGTTGCGAATAACTATTGAACAAAAGCTAATATTTAAGTGTATATTGAATACAGATTCGAATTCAGCGAAAAAAAGTACTTTGGAAATTATGTGTTTTATTTCAGAGAATGCATTTTGGTAGAAGTGAAGGAGAAACAAATCCTTAAAAGGCGCTCTGGATGAATATGAACCCCGGATGAATCTGTAGTACCTTGAACTAGGCGGATGACTCAGTATTATTCCGATTACATGGATTACCGAGGATTACAAATTTAGTAAACTGGTACTTCAAGTGGATTTAATAAGATTAAAAGTGGATGAACTGGTGTTGAAAGTGGATTAAATGAAATTACTGGTCGGGTAACTGAGATAACAAGTGCATTACCTAGGATTAAAAGTTGTTTACTTAGTGGATTATCTATAATTATACAGTATTGCTGTATGAATCACTGAATTAAGCGTATCACTCAGAATTACCCAGATTACTTAGATTTCCTGAGATTAAAAGTGGATTACCTAGATTACAATTAGCTTATCAAGGGTTACAAGCTGATAACACTATCGACGGATAGTATCGTATCGCCAATCGGGTAACCCGTCAAAAATTATCCTTGACTTTGGAAGATGATAGCACTGTTCAGAATACAGATAAAAATATTTTTAAAAAAACTATTAGAAAGCTTATTAAATTCTGCGTTAAATGAGTATTAGTTAACATAATTTGGTATTGTGGATATTATATTATCACGTGAGGATGACAAAAATAAAATTACGACACTGAAGGAATTTTGTACTTTAACTTCATCTCTTGGCAGGAGCTAGAAAAATGAATTTATAATTTGATATTTCATAAAAGTGATACTCAGAATAGCCGAGCTCCCGCCAAGCGTTGAAGTTGAAGTGAAAAGTTCCTTAAAAGTTGAAACTTATTTATGGCTTTCTCATGTGATTATTCAATACCCATAAGTCTAAGTTAATTCAACTGATGCTTATTTAACGCAGAATTTCATTAGCTCCAAACGGTATTTAAAAAATATTTATTGTTTATTTCGGACAACGCTATAAACTTCCAAGGCTAAGGCTAATTTTTAAAAGGTCACCCTGTTAGCGGTCTGATTCCATCCGTGGATAGCGTACGTGGCATAGCGTACGTGGGATAGCAAGTAGAGTAACCAGGATCACAGGTGGATTACTCTGGATTACAAGTAGATAAATTGGGAATACAAGTGGATTAATCTCTGTTATGCCGCTTCGCAATTGGATTAACTATAGAACTGCAAGTGGATGGGCTGGGACTACAAGTGGATTAACTGAAACTGCAAATGGATTAAATGGGATCATAAGTGGATTTCCCGGGATTATAAGTGGCTCATCCAGCATAATACTGGATTAATCTCGATTAATCTCGATTACAGGTGGACAAACTATGATTTCTTAGCTTACGACGGATTACCATTTCGGATAAACGAGCGGTTAAGCGGATTACCAGAGTTCTTTCCCCTCGAGCAGAAGTAATCATAGATGGGTACGTTTCACAGGTGCAGAAAATGTTAAGCTTTACGGCAATTTTGTGGATGAGAACAACAGCAGCGTGATTTAGAACAGCCACTGAAGGGTCGATAATGCGATTGTACATTCTCGCGTCCAGCGGCATATGGGGAGCGCCGATCGACTAAATATTACATCGCGGCAGATTCGTATCGGTACTGCACGACTTACGAGCGCGCCTCCACCCGGGTATCCCGTAGATTTATAAACCCATATCCTCCCTCGACACTCGCACATTTGCCAGTCTCACCTGATTTATGTACCATTGCTCGTCGATCTTTCGCAACTTCAGATAGGTCACATTTTAAAAATCATAAGCACCTCTTCTTTTACAATTTTCCAATATCATGACCTTATGAAATGTTAATAAATATAGTGAACATGTATTAACAATCTGAGAACTTGTAATTTTGTATTCAGCTCTAACAGATTTTCAACACTTAAATATTGCAGAAAAAGCTTTTGGACAGGTAACAAGCAACCGAGAAGAATGATTAATTCTATCTGTCGTGTATTATTTTTCAAGGGAGATGCGATACTTGTAGTTCATATAGAGAAGCTGCTTGTAACGGTTGCCCCGTCCAAGAATTGCTGAGAAACAAGGCAAAAATCGAAATTCACATGTTTCACGTTCAACTACAATATGTAAGTAACTGGTGATTGTAAATCCTGAACGAAACACAATCTAAAGGCACGAACTAGGTTACAAAGCAGCAGGGAATGAACATTCAATGATGATTAGGTCGGGTGATAAGGTCATTAGTACTTGGCTGTTTAAACGATTTTTTCACCTTCGAATTTGATGTCAAGTGACTCCACTAATTCATTTACGTCTACAATTTGTTCGCTCGTTGATATATGTAGAAGATAGTAATCAGCTGAAGAGGAAGTGTTATCCAATACCTAAAATTACCAGTAATCTGAAACTATTGCAATATTGTATATTAAAATTCAAAAATTAAGGTATCTTTTGGAAGACAATGCGCAATATCAATAATCGCTTTGATTTTGCGAAGATTGATGAAACATCGACAATATCGACATCCCTCCAGGTTCTTATCAGCCTCAGCACACAAGAAATTACCGTAATCATAGGTGATTGTCATACGGTGTAATTTGATCATCACGATTCATGATTCATGAATAATTATAGATTTGAGGAATACTGTATTCTCACCGCCCGTTTCTTGAGATACACCACCAAGCTCGACCACTTATGGACAATGCGCGTTGTTGTGTGAGGAGCATTGCAGGTATCTATTATATTACGAGCGCGGATTTAATCGACGCGGCCTGTTGTGAAGGACGCTAAAAGGGACCGGCGGGTAGCGCGTTCCAATCGGGCTCGGAGCCTCTCGTATCTCAGCGCTTTATGTTTCGACCCGCCGAGGTGTCAAAAGCGTTTTAGTTATCTGCTGCCCGCCAGATAGCGGTCCAAGGCTTCCTTGCAGACCTACAGGTCCTAGGTATATTCCTACAGTCTGTATTTTGTTCCCTTAAGACCTTCTGCATCGCAGATTACATAATAAAACAAAAATCTGAGGAACAATTGTCATGAGAAAAATACTTATTATGAATCGTAATACTATAAATGTATTGAAATGATAAATTTTTCAGGGTAGTTGAGAATAAAATTGAAAGCAAAATAAAAAGCAAATATTAAAGTAATCATGATAAATAAAATTTTTACTTTATATTGCAATATCTGAATAAGCAATCGCAGGCCGAGGCACATAAATAAATGTAATATACACTTGAAATAAAAGTGTTGAACATAATGTAGAAAAGTTCATATTTTGGACAAAATCTAGTGCGAAGTATGAGATACGTGATGAGAATGTATTCGTTAAAGCCGAAGGAGCTTTAACAAAAGAGAATTCACAATCACCAAATTACAGTTGTCGATGCTTTACCTTCAATTTCAAAAGGTCTGAGAGAGCGCGTAGAGCGAGATATATATATATTATCGAGCGCGAAGCGCGAGAACTAACAGCCGCGCGCCCTAGGTGCACTCAAACTTACAATCTTTTGTATTGTAAAATTACTAAATTATAACGTCCTCTAATTGAAACAACAGCAAGATCAGACTCTCTTAATTAATGGAACCACATAAACGAAATACACTGTAATTTATTTCACGAAAATGAACGTGTCCTTCATCCCACCTTGGCCCACATATGGCATCCGTACCATACAAACACTACTATACGACTCCACCCAAAATTATAAAGACTTGGGTATTTAGACGGCGCACGAGGGTGACGTCTCATTTGATACCGGTGAGAGAGCATTTTAATCGGAGATTTACAGAGTCAGCACAGAGATACCATGCCCGACATTCCCTTGTCCTCTATAAGACTCTAGACTGGGCCTTTTGCTCCCCGGAGGGAAGATGCCCCGAAGATAAGTCCGTAAAAAAGAGAGGACTGACCGAAATGCATAACTTAGTCTCGAAAAGGGGGAGAATTTAATCTCTGAACTAAGTCTCACTCTTTCTCTTTCTCTCTCACTCACCTTAACCTATCCTCCACATCTTTTCTCTCTTTCACTCGTTCTTCTCGCGACCTGTGGTAAAATAAATAAATAGGACGCCCGGTCGAAATATGTCCCCCGTCTCGCTGATATATATATAGAGCGTTCACAAAGAATTCAAGGGAATAAAGGTAAACCTATACACGCGTATCTTCTCCTCGCCATAGGCGGTAGCTCTTGATTTCCCAGCATATGAAAAATTTTCCATTGGGTAATCCTTTTTTTTTTAATGATTTGATGAAAAAAAGGGTAACTTATTCCAATTTCAGGTTTGGGGCATTTCGGAAAATTCGTCAAGCTATTTTGAAAATTTTCTTCACTCCTCCCCGGCTTGGTCACAGATCATCACTCGAAGAACCCCCAGAGTATACCATTAAGCCATTTCCCTTTCAGGGTAGGCGTGACACTACCCGATTCGGGTAGTGTTTCTAGGTGGATAGTTTTCTTGTAGTTATAACTACAAGTTTGGGCTCACCACACCCATAATATGCCAACAGCACACAGTATTCTCGAATGGTCACCCATCCAAGTACTAACCGCGCCCAACGCTGCTTAACTTCAGTGATCTGACGAGAACTGGTTTTTTCAGCGTGGCATGGCCGTTGACAGAGTGAAGTTACAAATACAAACGGCACACATTTATTTCAAGTATAATTATTTTCTTTGATTTCATTATATAAACGCTTAACATAAAACACGAAACACACAAATATAATATCTTAACAGACCTCACAGCCCAAAATACTCTCTAAACAGGGCAAATAGGGTATTTTTTTTGGAAAAGAGGGGAATAATAGGTAAATAAATGACATGCATGAAATTAAGATATATAAGTACCATATTGCATTTAATATCAAACGCTCAAGATTTTAAGTCGAAATGTATTGCATTTCCAACAAAGAAGTTGAATTTTCAAACAAAAGACTCTAGTTTCCTTCTGAAAGATATGTATTTTCAACGGAAGAGTTGAACTTTAAAGCTAAAAAGTAGAATTTTTCAGTAAACAGTTGACTTTCAAACCCAAAAAGCTGATTTATCATCCAAATAGTTAAATTTTCAAGAAACAAGTAAATGAATTTTAGACAAAACAGTTGCATTCCCCACCAAATAATTGAAATTTCAAGCAAGAATTTTCAAGAGACAAATTTGTAACCGAACAGTTGCATTTTCCACCAACTGGTCGAATTTTGAAGAAAAGAGTTTAATTATCAACCAAAATATAGTCTTTTAACAAAATAGTCGAATTTTTAACAAAAGAATTAAATTTACAACTAAATAGTTCAATTTTGATTGACAAAAGATGAATTCTCCACGAAATATGTAGTAGTTAGTAAAAAAGGGACGAATTCTCAACAAAATAGTTTAATTTTTAATCAGATGAATACCCTTACAGTAATAGGAAATACCGAAATATCCCATTCGATCCCAATTTGTCCTAAGATTATCCCTGGGATATCCCTGGGACAACCTGGGAGATAAATAGGATGGATTTGGATATCCCGATATATCTTATTGGTATGAGGGTCGTTTGAATTGTCAACCTACAAAAAAGAAAAAAAGACGAATTTAAACCAAAATAGTCGAATTTTCAACCAAATAGTTGAATTTTCTACCAAAAGACTATTTTGAGAAAAAAACAGTTCAATTTTCGAAAAAAAATATAACTATTACAAAATCGTTGAATTTTCAACCTTCGAAGATAAATTTTCCACCAGATCGTTAAATTGTCAACCAAATGGTCGAATTTTGAAAAAAGAGGGATCAAACCTCAATCACAAACAGCTGAATTTTGAACCAAATACTTGAATTTTTAAGTCAAGAACGAGGTCAAGTAGTCAAATTTTCTAGAAGAGAGTTGAATTTTCTATCCAAACAGACGAATATTCGAAACAGATTCCAATTTTGAAGCAAAATATGGTTTTAACAAAATAGTCAAATTTCTAGCCAAATTATTAAATTTGTAACTGTTTTGGTAATTAAATTTGGTAATTATTTTTTGATTGACAAAAGATTAATTATTCTCCACGAAATATTCAATACCTGGTGGTTGAACTTTCACGCCAAAATGACGAATTTTTAGCGAAATAGTTGAATTTTCAAACAAATAGGTGAATCTTCAAGCCAAAAAGACGATTTTATTACAAGACTGTTGAATTTTCTACCAAGAGAGATGACTTTTCAATCAAAAACCTTTCTTCCAAGAAAGTTGAATTTACAATCCAGAAAGACGAATTTTCTATCCAAAAAGACGAATCTGTCACCAGACAGTTGAATTTTTGGAAAAGAAGATGACTAGAACAAAATCGTTGAATTTTCAACCGACAAAGATGAAATTTTTACCTGAAAAAGTTGAATTTTCAACCAAATGCTTGAATTTTCAAACAGAAGAGATTCAACTTCAAACCACAAATAGTTACCTCTGGAATTCAAAAGTTGAATTTTCAAGCCATGAAGTCGAAGTTTCTAGTAATCAGTTGAATTCCTAATCCAAAAAGACCAATTCCTTATCCAAGAAGACTCATATTCAACAAAAGAGTTGCATTTTTAATGAAAAAAAATGAGTAATCCACCAAATGGTAAAATTATCAAACAAAAACAATATGTCTGATAAAAAAATTGTCTAAAGTAAATTGGTAGATCTTTTCGGGATGATCAATTTTGCTCTTAATCTTTTTTTGTATCTCGTATAGTTTTTCTGGAAAAAGGAATTTTTTATTAAAGAAAAAAGAATTTTTCATGAATAAAACTAGAACTTCTGGTAAAAAATAGTTGAGTAATAAAAGTGTCCTTTCTTTTTAGGCCTTAAAAGAGTGTGCCAAAGCTCAATCCAATTTGATCAGTCTTTTGGTAGTTATAGTGCCTACAGTCTACAGACTAAAAAATAAAGAAAGAGAGACGCCTTCATAGAAATTGTGTTTCCTGATTCAGGGGTCTTCAAAAGTAAAGATTTAATTTAAACCGACAAAGTCAAATTTTACATAAAACCAATACCTTCTCATTGCGATGATAATGTAAGTATCTTAAACTTCTATCTCTAATAGTTGCATTTTCAACCAAGCAGTTGAATTTTCAAACCAGGATGATGAATTTTTTAGAAGACAGTTGAAACAGTTGAATTTTGGACGAAGAAAGATGAATTTTTAACAAAATAGGTGAGTTTTAAAGAAAATACTTCGCTTTTCAAGAAAATAGTGGAATTTTTAACTCAAATAATGAAGCTTCAACCAAAAAATTAATTTTCAACAGAGAAGTTCAACTTTTAATCAAGGAGTTTAATTTACAATCCGGGAGATTAATTTCCAGCCAAAAATGGATGAGTTCAATTTTCGGATAAGAAAATTAATTTTCAACAAAGCAAAGCGAATTTTCAAGAAAATAGTTCAATCATCAACCAAGTTGTAGAACTTTTACCTAAAAAAAGCTTCTAGAAAACAGGAAAACAAGATGAATTCTTTAAAAAAGTTGTGAAGAGGGTAATAAGGGAAAGAGTGTGAAATATGTATTGAAATGTTTTACTTGTAAAATGAAATCACTAAGTTGAATTTTTGCAAGCATTTAAAGAATTTGTTGTTAAAATTTATAATTTCCATGTGTGATGTCACATTTTGTGCTACCCTTTCCCCGCGTCCCAAATCGTCACAAAACCTATTAAGCTCCCCACCTGGCAGTGTGAGGTAATTTTTGAACAACCCCCTGTGGAACTTTGTATCCCGGAAAATCGGGAAATCTTCCATACCGCCCGTTTAATAACCGCCGCACCTTCCTATTGGAAATTCTGACATCGAAAACTACGTAGGAAACCACGTCGCAAATGATGTGGAACACTACGGCGGAATCGACGTACGATTCGATGAAATAGTTTCCTACGTTATTTGAATAATTTGCTTATTATTAAAAAAGGTCCACAAATTTTAGAAATAAAGTTGTTAGAAACCTGTAAACATACAAATCAAGTTCATAAACATGCATAATCATTCAGTTTTCCGCATAATTAGCTCATCACTTCATTGCGATATCATTCAACATCACATACACGATTTTCTCAAAGTTCAGTTTATAAAATGTTAAAATTGTTTAAAATAGAAAACTATACGCATTTTGATGGAACTTTCGACTGTGCGCTGGAACAGTTTAACCTCGTGTGCGACGCAAGAAGCGTGTTTTGTGATCTCCAAATGCCTACAATTTTATATTTTGAATATTTTATACTTTTGATAAACAGAAATTTAAGAAGTTCAAAAATGTATACTTGTATAAATTACAATAAAGTAATAAACAATTATCCACAAAATTATTTTTATTAATGATTATGCTTATGGATTTGATAATTATGTTTACAGGTTCCTAGGAACTTTTAAATAAAATCCAAGGCTCTTTTTCAGTAAAAAAAAAACAATTAATTACAACAAATTTTGGTTAAAAGCTGCGACGTCGTAAGCCACACCTGAAACCACGTCGGAAACTACTTCTTATACTACGTCATTTACTATCCCAATTTCTGACGTAGTTTAAGACGTCGGATCCTACGTAGTTAAACACGTAGCTTACGCCGTTGGGATTATCAATAGGGATGTTCCTCATGAGAGAGAGAGAGAGAGAGAGAGAGAGAGAGAGAGAGAGAGTGAGAGAGAGTGAGAGAGAGAGAGAGAGCGAGAGAGAGAGAGAGAGCGAGAGAGAGAGAGAGAGAGATGTACCTTAGGGGCCCGCAGATTGACCATCTACCACGTAGCTTGGCACCTTGGTACCAAAGCGAGCTTATTTATCAAAATTTCGGTCTATGGAATTCCATACCCCGGAAAATCCGGCCTACGGAATTCTCCATTGCCCCTCCATTGCCCCTCACGCGAAAGAAGAGATCAAGGATTCCTGGCTAGTCGAGCGAGACTGTAGATGTACCTTATGGACCCGCAGGTTGACCATCTACGTAGAGAGTGTTCACGTATGTAGCTTGGTACCTTGGTACCTACAAAGCGAGCATATCGAGAGGATCGAGAAGCGACATGCGACTTCTTGGTTCCAGGGAATTCCGGGCAACGGCTTCTAGATATCAAGTGAATCCCTCTCGTCTCTCCGCACACCCGCTGGGCGCGATGACAAAGACTCACGGCTAAACAAGTCGGAGTCCCCGGATTCCCATTCCCAGGACGGAAGCCTCGCCAGATTATGTCCGCGATTTACAGATTCCACGCAACTGGGTATTTTTAAATGCCCACTGAAATCAAAAAGGTACGGCCTCCTCTGCATCTCGCTTTGTATCTTACCTGTATCTCGAATATCTTTCCCTAATTATCTCAGAGTCGCCACCTCAGAACTCTTCTTGATTATTCACAGATTTTTGTTTTGTGTTTTTAGTTCACTGAGATAACAAATGGGTACTGGCTTACTAGGATTTACTATAGATTCCTTGGCTTGTTAGAAGGATTACTATAGGCTGATCTTGTCAAACTAACTACTGAAATTTTGATTAAATTTGCTAGTAAAACTGGTAATTTTAACATAGTTGTTACGCTCATCTTAACTTTGTATATAATTACAACTTTAATAAAGAAGTAGTCATTTGATTAAGAATATTTTTAAAAATCGACCTCAGTATGGCAAATGGATATTTAAACCATTTATCCTAATTACCGTATTTTTTGTATTTATTTTTACATAGAGTAAATAACAAAATAGGTGTATCATTTGAAACAGGTTAAGTGTTATACCTTTTACACTGTTTATAATTTATTATTTACTCAGACACATAACATCGCAATATAACATCGAATAATAAAAAGTTAAGTGTTAAAATACTTGTCAATGAGTGATCAGTGGCATGTTCACTTAATTTTTGTAAACTGTCCCAGTTCACCGTACATCTCATATTCCTTCCTAAGTTCCTAAACTTATTCCTCGCCTGCTGTCTAAGCTGCCCTACAACGGAAAAACATAGTTAATGAAATTTGGAAGTGCAATTTTTGCAATTTTGAAAGTTTTTCACAATCCGTTAGAAAAATTCGAGAGGAATTTAAAAATTTTTTAAGAAATTAAAAATATTTTTAAACTTGGAACTTTTCTGAAAAATTAAAAATATTTCCCTATTTCTTCCAAACTTCTAAAAGTCCTGAAGTTTGAAGGGTCAAACTGACGCCAATTATTATTCCTCAGATTTTGTAACATCCCATAAAATAACGAAATTTTCTTTACAATTTTTTGGATTCATTTTCGAAATATCTGAAATCTTCAGATATCTTTTTAAATTTTCTGCAAAATCGTAGGAAAATTAGATTCATACTTTAAAATCAAAATCATAATACTGATTATCCTGCTTCTCATATCTCAGAATCTCTTTCTTAGCTAGAATGTGAGTGTTCAACAAATTTTAACAAATAAATTGTTATTCGAATTGTGTATTCTGTATGACAAATTATTTTCCCCCATAAATTGAAAAACTTCCCCTTTTCTGAAAGTGATAAGTCCTTTCTTTAATAAATACGTTTTTCCGATTACTGAAGAGACCCTCGCACCAATAGTAAAATATAATATAATATATAAATATTTTGCGCAGTCTTCATAAAAATATTTATTCCTGAACGACAAAATGTGAACCATAACAATTCCCCGCAAGGATGATAAATACAACATTTATAAATTTTATGTCTTACAATATCCGAATTTTCCCCTGTCAGTAGTAACGTACTTTCTCTTCAGCCTTTCAAACCCTTCCCTTTATCAAATCCTGGCTACGCTACGCGCCACTGTGAATGAGCTTTTGTCTTATGATTCGTTAATGCATAAAATAATATTTTTTACTCCTTTCATTTCAAAATTTTCAACAAAAACAAGTTTCCAGTTATTATACTTCATTAATCTGGTTACACATCATAGTTTAAAATAAAAACGATTTTCTCAACAAAAGTGAGGTTATGGTTCAACTCCTGTTTAGAACGACGGGTATCACAACTAGACGAGACAAAGAAGAGGCTCTTGGAAGAACAATTTTACAAAAAGTGTACTAATCTAGAAACCAAGTTGAAATTCATATATTGACTTGACATTAAGATATATTATTCAAATTCACCTACTTTCTCTTCCGTAAAAAATGAAAAGTTTGTACTTGGATTTTTTAAACAACTTCAAATGTATTTATGATCTATTCTCATAGCCTTCCAAGTCGTTGGTTCATTACAATACAATATACCTTTTTACTATACTCAAATCGATAATTTTAGCATTGTTATTTATTTTAACATGCTTCTTGACGTAAACTAGTTGTAACTTCTACAAATATAGAGATCTGTTTTACGTGTAGAGGAATAGTTATTTTAACTGTGAGAATCATGTCACTTTTACTAGATTCTTCAAACTAGGCTAATATAGTTCAGTTTACTATAAGTCGATATTTGTTGCAACAGCAGAAAAACTTACTTTTACAAGGTCAACTTTACTAATTCTAAATAGTAAACAACCTTCAACGGTAGTTATCTCTACTAGAAATAACATAAACTATGACAAATTTAACCATAAAATATAGTTTTTGATTTGCTGAAACTTAATTTTTTTCAGTGGGAGTATTGAAACCGAAGAAGGCGCTCTGATATAACTTGGGAGTGTTGATCAGGAAAATGTCGGAAGTGATTTGATGGAGAAATATATTTTTATTCAGAAGTATTAGCATATTCTAATTTTTTGTAAAATAGTGATTTATTTTGACTCCACAAATCGAACTGGATAACATTTTATCGCACGGGAATCCCTAGAACGGGTTTCTCTCCAACATCCGTGCTGATACTTTATGGGCTCCAAAGAGTTATGAAATTTGCGACATTATTCTCCAAATAAAATTGTTAGTTGAGTTTAAAGTATGTAGTACAAATCGACTTCTCCATGGAATATGGAATCAAGTTAATGTAAGTCCGTATTAAGAAACAAGTTACGGTTATTCCATAGAAAACATCAGGTTCGAGTTGCTCCGTATAGGGAATCAAGTCCATTTTTATCGATTTTGATATTTCGTCTTTTGGTGAAAAAATACTCAAAACCAGGCTGCTCTCTAGCAGGTAATAACATTTTATGGTATTCTCTTCTACACTTACTGTTGTATAGAGTATATTAATATTTTAGTATGTGCTGTAGAACGTTCTGCTTGTTTACTTTTTTTAATACATTGGACTGTTAAAAATAGACTTGATTCCATATACAGAACAATTTTAGCCTGATTTTTAATACAGATTAACCGTAACTTGTTTCTTTATACGGACTGCCCTGAACTTAATGCCATATTCCATGGAGCAGTCGAAATGTAACATTACTACATACTTACAAATTGGCAGATTTGGCTCCCGCATAGAGAAAGCTTTGGAACGAAGAAAATTTTCAAACATGATTCTTTGAGATATCTTGACATAAATCGACCTCAGAAGTCAAAAAATAAGGTTTTTAAAAAATGTCCGTGTTTTTGTGTGTTTTTTGCCAGTACTCTTTATGATAACTCGAAAATAAGTTGAGCTGGGATCATGAAATTTGGAGGGGTTGTAGTCCTAAACAATGCACATTATTGATTAAATTTAAAGCTGAATCAGACAATAGCAATAATTTTCCAGTTTTATATTTTTCTCAAAAATCGTTTCAGATGTGAATTGTCTTTCAATTAAGATTAAACAAAAAATGAATATCAATAATTATAAATTTTTATAAATTTTTATTAGGCTTGGCAGTAATGCCAGGCCTTGTAAGTCACACTTTTTTAATTGCGGGGTAGTGATCAGATAAATCGTAGTGAATAGAATTTAAGTGAATAAGAATTCAATGAAATTCAGAAATCCTTGGGTTCCCTTTCTTAATTTATTGAAAGAAGTGACTCAAGTGATCTTTTTGTTCAAGAAAGTGACTATAGTGACTTTATCTTAAAAAAGGGACTAAAAAGTGATTTTAGAATAAAAATGGAATTAGTCTCTTTTAAAAAGTAACTTACCAACAAGGGCGGATCCGGAAAGTTGTTTGGAGGGGGCGATTGTGAAGTTTTTTTAGCGCATGTATGTAAAAGGGGAGAGAGGGTTTCCCAATATTTTGAAAGAACATCTCAAATTTAATATAGAAAGAAGATAACGATTTTTCTATTCTGTCTAACATGGGATACATTTTTTGTTAAAAGTGTACTTTTTTGGTTGATAATTCAGCTTCTTGGTAGAAACTTGAAGCATTTTATTAAAAATTCATTTTTTTTTTGGTTGAAGATTCATAATTTTAGTTGGGAATTCAACTGCTTCGTTGAAATTGAACTTTTATGTTGAAAATTCTTATTTTTGGGTTAAAATTTAACTGTTCGGTGGAAAATTTGTCTTCTGATCTTAAAATTTTTTTTAATTTGTAGAAAATTGAACGATTTGGTAGAGAACTTAACTACTTAGTAGAAAATTGGTTTTTCTGAATTAAACATTTTTTGAATGAAAATTTAACTGATGATATTTTTTAGTCTACAAATTCAACTATTTTGTTGAAAATGCGTCTTTTTTAGCAGAAAATTAAGCTTCTCATTTGAAAATTCAAACAGTTGGTTAAAAATGCATGTACTACGTTCACCTTTTTTGGTTGAAAATTCAACTATTTGGTTGAAAATTTAACTTTTTTGTCGTAAGTTCATCTTTTTTAGTTAAAAGCGCTGCATTTTAGATGACTTATTTTTCCTTATTGACTGAAAAATATTTCTTTGTTGAGAATTCAAGTATTTTCTGAAAATTCGTCTTTCTTGTGCAATTAAACAGTTTCTGATTCAGAAAGAAAATCTTTCCTTGCCTAAATATCAACTATAATATATATATATATATATATATATATATATATTTTTTGTTGTTGTTGTAAATTCGTCTTTTTTTTAAATTGGCAACTACATGTTTGAAAGTTTAACTACTTTGTTAATGCAACAAAACAGGAAGATGTGACTGACCCCCCCCCCCCCTCCACCTAAATCTTCTCACCTTGTTTTTGGATGACCACTCAAGAAATCCCCGAAAAAAAGTCGGCAAAAATTACGTTATATAGGGGCCGGGGATGGGAGGGGGGGCTTACGAACCTTGACAGAGATGGGTATATGGTTCAAACTTTCTGAAAAAACTTTACGTGATTTATACACGGCCCTTTTCGAATTAAAAATTGCACATGAACAAAATTCTCGAAATTCTTAAACTTCGTCATTACTTTCAATACATCGAGTTTCGCACAATCCTGACATGTATATCTACTTACCACCACTGTAGCTATGATCCAGATACTGAAAGTTCGGTCTGATAATTAGGGTGTTCAAATTTGTCAAGGAAATTAAAAGGCCTTAAGTACTTAATGTACTTGACATACCTTTGGATAGCTCTGGATCCACCCTTGCTTACCCATCACTAGTAATTTCAAAGTATCGAATTATTTTAACAAAATTGAATTGCGATCAAGCAATCAAACAATTTAATAGAAGATACTGATCTGCTTTTCGCAGCCATAATTTCCTTTTCGACCTTCCTCGACTTCGGTAGTATTATTAACGGGCTGCACAAATCTAATTTCGCTAATTGGGCGAATTTAGCAAGAAAGGGAGAGTAAGGAAGGAAGGAAATTGGGTGTTCAGGGCTGACCTGATGTTCCTCCTGGCAGGACTCGACGAAGGTATCGGCGTTTGATGTGCATCTCTCTTGCACAGAATTCGCATCATATGGTCTCCATAAGGGCCTGCCGTGTCCATCGGGCATCACCGCCACGCCACCGCTTCTACTTTGATGGTGTGAGGCGCGAGCAAAGAAATTACCTACCAAGACGAGTGAATGCGGTCGTCCGATTTGCATCTGGCGCTTGTTAGGCATGAGAGCGATTTTCTCGCAGGGCTATGAAAAATCGATCTAATCTCTAGCGGCTCTTACGAAGGATCGCCATCTGCCAGCTAAGTTACGACACCGAGGTTGTCGTAGATGATGAGAATGAGAAGCTGAAGCTCATTACACAATAAGGAAACTTTGATTTCGACCTGAATTACCCATCAGTGACTATCTTTTGACTTTTAATGTCGTCCACTTCTCCTTTTACTCCTCTTCGTTAATAATTTATTTCCACACGTGCTAATGAATTGTACTCCTAGGCCAGAAGTTGTAAAAGTTTTATGGAGGATTGTAAAAGTTGTGTAAGCAGACGCGTAAGTGAATAATTAGATTCAGGAGTCAGTCATTAGTCTCATTAAGAGTGAAGACATTAAAGTTTGTTCTCCATAGGATAAGCTTAAAATGGTTAGTGAAAATAATGTTCCGAAGCATCGTACTATAAGAAGAACAGTCTGAACGATTAGAAATTGTACCAACCTTCAAAAGGTGCCTCTTCAAAGTTCTAAAAATCTCTTAAATGAATCGCGCAAAAAAGACTGAATGTTTTTCCTTGATTCAGAGACAATTTACAGTTTCCACATTCATAGTCAATAAATTGTCAAAGAACGTGTACAGAAAGATACGTGGAGTAAGTACCACGCCGGTTGCTCCCAGAGATAGGAATCTCACCGATGGAAGTGATCTGCCATTTGCAGATCGAGGTCGATCGGAGATCGGTAGATAGGAGCGAGCAACGGATGCCACGTAGAATCGACCAACCTGTCGTCATCGTCCTCCTCCTCGTCATCTATGTGCACGGTAACGGGCACCAAACAACGTGCGAACAGGTCGCGCCGGCATCAGGAAGATTACAAATGTGGCGTTGACCCTAGTCGTTTCAGGGTCACGTGAGCGCTCCAAATTATATGGGGCGAGTCGTGAGGATAGCCAAGAGCAAGCTGGGGACGTGATCCTCTGGTCGAGGCTAGGTCATGAGCCGCTTCCCATTTCCCAATAGTACCACATCGTCATCTAAAGCCGCAGATTACGGAAAATCGAACACGTCTCTTCCGTAATCGTCCTTAAATTTTGCTCAGTGCCTCTTATTTATTTTCACGTTCAAAACTGACATTTGGTATACTTGGTCCGAATCCTCTCAGATTCATCAGTGCCTTATTGTGAACCCCACAGACTAACAAAAAGGGTGATTTTCGGTGTTATGATAATCTGTTCAACAAAAATGACCTATGTCCTGCTTGAATGGGACATCACTTGCGAGGTATTTTTTAACGCTGAACACGAATTTGGCCTCAATCAGTTGTCATCAATTTTAGTTTAATGAATATTTGTAACTTAAGTTTTAAATGAAAACATTCTGATCCATTTTCTGAGGTGACTAAAAAAAAAAATGTTTTTGGGTGAGATATTATCGATCCGTTTTCAATACAGTTTTCAAATATCATCTATTTTTACAATAGCTACAACGCGAGGGGTTAACCACTGTTGTAATCTGATGTAAGCTCTGCTTTACTATCAAATGTAAACTTAAGTAATCCCTCGTGATCTTTTGAAATCTCATGTAATCTATGCAATCTTTTGCAATCCCTGTAGACTTGTGTAATCAAATGTCATCTCGTGTAATCCCATGTAATCTAGTGTAATCCCATATAATCTTGTGTAATCTCTGGTAATATTTTGGTATATTGATAGATAAACATTTTTCAACTTTTCAAATCCCTATTAAAAACGATATTAAGTATTTTTTTCACTATATATGCACTTTCCAAAAACCAACGGAAATAAAAGTAATTGAAAAAAAATAAGTTGATTTTTAATGATATTTGCATTGAACAGAGCAAAAGAATATTTTAAAATATTGAACTACATAACAATTTTCACTTTCCTGAAAATAAAAGAACAAAATAAATAAAACTAAATGTAGATATCGTGCCAAAAAACAGATCTCTGAAAAAATGTTTTTTTTCGAAGATTTAAAACTCAGAATAATACTCTTAACCATTTTTCAGAAATGCTTGAATTATAATAAATGATGGATTATTCTTTTAGAAAAATATGCTCTATAACTCTACGCAATCTAGTGCTCACTGTAGTACCTAGTGCATTGAATATAATTAAAATTAGGATGAATTAAAAATGAACTTCAATGTTTATTTAGATTATTATTCTTTAGTCTATAAATAATCTAAATTCCCATTGATTTATCACAGGCTTCACAGTCATCCTCTTTTGTCCAAAATGCAACTGTTTTGTAGAAATAATTTTGATGTTAATTTTTTTTGTCCACTGGTCTAGTATCAATACTGTTTGACTATTGATTTTTTGAACTGTGAAAAAATGGTCTCTTGCTCCGCTGGGATTCGAGCCCAGGTGTTTCAGATTGCCGGTCTGATGCTCTAACCCACTAAGCAACGGAGAGACGAGATTATTTTCTTCACAACCCTTACAATTTGGATTCCAATCTCATTCCTTATACTTGTAAGACTTAATTTCTAAATATTAAAGTTTAAAATTTTTATTTTTGATGTTAAGTTTTGTGACCAGGTAATTAGTGGGTTAGAGCATCAGACCGGCAATCTGAAAGACCTGGACTCGAATCCCAGCGGAGCAAGAGAGTATTTTTTTCACAATGTAAAAAAATCAATATTAAAAAAATTTTTGATTCTAGACCAGTAGACAAAAAAAATAACTTAAAAATTATTAACGCAATTACCTGGTCAAAAACCTTACATCAAAAATAAAAAATTTTCGTAGAAAATTCGTATTTTCGGCTCATTATTTAACAATTTGGTACAAACTCAACTACTTACTTGAAAGTTGAACTTCTTTATTGAAAGTTAATTTTTTTAGTTAAAAATTCATCATTTTACCTAAAAATTTATTTGCTTGGTTGAAAATTCAATTATTTTTTTGATGATTTGCTTTTTTCTCAGCTGAAAATTAATTTCTTTGACTGAAAATTTAACCATTCCATTTTCGGCGAAAAATGTAACATTTTAGTTAAAAATTCAATTATTTGGTTGAAAAAAAATTTGAAAAATTTGTTTGGTCAAAAATTCAATGCACTCTTTGGTTAAATATTATTCTGTTATAGTTGAGTTTTCGCGTATTTGTTGAAGATTCTCATTTGTTGATTAAGCTTAACTTTTTCTGATTCAAAATCAGAATTATTTGTTGTTGAAATATCAACTGTTACATTTTGGTTGAAAATTCATCCTTTTAGTTGGAAAATTCATCTTTTTATTTGAAAAATTCAACTCACTAGTCGAAAGTTTAACTAATTTCTTCAAAGTTCATTCTTTTTCATTTAAGATTCATAATTTTAGTTGAAAATTTATCTCTTTCAGGAAAGTTAAACTGTGTTGTAGAAAATTTTGTTTAAAAATCAAACATTAATTTTTTCAATGAAATTTTAACTATTTCATTTTGGGTTAAAAATGGATTTTTTAGTTTAAAAATTCAATCCTTCAGTAGAAAAATGATGAAATTTGTTAAAAATTCAACCATTTGCTTAAAAATTGATATATTTTGTTGGAAATTCGTTCTTTTTATAGTTATAGAAAAATAATCTTCTTTTTGAAAATTCCACTATTTGCTTAAAAATTTATGGATATTGTTGAGAACTCGCCTTTTTTAGTAGAAACTTATCTTTTTGGCTGAAAAATCATCTTTTTCGTTGATAATTAATTCAATTATATGGTTGAAAAGTTAACTGTTTTGTAGATAGCTCCTTTTTTTGGCTTACACATTTAACGTTTTGGATGATATTTTTCTCCTTATTAAAAAAAAAATTCCTAATTGAAAATTAGTCTTTTTAATTTGAAAAATCCTCTCTTTTGGCAGAAATTTAATTTTTTGTCAAAAATGCATCTGCTTTGTTGAAAATAAAACTTTTTGGGTTGAGGATTCAAGTACTTTGTTGAAAATTTGTCTTTTTTTAATTTAACTGTTTTTGATTTTAAGAAAAATCTTATCTTGGTTAAAATATCAATTATATACTTTTTGTTGAGCATTCATCTTTTTATGCTGAGAATTAAACAGCTTGGGTAAGTTGAACTACTTTGTTAATTCATAAGAAACAGTAAGATGTTATCAAACCTTCTCTCTATCCAAATCGTCTTTCGTTGTTTTTGGAAGACCCCTAAATAAATTAACGAAGACTGTTTAGTCGTTAAAAATTACGTACGATAGGGGGGGGGGGGCTTATGGACCCTTACAAAGGGGGGTACGTGGTTCAAAATTTAAGAAAAAAACTTTACGCATTTTATGAACGGTCCCTTATAAAAAAAGTAACTAGTTAAGAGAAACTAGTTACTTCCCATCATTGTTCATTTAATGCCTTATTGGATAATGTGACTTCCAAGGACCCAAAGAAGTATGGGGTTCGAGCGACCTAACATGTCGAGAAGACATTGAGGTAAGTCTTGTGCAGATTTTATCTACTTGTAGCCGATTTGTACGATTGGATTAGTAGATACCAATCAAGATAGAAGAAGTATAGATAGAGCTGGAACAACTCGAGTGATCTCTTCCAGATTTGTGATCTTTTTCCTCTTCAAGATCTTATAGGTGAATTGCCACTTGTTTTAGTCTTCAGTAGTTGAGCCTAAATCTATTTACTTGGAAAGAATTAGGAAGAAACTTCAAACGTAAAATGTAATACTTAGCACAAAACCAGTCCGTATAAATTCTGATCTCTTTCAATCATAAATCTAGTTACATTTCTCAATGATGAAGTTCTGTAATAAGTAACTGAAGAAGGGTAATAGAATCAGAAGTAACGGAATTGCTGGCTTCTTGTTTTGCATTCTTTGTTTATCGAAACCTACATGGAGCAGATTTGCAAAATTGTTCTCCGATTGGTCAATTTCGAACTCGAATCAAACTCGATCATTCTCGATCTGGATAAATAACTATTTCTATATAGATCTGCTTTCTTCCTCCTTCAGAAGTCAATTTCCATATAGAACTAATATAACAAGATATTGATTTATTACTATGAGATTGTCTTTTTGAAAGAATAAGTATAAAGCGAACTTGCCTCGGGTAAAAATCTACAATTGGACAATCCAGGTGCAGCATCTTTTTTCCTCAAAATGTGAGAATGATTGAATACAATAGAAAATAGCTGTGCCTAAACTACTTTACCAATTTAAGGTTGGGGAGGGGTCGTGGCAAGGGGGGGGGCAGAATGGAGGAGGGGGTTATTCAAAGTTATGCACGATTCAAGTATATTGTTGGAAAGTCGTATTTTTTTGTTCAATGCAACTGGTTGAATTTTTTTTTAAATTGAAAAGTAATTTTTCAGTCTAATTATGTAATTATTCCGTGTTTGTTTGGAAACTTATCTTTTTCGCATAGTATATGGTTACGGAATTTTCCGTAACTCTAACTCCTTTTCCAACTTGTTCAGGGCTAACGTTACGGAAAATTCCGTAACCGTAGCCGGTGCCTATCTTTTTCAGTTGAAAATTCAACTACCTGATCGAAAATCTATGTATTTTGTTAAAAACAATATAACAATATAAACTTGAAATCTGCGTTTGGCCAACGGCTACATTAGTTTTCGCTGAAGGGGGTGCATGTATCAGGGTTGGGGGGGGGACAAAATTCGTTCGCCAAGGAGGCTTGGGGGTGTCTTCTGTAGCAAAAAATTTGTAGCGTAGTTTATGGATGGCCACTTAAGGACCAGGGATGTGTTATTACTTTTCAGCACTTGCAAGAGACGCAGAAGCGTGACCACCTAGTGACGAAAGAATTAAGGCGGTTATTCTGAAATTAAAGATTTCTTGTTTAAGGTTGTCAACGAAGTTGTTAACGAGGGGAGACGGGAGGATTAAAAATAGCCCAAAATTGGTAACGTAGTTTATGAACGGCTCAAGTGAATGGAAGAAAACAAGCAGATGTAATATAAGGTAGTAAAAATGAATATAAATTAAGGGTCTCCTTTGACCCATGATGAATTTTCAGTGTATAGAGGGAAGGGATTAGGCCGTTCATCGTTGTATAATATCACTTAGTGCTGGGCAAGACATGAAGGAGAGCTAACCTGGCGCGTAATGAGCACCAGTCCAGTCACGTGAGGAAGGCGGTCGAATGGTCGTATAGTCGCATGGTCGTGATCTCGCCGTGCGAAAACAAGTGCCGATCGCTCCAATTACCCCGAGCCGAAGCCCCCGCGAGGATAGAATGCTGCCTGCAGGAGAAACATGGAACGTCGGAGCCGATACAACCAGTAAGCTACGTATACATGCCAACCGTGCGAGGCGAGGGTTAAGCTCCCATACGACTCCGCTACGGAGGAATCAAGCACGTCGTCCTTCCTGGCAAGTTCTTCGTCCTTCCCGCTCGATCCTCCATCCTCGCTGAGAACGGGATTCCCTGTTCAGCAGCTCTTCCGGGAGCTAGGGATAGAATGTGTAGCAGTAAACTAGCAGCGACGCATATGGAATGAATAAATATAGACGTTACGTCTATTCTCTCCTCAATTGAAAACAATAAGGTATCTTTCTTGGAAATTTCATTCTTTTAGGTTTTATGAGAAGCGATTATGGATACCGTGACAGGGGCACCACTTAAAAATTCCTAGTTTCTTTTTTAATCCTACAATTGGATGAAATACTAGAGACAGCTCAATGTGTCCGAATAACAAGGTTCCATCTCGGTAAGACCAATTGCAAACGTGCTACAATGTTGAGGGCGCTGATGTTTTCGAAACAATTTATATGGGATTTTGAAACTTCGAGAATTCGCCACGCGAGTTAGCACCTTTTCATTTGGTTTCTTCCAGATTCAGCCTTTTCATTTGAACGCGTCGAGTTCACAACTACAAAAGAAGTTGTGTAGTTGAAAATTTGGTTCTAAACCAGACGAGGCTGTAAAATCAGTTCATGAAGCGGGCAGCAAGTGCCCATTAGATGCACGTTTTCGTAGGTGAATTTTATATCTTTTGTATAATGATGATAACTTTTCCTAGTTTATAACAATCAATAGCAAAAAGAAGAACGCTATAACATTGCAATTTTTAGAATTAAAATTCTACATTCAAATCTGGGAAAGATTAAAATCATTTGTCTTATACTTCAACCAATTTTATCCAAACACGAAGAGAATGTACGAGGCCGGATGAAATATAAAGAAGAATATTTCTCTGTGGACCAAAAAAGATGATGCACGGCAGTGAGACTGTTTGGAGGTGGGGAGGGAAATGTTAAGAGTGTGATCCTAGCCTGAAAACTATATCGAGTCAGCACGGTAGTCTGCAAGAAGATGACTGAGAAGGAAGTCCATCCGTCCGTTGCGCGACGGATTATAATAAAATTCCTGAGGAAGGTGGGGATCCATCCAGCTGAAATTCTCCAAAGATTGTGTAAACAGTTCGTGGAATCCACCCTCTCAAAGGCCCGTGTGCGCTTTTAGCATAAAACTTTCTCTGAGGGACGAGAGAAGGTTGAAAACGAGAGACACAACCGCCGTCCCAAGACGAAAGTGACCCAAAGCAACATTTCCACACTTCGCGACCTTGTGGAGGGCGAACGTTGCATCACCATCGCTGAAATTGCTACTGAACTTGAAATCAGTCATGGCAGTGCTCAAAACATCATTTTACGGATAATAACGCTTCTTACCGGGCGAAAAGACGACGCCAGTCGATGAAGGACGTGATTTTGCTCTACAACAACACCAGGCCACACACAGCAAATATAACCGGTCAAAAATTGGATGAAATTTTCTGGACTACACTAGACACCCCGCCTACAGTCCAGACTTGAATCCATGTGAGGACCACATGTTAAAACCCATGGAAGAAGCGTTCAGAGGTCAGCGTTTTGTGGGCCATGCAGGGTTGGAGGGTTACGTATGCGCAGTTTGCTCATGACACTCACGTCTTCTTTTTAGAAAGAGGGCATCAAAAAACTTCCAATCAGGTGGTAAAACTGTGTTTCCAAAAGGGGAGATTATGTAGAAAAATAATATCACTCCTTTGCATTTTTGTTTTACACTAATAAACTTTTATAAACAAAGTCTCGTTTATATTTGATCCACCCTCGTCACATAGCAAATTTTATTTTTCACTGAACATCTTCATACTGTATGGAAATTATTCCTTACATGAGTTTGAAGTAGTCGCGGAAAAGTATCGATCGTTTTTTCCCTTCTTTAGCTCAATATTAGGAACTGGAAAAAGCGTCGATCAGATTTTTGAACTCACGAAATGCCTTTTCGACTTCTTGCTTCCCTATTATGAGCAATGTTCTGTTTGCACCACGTTCTTTATAATGAAAGAGGATCGTCGAAGTTCGTGAATTTTTTCGTAGAAGAAAATTCGAAAGTTTCCCTTGTTCATAACGATAATTTATGTGTAATACTTGTGATAATTTGTATGGTTACCGTGTGGTGTTTATTTAACTACTTTTACAATCATCTGATTTTGAACTCCGTTATTCTCAATTTTATATAAAATTGTTGGCTCTGGATGATGGCACTTATCAAACACAACGCTATGGATCTTGGAATGGTCTTGATCTGAAGATTAAAAGTCGACCATTGATCAACTCGAAAGGGCTTTTTGTTTCTCAACGAAAGAATTGATTTTCCTGATCACTTTCTTCAATCTCATCCGAGGCGATTCCAAAACCTCAGGTTGATAACGTACAGTATCATCATACGATTGTGCTTTTATGTTTCATAGACCCTTGTTTATATAACTTATTTACTTCTCAACATTTCGCGGTGAAATTCGACTAAATTCGATTATCATAACTCCTAATCCTTGACTATTTTACTATTTTACAATTTGCCAATATTTTATTACTCACATTTATTTTAATGCGTTTTCTAATTTATTTATTGCTTGTATGTAATGTTATTATTCATTTTAAATTGGTAACTTTTATAATTTTGTCACACTCTCTACTATTCAGATCTCTGAAATTTACAATTATATACGTATTGTTACGATTGACTTGTTTTAATTATTTATCTAATGGTCATTACGATTCTCATTTAAACATTTCAATAATTTTGCTTTTCAAACATCTTTCAAAATCGAATTTAGAGCGAGGAAATGCAATGATGATGAACTTTACTTAACAGAAAATAAATAACGTGAAATCTAAAGCTTTATAATAAAAATAAATATATAAAGTAAGTAAAAAAAGAAATTCCTTACAATGCCAAAAGCTTCAATTTAACCCATCCTTGAAGAAATAGGACATAAAATCTGTGAAGTTACTGACATTCGGGGGACAATGGGGTATTTATTAATATTTTTTTTTAGAGGTTTTTTTTTTTCTCCAAACATAAAAAAATATTGTTTGCTACAAACCTTGAACAACGATGAACGCTTTACGATGGCATTATTTCTAATTTTCGTATACTAGTAGGACTTTATGCGAAAAACCCTTATTTTTTCAAAAAAAAAAGGTTTTTTCTTATAAATTCTAATTTGTTGTTTCCCATACGTTAAATTAAAATTATTTTGCATCCCGAAGCTGTTTTCTTACGTGGGGGAACATGGGGAAAAACGTGACGATTTTGCTTCAGGGTTTTTTTCTCATACTAAAATACTTCTTTCCCGCATTCAACAATATAGGTGCCTTAAACAACTAATGGATAACTAAAAAAAATTTTGTCTCAATGCAAAAATTCCAAGTTCTACTTTTCTTATTGATTTTTGAAAACAAGTTTTTCGTCCCGTTTTTTAAAAAAAAAAAAATGTATTATGAATAAAATTAATTTAAAACGACGAAACAAATAAGTAGTACAGTTACAAATACTTGTTGTAAGAAGTTTAATTGTCCATTTTTTTATATAAAAATGACCATAATCAGGCCTAACAAAATACCCAGACATGAATTTCATCTCTGTCCTCACTGTCAAAACCAGCGCAAGACTGATGAGCCCAATTGTCGCATAAACTTCAGTGGACCCACTGTTCCATCGAAAAACCGTGACAGTACAAACAATCGGGACCTTCAATTTCTGCATTCGGCAGAAATCGAAAGCAATGTGCGCTCTACTACATCTCGCGCCGTGTCCCGTTTTGCCCCTCCCCATTCTGCCCCAAAGTACTTTTTCCAATATAACTCCAGAAAATCGCGATAATAATCGCAATCAACAACACCTCGATGCAAAAGAAGGGCTATTAAGTACACAAGGGAATGGCGCCGAAGCGATTTTAAGTAAACAAAAATTTGTATTACTTACGTGTAGTTGAAAATTAGTCAAAATTATATCTGGGCACGAAAACGATCCATGCGTCGCATAACTTGGAAAAGACTACAAAATTATAAGAAATCGACATGAGAAATCTCGGAAACGACTCAAAACGAAGTTCCTACCATTTCCAGTAGATGGCGTCACACCACAGAGGATATATACTCATTGTCCCGTTTTGCCCCCGTCACAATTTTGCCCCATGTTCCCCTATACCAGTAGTGAGAGCTGCACCTTAAAAAGGACTCGGATCCGAGTCGAAACATGTTGGCGATTTTTGAATAAAAACATCAAAAACCGGAAAAGGCCTACACTATCTTAATATTCTAAGTTACCGGAAAAAATAAAAACATGTTCATATTATGTTGAGCATAAAAGGAATTAATAACGCATAATATTGCATTGCACGGATGGCAATGTCAGGATGAAGAAGACAAGTAATTACAAGAAGAATATTTATGAGACGCGCGGTATAGTTGGACAACCACCTTCTCGTACAGGGATTCACCTTCGCGAGGTCGCGTCCTCCCTCGTTAAGCAGAGAGACATGAAATTAACTTTCTAGCTCGGGATACGCATGTTGTTCAAAAGATCCAGATCCAATGCTCAGTCCGTTTCCCAGCATCCAAGAAGTGCCCTCAGGCCCAGCACCGAATTTACTGTACTGTCGTGCTTTAATAACCACGGACCTAATTAACGTCGCTCTCCAACGGTTTCATCTGCGGATCTGCCAGCGCTTTACGATCAAGCATACGACGCGTCGACTTTAGTGAATCCGATTTATACTTTATTAATAATTATTCTTTTTAATCGGAGACTGCTCACCTCACAGTTAAATTAATTTCAAGTTTCTACTTGCATTGGAGGAAAAGCTTTCGTAACTTTCAAGCAATCAGACGCAGGCCTCTGACTCGCCACATTATTGAGACTGTTTGATAATACTTTTGATCGATGACCTATTTTGCTACTATTTCAAGAAAAATGACACACTTCTTACAAATATCTCCTGATGCCACTATTTCTTTACTTTTCCGTGAAAAAATATTAATAAACTTCTTCGCTAATTGGATTAAATGATATGCCCGCCATCTCAACGAATCATAAAATACCAGAAGTTAAAAAAAATAATTTACAACAAAGTACATACATTTTTTAATGAATAGTTGAATTTTCAACCAAGAAAATAAATTTTATGTCAGAAAAGACGAATTTTCAACAAAATGCGTATTTTTTAACCAAATAGTTAAATTTTCAGCCAGGAAGATTAACTATTTACCAAAAAAGACAAACTTCCAGAAAATTACATAATATTTCAACTAAATAGTTGAAAAAGCAAATGTGATGTTAGTTCAAATATAATTCGATAAATTTTTAATTTATATTTTTTGTCTTTAAAATTTTCTAACTAAATAGTTCAATTTCTAAACTAAAAAAGATCAATAGAGAAGTTAAAATTTCATGTAAGAGGCTTCATTTTCAATAAATAAAGAAGAATTTTCTATTGAACAGTTCAATTTCGTACCAGCTGAATTTGCAACCAAAAAAGACGAATTTTTTATAAAACAGTTGAATTTTCAATCAGAGAATGTGAATTTTCAACAAAATTTTTAATTTCCAACTAATTAATCAACCAAACAAATAAACTTTTAGGAAAGTAATTCAACTTCTTATCAAGGTGTTGAATTTTTTACCTAAAAAATTCATTTTAAACGAAGAATGTAATAGTTGATATTTTAATCAAAAAATACTTTAATTTAAAATAAAATATATTTGTATTTCACCAAAAATGAATTTTCAACACAATACTTGAATCTTCACCTGAAATAGGTTAATTTTCTACCTAACAACTGCATTTATACTCAAAAAATTTATATTCTACCAAAAAAGACGAATTTCGAACAAAATATATACATTAGGGTGGCACAAAAAAAAACAAAGCTCGTTTGAATTGTGCCCCCCCCCCTCCAAACTTCCATTTGGTGAAAAAACGACTGTAAATTTGTTTCAAATTTTTCGAACAAGGCGATCATGGATTCCACATGGATTAAACAACCCCCTGTAAAAAAAATCGTATTTTCGCACAGGTTTGATAAACAATTTCTACTTTTGCCGAAATATCGTAGAGATGAGTAGTCAGAAAATTAAATTAAATTAAAAAGTATAGAAAAGTCGGAAAGCCTCCCCCAGAGATGATAAATCACCCCTTTTTTTGAACAATAAATAATTTTTTGAACTTCCGGCAGTTTCTATTGCAAATATTTCGTGGATTTAAAGCAAAATAATCACAAACATTATTCAGAAAATAATGGTGATATATGGTGAACATTTTTTTCCGAAAAAGGGGTGTTTTTAAAATTTCTAGGGAAGGTTTTTCAACTTTCAAAAATAAACGGTCTGCGCCATTTTGCGTCAATTTTATTCACCTAAAATGACGTGCTGGCGTTTTTTGGACTCAGTATTCGGATTCAGCGATCCAAAAAACATATAGTAAACATGGTCTGACCTCCAGACCCGAAAAAAATTTTTTTTGTGTGGCTGTGTTATTGATAAATGAGATAATATTAATTGTGAATTATTTTTTAATATTGGGACATAATCCTGTTCTTCAAATTTTGCTACCAGATCATGATTTGTAAACTTTTTCACACTTTTAAAGAAATGAGAAAAATTGAATTAGGACAAAAACTTAAAATATCTTATTGTCGATAAGAATATACACTGTTGGTACAGGTAACAAAAACTGTCGATACCGGAAAAAATTACCGGTACTGACAATAAGATTTCTGAGAAAATTTGCAATGATATATGTTTTATTTTAAAAGAATAATTTCAAATCTTAAAGATTTCAAAATATTTCAAAAAAGGATCTGGAAGATTTTGAATTCAAAAAAATAAATAAATAAAAATAATAATAAAAATTTTTAAATAATTAAAATCTTGAGAAGAGTTACAAACATTTAAAACAAAATGTAGATCTTTGAAGAATTCGAAAAAAAGTTTCAAAGCTTTTTAAGAATTTTGAAAGATTTCAAGTGTATGATAAAATTTTCTTAAGATTCATGAGATAATTCCAAATGATTTTTTATTCGACAAGATTGCACAATTTTAGACAAAACTCGATCAAGTTTAGGAGACATTTAGAAATTTTGAAACGATACAAAAATAATTTGAAACTTGTTTTGATTTCTAGGAAAATTTAAAATGATTTTTTATTTTGAAAAATTAATTTTAAGAGAATATTTAAATAGATTTCAAAATATTTTAAAAGATTTCGAAAATTTTCATTCAAGTATGTGCAAGATTTTAAGACATTTATTTTTTTATTAATATTAGGAAAAATTCAAATAATTTTAAAAGATATTTAGACGGTTTAGAAGTTTTGAAAAGATTCTAAAAAATTTTTTAATTGCAAGATTTCGGAGAATGTCGAAAAAATATAGATTTTTGAAAATTTTGAAGAAAATGAAACTTTTTACAAATTTCGGAAGGTTTCAAGAGAAAAAAGCATTCTCTAGACTCCTAAAAAAATATAAAATGATTATTTTCTTTCAAGGAAATTAATTTTTAGAAAATATTTAAAAAGATTTCACAAAATTTCAAAATGTTTTGAGGAGAAAAGAATCTGAAAGATTTTAAGGCAATTTTTTTAATTCGCAGAATTTTTTAAAAAATGTACTGAAAATTCAAGTGAATTCAAGAAATATTCAGGAATTTTACAAGTTTTAAGGTGATTAAAAATATTTTTTAGCCTGAAAAGGTGTCTAAAAATTTATAAGGTATTTTTAAATTTTTTATAATATTCTGAAAGATTTCAATAGCTTTTAAACTGACTCGACTTTTTCCTAACATTTTGTAAAATCTTGTAATATAAAAATATTTTCTGTAAAATTTCGAAGATTCTTTTTCGACACGTCTGAAATCTTTTTCATCTTTTTGAATTTTCTCAATAAGCTTAGGAAAATTATGTTTAAATAAGTTTCAAAACAATCTAGTAATACTTATTTCCTTGTTCTTAAATCTCAAAACCTAAGTTTAGCTCGAATTCAAGTGTTCAAAAAATGTAATAAATAGTTATTTAAAAATTTTTATTTTGTTCTTAAAATTATTTCTAACCTTGAATCGAAAAATTACACGCGCGCGTAAAAAGTCATAATGATTATAATTTCTCTAAGGAATTTAAAGAAAATTTTTCAATTCTCTTGAAACCGTTCAAAATTCCTAAAAAGCTTGTTTTTTCCGAAATCTACATTTTCTTGAAATCTTTGAAGTTTAAAACTAGTTTTAAATCTTTTTTAACCTTCTTAATATCGCTTGCACTTACATAAACTATTTCTAAAATTTTTCAAACATGCAAAATTGAACATTTTTCCTTTGAAATCTTTTCAAATAAATAGATCATTGTTAAAATCCTGCAAAATTTGAAAAAATGCGTCAAAATTTTCTGGATTAGTTTTCAACATACTTGAAAGTAAGAAAAACTTAAAATTAATCTTTTAAAATAAAATCTAAACTATTTCACATTTTCCCAGAAAGCTTAGTAACACAAAATTTAATCTTCTCAAATCTTTGAAAATTATTAAAAAGTTCCTAAATTATTTTTCGAATTCTTCAAAATAAATTTTTGTTTATAATTTAATTTATCTCATCTCTTTGAAAAAGTGAAAAAGTTCACAAATTATAAAAGATGGTAAAATGTTGAAGACAGAACTATTTTCCAATAATAAAAAAATTATTTACAATGAAAATTTTCGCTTTTATCAATAATGATGAGAAAACTTTAGAAAAAACATTTACCATCAAGTAAAATTACCTATTTTGAAATTTTGATTTGCAGCATTGATGATGCAAAAAATTAGTACTCTTTATTTGTTTTCGACAAAAATATGTGTCATATTTTCGATATATTTGGTAACATCATTGCAATTCAAAAGTAAACAATCCGCGCCATTGGGAGTCAATTTTATTCAACTAAAATGAATTTAACGGATAAGTATAAATTAAACAAGTCGTAACCACTAACTAGCTACAGATGGTACCTGTATAAATAAAATTGCTGGACTTTCAAGTTTGCCCTAAAAAAAAGTATTTACGATTTTTGATTTGTCATTCAATTAAAAGTTCCTGTTCAAATATTCAAATAAATAAGAATACTAATTCCTTGATCTCGCCTGAGTGCGTGCAGAGAAGCGATTGGTAGTGTCAAGTAAATCCAAGAGCTGAGTATGGCGAAATAAATCCTTAATTGATTCGACTAATTAATGAGTTAAATCAAACCAGACGTTTTGAAGTACAACTTAATCAAGTTGCTTCGGCTGATTAATTAGTCAAATCAATTAGGTAAATCTTGATTTCACAGGACGTTTGAGGCTCTGATTCACCCCTCATTATTCTTTCTATACCAATCTTCTTTTCTAGAGTTCCATGACCCTTACAATTTCATTTGGTTTTTATCAAAAATAAAGGTGTTAAAAATAGCTTCAATAATAATTTAGCGAGATCTTTGCCAATTACGTTCGGTGGCGCTGAACGAATTTCAATCACAAGTAATCTCGATGATCTTAAGCGTTATTAGCCGCACCTTTCGATATTTATGAGCACGTACAATGAGAAACGGGACCGGTTTGTTACGGGTTTCTCACTGGAAGTCAGTAATTAGAGCGGATTTTGTGTATGGATCTAAATGGTGAATAATCTTTCGAGATCGAGAATATTCGCTATGAACGTTTGCGAGAATTCATGAGAATTTTGAGTTTCCTTACTCACAAACAATACGACTTACATATATTTCTTCGAATACTTTGTAAAATATTAACATTTATGCCTAGAAGAATTCTATATTTATATAAAGTGAGAATATTTTTTAATTTACCTCGATAGATCACCGTAAATTCAGGTTAATTTGCATTAAATTCAGTACAATTATCCAAAATTCACTTTGACTTTCTTCAGCTGTACCTATTAGGGTGGCCTAAAAAACGTTTCGATTTTTTTGGCACCTTCGTCCCTCCACCATTTTGTTAGGTTTTCGAGAAAAGACTATACCTGTTTTTTTTATATTAATAGGGCCTACCCTCCTCTTGACGTTTCCCGTAAGAATAGCATGGGAAAGAAACAGATTTTTGTAAATTCCGTCCAAAACGTGAAAATGTGTAATAAAGTATAGGCAATACATTTATGATCTAATAAAAACTCTTCAAGGAATACGAATCCATCATTAATTTTTAATCTGAACTCCTTTGAGACCCATTCATGGTGCCCCAAAATCGACTATCAAGGATTTTGCGAAATATTGCCCTTAATTATAATTTTTTCTCATATTTTCATAAATCCTCATAAATGAATGAATTACAAAATTTTATGTATTTGCTAATAAATATTTTTTTATTAGTTTGGATACTTTTTTTTCATTTGTACTATTTTATTTTCATAGAATATCGCGAATTAATGGTATTTTATGAATTCCACGGTCTTTTTTATGAACTTGGAGAATGAACATATTTATTACAATTGTTCGTTCATTTTTTAAACAATTTACGTTCGTTTAAGTTCAACTTTTAAATAGATAAAGCTAGAAAATCGTACTTTCTTGCTAGTTTTTTATCATGTTTCAAAATTTTACCCTAAATCTAACTTTTTCCGAGTAACTTATTATTGTTTAAACAAATGCGTTATTCTATAATATTCTTAACTAATTTAAACTGAATTAGGGTGAAGCATTCAGAAAATTGGTATTGTTTTCAAGCCTAAATATTTATTTTTTCATATTAAAAAATTGGTTTTCTCAACCTTTAAAAACCTTTTAAAAAATGATAATTTTCTATAAAAAAAACTTTTCTTATGGTAAAATTGGTAAAGGTTGAGAAACCCAATTTTTAAATATGAAAAAATAAATATTTAGACTTGAAAAAAAATACCAATTTTCTGAATGCTTCACCCTAATTTATTTTATTTAAATTCAAATTAAATTCAAAGTTGTCTAATGAATGTTTAAGCAATTTAATAAGAAAAATTAACAATAATGAGTTCTTTCAGTAATGGCTGTTCACATTTACTAAGTCATAGCATTCAAAAAATAATATTAATTTGCAATATTATCAGATAATAATTTTTAAACAAATGCAAATTGTTTTAACCATTAGCACTAGGGTATCAAATCTCAAAATTAGAAAGAAGACATGGAATTTGTTTAAAAAATAGCAAAAAAAACGTCTCTCTATAGCTTTTTTCAGTCGAAATTGGCGTCTGAGCAATTATAAATTATTTAAACAATGAATAGAGAACTAAAATAAAAAAATTCGCTCTTCCATTCATATATTAAGGCCATGTGAGCGTAAGCTCAATTTTTTTTTACATTTCTTTCAAAATCAACTTACGTTCACATGAAACGTGATATCGAGTTGAAAATTTGGAAAAATAAATATGAAGCATAAAGAAATGCGGGTCTGGTACTAAATTTTCATAAGTATAAAAAAAAAATTGTATGACAAAATTTTTTTGTGCTTTTTTCATAATTATAAAAATTTAGGACCAGACCCGCGTTTCTTAGTGCTTCATATTTAGTTTCCCAAATTTTCAAGTCGATATCGCGTTTCGTGTGAACGTAAGTTGATTTTGAAAAAAAATGTAAAAAAAAAATTGAGGTTACGCTCACATGGCCTTAAGCCATTACATATTAAATATTATGAGATTAAAAATTTTGTTAACTAATAAAAGTTGTTTAGAAAAAATAAAGTAACTTGGAAAAGGTCGAATTGATGCTAAATTCTTGAAAGTGATTCATAAACTACTTAAAAAGTACGACTTTAGTTATAGCTTTTTTTGTTAAAATTTTGGAAACCTAAAAAAATAAGAGAGTGCAGCAAAATATTTGAATCTTTTGTTTTTGAGGGCCACTATAACTTGAACTAGTTTAAGTCAAATTTCGACGTACTCTAATCTAATTTATTTTAACGTAAATAAATTAATATTAATGTAATATTAATGTAAATAAATTAATTTGCCGTGAAATTACTTGCGATCAACTTTTACTAACAAGGGGAACATACATTTTTCCGGCATTTTCTTTGGATTCATACTCGTGTCAGTAATAGGTGATCACAAAATTTGTAATATACTGATGTGATAAAATGCGGCTTTACCCGTTTTCGAGAAAAACTACTTTTGAGAAATGCACGCACGTTACTCGGTCCGCTATACGCCAGTCTTTTCACTCCTGATTAGATGAGACGGTATCGCTGCGAGTCTGTAATCGGAATTCCCGGGCTCGATTCCTGCTGCTGGCATTTTTTTCCAATTTAAATATGTATTTTATTCTTATTGCAAAACTTGTATATAGTTTATTCCCATTTTATGTGAAAATAATAATAAGAAAAATATAAATGTTCAATTGAATGAAGAAAAATGAGAATTTTCTATAAAAACACGTCTCTTATGGTGAAATTTGTAAAGTTTCAGAAATCCAATTTTTTAATATGAAAAAATAAATATTTAGGCTTGATTTAACAGAAGCTAACAGTTAATTGCAATAATACAAAGTTTTAATAAAAAAACATCACGTGCTTCCTAAACTACGACCGAAGACAGATTTATGTGTAAACATCTTCGGTAAACGTTAACTGAAATTGAAATCTTACTGTGTCGGACGCTTTGAAATTTGTGTCGGACGCTTTGAAATTAATTATATGTATGTATATTGAAAGTGTATGAAAATATGTGAGATTGAATTGCAGAAATGTTTGGTTGTAAAATCAACAGAGATCAGTAACTTTAAACAGATTAGGTCATACTAAGACTGGGCGGTCGCCAGTTTGCCAGTTTGCTAGGTTGCCAGGTTATAACCCTGATAACTAAAATGAAATACATGGGTGGACGACAACGTCGCCAAAGTCGCCTGCTTAGCAACCGGCTTGAGAAAATCAGTATCGAGCAGAACGGGTATCGATCAAGATCTACTTCCGAGTAGACGAACTTTGACCTCTCTAGTTTTTTGTCAAACCATTTTATTCTAAATTATATTCAATCTATAATGTCCGTAATCAAATATATTGTAACAACAGTTATGTATTCCAAAGCGGTATAAACAAATTGCTTGTTTTTTAAAATAAATATTACTTTATAGTAATTCTGTGTACGAAAACTCATAAATCCCTTACAGTCCGAAACATTATGGTCCTTCGAGCCGGATCTTAGAGCGGTGGATTCGGAAAACTGAGAAAAAACAGTGAAATAAGTGCAAGATTGGATATTGTGCATTGAGAAAAGTGCTTGCTGTGTTCGCGACGTACGTGAGACAAGTAGAGAAGCCGAGATATACGTGTGAGAGTTCTCATATATTCGTGAACAGTGCAATTGATATTTGTGTCGGAAAATAACTGCAATTTTGTGAGAGGAAAAAGTGTATTTACCCGATTAGCGATACTCAAAACCTTGTTACTATGGCCGGATCAAGTAACGAGGGGGAGCAGATGAAGACGCATGAAGGAGACGAAATGATAACAAATCCAACTCAAACGGAAGAGAGTGGGGACACCGTGCCTCCTTCAACTTTAGCTTCAATCCACATCCCGGAAAGAGAGAAAGAGAAAGAAACCCTGAGAAGAAGTGAGAGGAAAACGAAAGGATTGGTACCCGAGCGACTGACTTATGGGTCTAAACAGCCAAAACATAAAATGGCACACAGAAAAAGCGTAAGAGCTGACGTGCATGCGGAAAATGACAAAAGTACAGAGAATTTCGATCGTTTTTCACAGGCGACACGATCGGACGAATCGCACTCAGAAATCACACGTTACTCTAAGTCTAGGCGGTCGGGAACATCATCTGCCAGTACTATGAAGAGAAGACAAATAGAAATAGATTTAGCGAAAGCTGAAGAAATCGCTCGAATCGAAAGAGAAGCGGCCGAACACCAGAGAGTTTTGGTGGAACAAGAGGCTGATCGTCAAAAGAAATTAGCGGAAATGAGAGCCCAGTTAGAACAGGCAAAACTAGATGAACGTTCAGAAAGTACAGCTGGAGAGAGCAACGAAGACAGAGAATCAGTTAACTCTGCATGTACGGAACAGACGAGCGTCTCGAAAGTACGCTCATGGATCGGAAAGTCGAACAATCTTCTACCTGAAAAGACAAAGAAAAATGTGACAAACAATGACCCGAAGAAGAAAGAAATACCGACAGATGAATTGGTGCCAGAAGTGACAGTGAGTCACAAATACATGGCAAGACAAGCCCTTGACAAAGACTTGCCATCCTTTGACGGCAACCCAGCAGATTGGCAATTGTTTATAGGTAGTTTTCGCGAATCTAATAGGGAATGCGGATTTTCACCGAGAGAAAATATGCTTCGACTGCGAAAATGTTTAAAGGGAGAAGCACTGGAGGCAGTCCGAGCGTCACTAGTGTTTACGAACGTGGAGAAAGTAATAACAATTTTAGAGCGACGTTTCGGTCGTCCAGAATATATAATCGAAGAACTGACGAGTCAAGTTACTGGGATGCCTAATGTGAGAGATGATAAGCCAATGACACTGATAAAATTTGCCGATGCGGTATCTAACCTGGTGACAACAGTAGAATCTCTTCAATCTTCAGGTCTCACGGATTCTCATCTTCTTAAAATATTGATAGGAAAACTACCTAATGGACTGAAAAATAGATGGGGTGAAGCTGTGGCACAGAATAGAAAAAACACAACCATGGGTGGATTTTCACAGTGGCTTGAAGAGCGTGCAAATGCTGCAATTGTGATCTACGAACGTCCTACATACGAGAGAGATAGAAATAAGCGTGTGTTAGCAGTCTCAAACGGAGAGGAGAAAGAGGCGATGTGTGCTCATTGTTCTAAGGCCCATAAAATCGAGAATTGCCCACAGTTTAAAAAGCTGACCGTCGACGAACGCTGGAAATGGGTGACGAAGGCTAAAGTGTGTTTCTGCTGTTTATCAACGGAGCATACGAAAAAGGATTGCAACCGGAAAGCATGCGGCAAAGACGGGTGTAAATGGAAACATCATCGAATGCTACATCATGACCGCGGAAAGTCAGAAAGCAGTGCTTCTCAACCTGGCTCCTCCGAACCTAAGCCTAGCTCGTCCAAAGCTACAGAACCTGCCAACTCTAATGAAAAAGAGGTTGTGAACCTCACGTGTAGAAAGAGAAAGACAGTCTTGTTGATGATTTTACCTGTGACATTGTATGGACCAGCAGGACAAATTGACACACATGCATTTCTGGATTCAGGTTCAACTGTCACTTTACTTGAAGAGGAGGCCATCGAATTGGGATTGCATGGACCCAACGAGCCTTTGAATTCGCAATGGATCACGGATGATATCGAATTCAAGGATCAAACATCCAGGTTAGTAAATCTACATGTTCAAGGACGAACTGGTAAGAAGTATAAACTAACGGATGTACAAACTGTTCGGCAATTATCACTGCCTGCCCAGACGGTGAAGGCTGATACTGAGAAATGGCCTCACTTGAAAAATATTGACATAGCCGATTTGAGTCATGCGCAACCTCGAGTTTTGATTGGAATGGATCATGAACATCTGATAAGGGTTAAGCAATCCATCGCAGGGAAGCCAGGAGCCCCAGTCGTGTCCTTCACAGAACTAGGTTGGACGATACACGGAAAATATGACTTGGATAGAGTGGACAGAGATTTTACGTTATTCTTTCATCGAAAACAGGACGACGTGGATCTTTATGACATTTTGAAGGATTTCTGGACGACCGAATCCTTTGGAGTTTCCCCCACTCAAGAGACACTTTGCTCTTCAGAAGAAAAGAGAGCAAAGGATATAATTGAAAAAACAGCAAAACGCACAGGAAATCGCTGGGAAGTCGGCCTCCTCTGGCGGACTGACATCGAAAATTTACCTGAAAGCAGAAAAAATGCAGAGAGAAGATTTGCTTCGATTGAAAGAAAATTAGCGAAAGATCCTGAGTTTGGAAGAATTTACCTAGAGAAACTCAGTGATTACGAAAAGAAGGGGTACGCCCGACGGCTGACGGAAGAGGAGGCGGCTCACACAGGCCCGAGAACGTGGTATCTTCCCCACTTCGCGGTGATTCACCCACACAAACCAACGAAGCCTCGTTTGGTGTTCGACGCAGCGGCGAGGAGTCATGGAGTCTCTCTGAACGACCGGCTGTTGAAAGGTCCAGACCTTCTAAATTCTCTGGTGGGAGTGCTGTTTACGTTTCGACAAGGATTAATAGCAATTTGCGGAGATTTAAAAGAAATGTTTCCCCAGTGAGAATTCGGGAAGAAGATCAGGACAGTCAACGCTATTTACAACGAGATGAGAAAACTGGTAAATTGATTGTACTGCGAATGCAGTCAATGATATTTGGAGCCAACTGTTCTCCTTATATCGCCCACGAGATAAGAAACAGAAATACTAAAGAATTTCAAGAAGCATACCCGGATGCATGCAGAGCAATTACAGAGAGACACTACATGGACGATTACTTGGACAGCGTAAGCACAGCGGAAGAGGCGATCCAGAAAGCTCATGATGTCGCGTTCATTCATCTACAAGGTGGATTCGAGGTTCGCAACTGGATGTCCAATTCTACGGAATTGTTACAAACATTGCCACAAGATGCTCTTGCACCATCTGGAAGTGGATTGAATTTTAACGAAGAAAATTTACAAAGAGTCCTCGGTGTGATTTGGGCACCCGACAGTGACTGCTTTACTTTCAAAACAGATTTTCCAAAAGTAAATGAAAGTTTAGTAAACGGCGAAAAGACTCCAACGAAAAGAGAAGTGCTGCGACTAGTTATGTCGGTGTTCGATCCTCTAGGTTTGCTTACTGTCCTGATGCTGAAAGCAAAATTGCTTATGCAGGAAATTTGGCGACGTGGTACTAACTGGGATGAACGAATACCTGATGAACTTCTCGGAAGATGGACCACCTGGCTGGAAGACCTGCAACGAGCGAAGACCTTGAGAATCCCGCGATGTTACGTACTGGCAATCGGCGAGATACAGGAAGTCCAACTTCATGTATTCTGCGACGCCAGTGAACAGGCGTTCGCTGCTTGTGCCTATTTTAGAATTCAGGGTACGAAAGGTATCAAGGTGTCACTAGTCATGGCCAAAAGTAGAGTGGCTCCACTAAAAATTTTAACTATTCCACGCCTTGAACTTCAAGCAGCAGTAATGGCTTGCCGATTATCACAGTTCGTAAGTACTCAACATACTTTTTAGATTGACAAAAAGGTACTCTGCACAGATTCCAGGACGGTGCTTTGCTGGCTGAAATCAGACGCCAGGAAATACTTACCTTTTGTTGCGCACAGAATAGCGGAAATTTTGGACAACACGGCTATGTCAGACTGGCGATGGGTGCCAACGAAGGAGAATGTGGCGGACGATGCCACTCGAGGTACCCCACTCCAGGATGGAATGGAAAACGATCGTTGGTGTAAAGGACCGAGCTTTTTACAACGACCTGAAACAGAATGGCCTAAGGAGAAGGTCAACGATGTACCAACACCTGATCCAACAACTCTGGAGATGAAAAAAGAATTTTGTGGCAGCGTTATCACCACGCAAGAGGCTCTAATAGACGCGACGAGATTTTCTTCATGGCTTCGTTTGATACGCACGCGAGCCTGGGCCAGACGTTTGTGCGACATATGGTCCAAGAAAGTGCCGAAATTGGAGAAAAATGGAGGAGTCTGGGAATTTACAGCCGAAGAAATTAAACGGGCTGAACTCGAAATTTTAATCCAAGCTCAAAAGGAATCATATGCCGACGAATGGACAAAATTGGAGAAGGGCCAACCTATCTCAAAATCCTCGAAAATCCAACAGCTCAGTCCAAAAATGGAGAATGGTCTAATCGAGATGGATGGACGAGTGGTCGCCGATATGGTTGCGTCAGCTGACAAAATTATCTTGGATGGTAAACATCCAATTACCCAACTTCTAGTGATGCATTACCATCGCAAGGCAGGACATCATGGAAGAGAAAGGGTGGTCAACGACCTACGACAAAAATTTTACATACCACAAATCCGGACAGTTGTGAAGAAAGCATGGAGCAGTTGTCTTCTCTGTCAGCACCGAAGATCGATGCCCGCAGTGCCAAGAATGGCACCCTTACCAGCTCCGCGCGTCCAAAATCGCGTTCGACCTTTTACCGACACAGGAGTTGATTATTTTGGGCCAATTTATGTGACGATTGGACGACGGAGGGAGAAAAGGTATGGAGTGTTGTTCACCTGCTTGACTGTACGAGCAGTCCACCTGGAAATAGCGGCGTCATTAACGACGGACTCAATGATAATGGCTCTCCGCAGAATGATAGCTAGAAGAGGACATCCCCGACGAATTTACTCCGACAACGGAACGAATTTGAGAGGAGCATCTGAAGAGTTGAAAAAGGCCGTCCAAGAGCTCGACAAAAATGAGATCCTACGACAGACTTCAAAATCCCAAATACAATGGAATTTTATTCCTCCAGCTACTCCACACATGGGCGGATGCTGGGAACGCCTAGTGAAATCTGTCAAAATAGCTTTAGAATCGACCTTGCGAGAACAAGCACCACGTGAAGAAGTGCTTCAAACATTGTTCGCCGGAGCGGAATATTCGGTAAACAGCCGACCATTGACGCATGTGTCTGACGATCCTGAAGATCTGACGAGTCTATCTCCAAATGATTTCTTGATGTTGACACCTGGAGAAACTCAAGAATCACATGCTCCTCCCGGCGATTTTTCCGACGGAAAAAACCTACGTCGACAATGGCGTATCTCTCAACAATTTGCCGATCAATTTTGGCGACGTTGGGTGAAAGAATATTTACCAGCGATCAACAAACGGACCAAATGGCAGAACGAAGCTCCGAAGATGGAGGTGGGAACTTTAGTTCTCATTTGGGACAACAACTCGCCGAGAAACCAGTGGCCACGTGGACGAGTGATAGCAGTGTACCCAGGAAAAGATAAAAGAGTGCGCGTAGTTGATGTGAAAACCGCGACCGGGACATATAGAAGATCAGTGGCGAAATTGTGCGTCCTTCAACAATAAGGGTATTCCTTCTGATCAGGAAATACGAGGGGGAAAATGTGTCGGACGCTTTGAAATTTGTGTCGGACGCTTTGAAATTAATTATATGCATGTATATTGAAAGTGTATGAAAATATGTGAGATTGAATTGCAGAAATGTTTGGTTGTAAAATCAACAGAGATCAGTAACTTTAAACAGATTAGGTCATACTAAGACTGGGCGGTCGCCAGTTTGCCAGTTTGCTAGGTTGCCAGGTTATAACCCTGATAACTAAAATGAAATACATGGGTGGACGACAACGTCGCCAAAGTCGCCTGCTTAGCAACCGGCTTGAGAAAATCAGTATCGAGCAGAACGGGTATCGATCAAGATCTACTTCCGAGTAGACGAACTTTGACCTCTCTAGTTTTTTGTCAAACCATTTTATTCTAAATTATATTCAATCTATAATGTCCGTAATCAAATATATTGTAACAACAGTTATGTATTCCAAATCGGTATAAACAAATTGCTTGTTTTTTAAAATAAATATTACTTTATAGTAATTCTGTGTACGAAAACTCATAAATCCCTTACAGTCCGAAACACTTACATAAAGCTAATAATAACATAAATAAATGTAATGTCGTGCAAAAGTTTCTGGACGTCTATTTTCCAATAGGTTGAACAAGCACCCTAGTTTTAATAATAATAAACTGTAGATTTTGTCTCAATTATTGCATGAAAGGTGATAAAAGTACCCGTTTTATGGGCATAAATGAAAGCCAGTATATGTTAATTTTATGAGAAGTTGTTTGAAAAAACGTCAAATGTTAATGTTTCCGGAAAATATCAATAAATTCGGAAATAATAATTTTTTCATTGTTTTTGCGCTAATTTTAAAGATAATTTTCTGCAAGTCTGTCAGAATACTGTTCTATTAATTTTTTGTTATTTCAGTTATGAAAAACTTACTTTACATCAATATTGATAAGTTCTTTAAATGAATCAGGGTGCGGAATGTAAACTTTGAAATTTTCATTGTTTAATTTTTAATTTGTAATTACATTTTTCAATTTAAATTTCTTAAGAAACAACTCATAATCGATAAATTGTACTGTTTTTAAGTTAAAATTGTTTGAAAATGAGATAACTTTGAACACTTACAAATTTCTTGATTGATTGTTCAAACTAGTTTAGTTCTTAAAACGCAGTCTCTTCCAGGAGCTTTGTTTATAAAATACTGATGCGGGCCGATATGATTTCTCTGAAAGAACTCAGAAGACGCTTTGAGGTTCGCTATATGTCTGTTATAATAAATTTAAAATAAGAAAGTAAAAATTAAATATTCAAAAATAAACAAATTGAAATTGAATTATTTTAAATAAAATAAGACTCGAATCATTAAAATTTCAGAGTGATGAATTTGAACTCAAAAATTATCATTGTTTCATTTTTTTAATCTTTAATTTATAAGTGACATTTTTGAATTTTAATGTTTTAATAACAATGTAAAATCCTTTAATTGTAGTGTTTCAACCTAAAATTGTTTAAAAATGATATAATTTTGAACACTTAAAAATGTATTGATTCATTCTTCAAACTATTTTATTTCCTTTGCCTGCTTAGTCAAGCTTTGTTTATAAAATACCGATGCGGACCGATATGATTTCTCTGAAAGAACACATTGTGTCGCGCTTATGTTACGCATCTACATTTAGAATTAGGCTAATTATATTTCATGAAGAAGAATAATAAAAATTGAAATTTCCTTATGGAAAATTAATTATTATGACACTTATCATTATTATTACACATCTAAGTACTCAAAAATGATAAGAAAAATATTGAAAATTGTTTCTTTTTTTCAAATTAGTTACAGCATATTTTCCTCCTGTTAGATTTTAAATATTTGGCGGGAATTCTCAAAACACAATGAAAAAGAAACCGAAAAAATTCAAAATAGCAGTTTCCTAATGAATTCATACTACAAACGGTATTTCTTGTGTTTTTTCAAAATGAATTATTTTTAATCGATAAATGACGAGTTTCCAAGTATTTTTAAAATAATTTACAATTGTTTAGACAATTATTATTCTTTTGAAAAATATATTTTTCTCTCCAAGTCGTGGAAAATTATTATTTTTGAGATATAAATTCCAGAGAATAATAAGTTGTGACAATTTGAGGGAGAAAAGATTCTTTAAACAAATGGAAATTGTTTAAATAATGGCCAGAGAGAGAGGGGGACAGGGAGACAGAGTGAGAGAGACTGATGGGTTCCTTTCGGTGGGTGGACAGAAGCAAGTCTGTTACATAAGACACAACGCGTGTGTCAGAGGCTTGCGTTACACTTTCCAGCCATGGTTTTATTTGAATCAGACGCGACTCCCCATATCGAGGTCTAAGATGTTTACACATCAAAAATGTCAAAAAATACCAGCAGCATAATTCGGGTCGGGCCTATGCGGCTACAAACTCGAAGCCCTACCGCCTGATCTAACTGAGAGTTGAAAGATTCTCGCATCGCGGTCCATATAACGTGCGTGAATTAATTCTAATTCTCCTTGAATGTAGAATAAGTTATTAAAAATCAATTGATTTCAGTACATAATTAACCTAAACTCATTTGACTTCTCTGGAATTCTTTTAAATACAGCCTACATGGGATTCACTCTGAAAACTCTTAAATATTTCGTCGATAATTACGTTTAGCAGTTCAGATTGAATATATTCGAATTTGAGTCAAATTGAATAAAATACTTCCACTTGAGATCAATCCAGTGTGAATCACAATAAAAAGGTTTCATCTCGGAGAAACCAAGTGGAAAGGTGGTAATTCATAGAGGCACAATGAAAAGTTACTAACTCGCGTGGTGAACTGTCGAAGCTTGAAAAATGCTGCGTCCATATCAGCGCCCTCAACTCTATAGTACCTTTCCATTTTGTTTCACTGAGACGGAACATTTTCATTCAGACACATCGAATTCGATTCAGATGAATTAAGCTAATTTAAACCAACAGTACGAGATGTTTTCGGAAAGTATCCGACCTTGAATTGTACTGGGCGTAAGAGTTACACTGGTCAATGGCTATGATATCCCCTTCAAAGTACATCCTTTTGATACCCTTTCCAGTGATCCTCTCACTTTCGGAAGTTTTGTAAGGTCGTGGTTCGCCAGAAATTTCTGAGTAAGCTGCGATGAATGGTAGGTGCGTTGTAGTGGTGAGGGACCCAGTCCACACTCATCACCACACACTTTCCGAATCATAACGATGGTTTTCGAACCTGAATGGCTAAGTTTTTGGTAAAATTGTATGCACACTCCACTAGTCGGCTTAAAATTCGTAGGTTCAAGGGACTTAGAAGGGTGCCTGGTCCCCCCTAAGAGGTAAATGTCTATTTTTGACAATGGCACAACTAAATACAAAGTTAGAGCACAAGGTCTGATACTGTCGGGACAGACATCGTAGACTTGAAAAAATTTTTAAGACCCATCAAAAATTCTCAACAATTTTATAGTTCTATGTAGATCTAACCCGCGAAGAAGGGGATGTTACAATATTGTATTCCTCGACGATTTAACCTTTCTCCATCAGTAACCTCACGACCTCTCGTTTCTTCTCTCCTTTCTCTCCTTTCTTCTCCTGACGCCCAACAAATCCTTGTGTTTGAACGTAATTGCACACATATCTCTTCAAAGTGAAGTCCATTTAATTTAGAATCAATTCAAAGTCTCTAACTGCTGTGATGCGATCATCTAGATATATTATAATGAATTTTGAAATTAATTTCTACTCAGAAGTGAAGATGATACACGGAAAAACAATATTGCTTGAAAATTCATTGACTTTGTGTTATAATTATAAAAAATGATGTTTTTCTGTCAACCAGGGTAATTAATTAATTTTGTTTTCATGTTGAATATTACATAGTGTCGATTACTGGTCTATTATTTGTTGAAGAAACGAAAAAAAATCTACCTCAGCCCGGATTTGAACCAGGAACGCCGCTATGACTGAGTGGAGCGTTAATCAATTACGCCACCGAGGCTATGGTAGAATCATTTCCTGTTTTACCTATATCACATGGTGACGCGGGTCTGCATCTCTTCACCTTGTGAAATTATTTTAATGAATACATCAGTCTGAAGAATTTTCACTGAATCAGAATATAAACTTAAACGTTGATATTATTTTGTCGACCAGGGTAATTAATTAATTTTTTCATGTTTCATATTAAATAGTGTCGATTAGTGGTCTATTATTTGTTGAATTCACATCCTTTCATATTCAAGAAAATAATAAATCATCATTCGAGAAGCTTTTACTCTTCTTCCAATTACTTCTTTTTGGAAGTAATTGGAATTTTAAAATTCAGAAATCAGAATTCTAAGTGACATTCTATCAAAATCCAATAAGCATTCTTCAAAAATATTTTTTGTTGTTGAAATTATTATAATATAGTCTACATTTTTATGTTTATTTATACACAATTTTCACACACGGACACTTATACATATAATCGCAAGCTTAAACGCTTCATAAAATTGCGCTCGTTGAGGATTCAAACCCTATCCAAATGCTATAACCGACGCATTAACCAACTAAACTATCGAGAAGTTCGAATTAAATTAAATGAATATTACTTACGCTTAACTATCAGTAGTTTTAAAAACTTCTTTAACCTCATAACTTTGTTTTATTCTATCCTATGAACATGCCTACGAAAAAGAGATGAATTTTCAATCCAAAAGAACGAATTTTCAAAAAAGTAGTTAAACTATCCAACAAAAAATTACTTTTTATCAAAATAGTATAATTTTCAACAATATAATTAAATTTTTAACAAGGCAGTTGAATTACAAACAAAATAATTAAATTTTCAACAAAATAGTAGAAGTTTTTAACTAAAGAATGAAATTTATCAACAAAATAGTTAAGTTCGAAACCAAAATGATTGAATTTTCAATTAAGAAGTTGAATTATTATTGAAAATACAATTAAATTACTGGATAAATTATGTATCTTCAACAAGAAGAATGAATTTTCAACAAAGAAGTTCAACCAAGTAGTTGATTTTTCAATCTAAAAATATTAATTCTCATCGAAAAAGATAGTATGTAATATTTCAACTAAAAGAATATTCTCATTTTTATTACAAAAAACAGTTGAATTCAACCATAAAGATGAGATCTCAAATTAAAATGTAATCCCTGATATTTCGAACAAACAAGAATTTAAATTCAAATAAAAAACCGTTGAATTTAACATGAAAAATACAAATTTTGAACAATAGACTTGAATCCTTCACCAAACCACTTAATTTCAAGCCAAACAGTTGTATTTTTATATAACAAGGATAAAATTTCTACTAAATATTTGAACTTTCTACCAAAATTATAGAATTTGCAACCCAAAAAGATGATGTGTTTAACAAAACAGATTTTAAGTGAAATAAAAGACGAATTTGCTAAAAAAAATTAAATATTCAACCCGAATATATGAATTGTCATCAAGAAAGTTTATTTTGAACTAAATAATAAACTTTTCAACTAAAAACAATCAATTTTGAACCAAAAATGAAATATTTGGATTTGCAGTTCAAAAAAATTGATTTTCAAACAATAAAAAAACAATTTTCAACCCAGAATGCAGAAATTTTCAACAAAACAGTTAAATTTTTCGCCAAAAAAGACAAATTTTCTACCACACAATTGAATTTTTAACCTGAAAATAGAAATAGTCAATGAAAAATGTTAAGTTTGAACCAAATAATTGAATTTTTAACTAAAAACGATCATTTTGTGACAAAAAATGGAAGAGTTAAATTTGCAGTTCAAAACATTAATTTTTTACGAATGAAGAAACGGATTTTCAACAACGTAGTTCAATTTTCAACAAAAGGCATGAATTTTAAGCTCATAAAATAATTTTCAACAAATTAGTTTAACTTTTAACCAAATTGTGGAATTCTCAACTAAAAACGATCAATTTTCTACCCATAATGTAATCGTTAAATTTTCAGATAAAAAAATTTATTTTCAACAACAAAAATTAATGCTTAATAAAATTGTTTAAACTGTAAGTAGTAAAATGAATTTTTGACAAAGTAGTTCAATCGTCAACTAAGTAGCATAATTTCAAACAAAACAAATGAATTCTCAATGAAAAATTTAATAGATGAATTTTCAAATAAAAAGTATCAATTTTCAACCGAAAAAAGTGTAGTTACATTTTTAGTTGGAAAATTAATTTTTAACATGAACAAACAAATTTTTTACAAAGTAGGTTAACTTTTAACCAAGTAGTTGAATTTTTAAACAAAAAGATGAATTTTCAAGGAAAAATGTAGTCCAAGTAGTAAACTTTTTAACGAAAAGAATTCTGAACCAAAAATATAATAGCAGACTTTTCGATTCAAATGAATTAACTCTTAATGCAAAACGATAAGACAGAAGTCCACTTCCGAGATGACGTATTTCTAATATATGCCAAAAAAAATTTAATCAAATACAGTTATCCATTTTCGAGGAAATAGATGTGTCATCTGACAATCTTAATGCGACACTGGCCTCAAATTGGAACAGGCTGGGCTGCGGAATGCGATAAAAAATATAATCTTAGGTTTAAATGAAAAATAAAAATTCGCTCCTGAGATAGATATTAAGTTTTTCACAAAAAATAAATAGTTTTAGTCTAAAAAAGTCGACCAGTTCCTAGTAAATTGTCCAAGAATTTTGAGGTTACAATTTCACAGGTTTCAAAAATCGGTTTTCGATAGTGATTGAAAATCAAATTTTCCATTTTTACCGAAATGAAAACTTTCTCCCGAGATATGAAGAAGCTGAATACTAATAAAACAAATGTTTGATACAAACAAATTATTCTGTTCCGAGAAAATCAAAATTAAGTGCGACGATATCGCACTGAGGACGATTATTCAGTGGAAGGACTATAAAAAGAAGAGTTTTTTTCAATAAACATTAATAATTTCGAAAAATATTGGAAAGGGAAGAACAAATTATTACTACGTGAAAATACTACGCTAAAATTATATCTAAAATTTAAATACAATTTTTTTTATTCCTGTATCAGAAAATGAGAATCCGAAAAAATCCTTTCATCACAACGTGTATTTGATTTTTTTTAAATTTTTATGCGATGAAACCATTTTGCAAAAAATGTTGGTTATTCAGTTCTGTACTACCATCTTTAATTTATATTTTCCATGTGTGATGCCATATTTTGCGTTAACCATTCAATTCCTACGTGACAAATCGTCAAAAAACCTACTAAGCCCCCCCTCCCCCGGAACTGTAACCTAGTTTTTGAATGACCCAATAGACTTTTCTCTCTATCCACGAGTCGTAGAATAGTCACCTAAAATTGAAGCGACTTTTTTCCTATGTAGATTTGAAATAGAAGTCATAAGGAGATTTTAATTTACTTTTACCTGTCGACATATTTATATATAAAGGTGACGACACCTTTTGCTCGAAAGCAGAAGGTGATCTTACGACACCAAGGAGAGCATTTATCGCGTGTCTCTCCTTTTTTTCATTGGACCTTAGCATTACGAAATTTACGCTTTGGATGTCCTCTTGATATGTCGTATAATGAATGTCGGCAGCCTCCCGTTAAACGCTGACGCGGATCGAGATCGTCGATTCTCGAGTTTCTGGAATTTCTTGACCTCTGCTACCTTCCTTCCAGTAAAGTAGTGAATAGATCGCGATTGCTCACGGAAACCAGTATGATGACCTCGCGTGAACTGGTATACCTTGTGTTAAATATCGGAACATCGAACTGAAATCTTCGCCTAATTTTCATATTTTATGGCTCGTAAATTATTCCCCATTCTGTAATTTACCCATATAGTTCTATGAATGTCCGACTCAAAAGAGATTTCGGCAATTAAGGAAACCAAGTTTGTCGATAAGAAGATTAAAAAATCCAGGGATAATTTGGGAGCGTTTACATGTTACGCGACCCCTCCCCACCCCCTCAAAATATCATCTTACACTGAAGCTGATCTTCCTTCTATTTTTAAACACGAAAGATAAATGGAATTTTATGAAACCGTCGATCGAACAATTAATAATGTGTTAAAACTATTTGATACTAGTATGAGATAACTTTTAATTAAATCCTTTAGACATTTCTTTTCCATTTGAGAACATTGATATCGTTTAGAGATTAACTTACACGGCAGATTAACTTAACAGATTAGGGGCCGTCCATAAACTTTTTTCTCGTTCTTCGCTTATATTTAAACTGAATAAATAGCATACAATAAAAAACTTCAACTATTGTGGGTAAAGTTAAATTTTTGGTTTAAAATGTCTATTATTATATTTTTGGTTCGGAATTCATCTCTTTTGGTTGAAAATTCATCTCTTTGGCTGAAAATTTAACTATTCCGTTGAAAATTTGTTTCATTTTTGGTTGAAAATTAATGTTTTGAATGGAAATGTAACAATTGAACTATTTCGTTGAATATTCATCTTTTTCACTTGGAAATTCAAGTACTTGGTCAAATCTTTTTTTGTAGAAAATTAATTTTTTGGTTAAAAAAGAAATTTTTTTTCTTGACAATTCATTTTTTTTTATTAATTGAGTTGAAAATTTATCTATTTATTTGAAAATTTACCTATTTAGCTCAAAATTTGCTTCTTTTTGGTTGAGAATGAGTTTTCTTCACTGAAAATGAAAATATCCCATTTTTTGATGAAAATTGATCTTCTGCGGTTGAATATTTATTTATTTTGTTCAAAACTTGTTTTTCCTGGTTGATTTCATTTTTTTTTAGTTGAAAATAAAATACCTTCTTATTCAAATATTAAATAATACATTTTTCTTTATGAATAAATTTTTTGTTGCTGAAAAATGGACTACTTGTTGGTTGAAGATTCATCATTTTAGTTGAAAATTCAACTATTTGGTCGCAAATGAACTTTTTTGTTGAAATTTTGTAATTGCGAGTTAAAAATTCAGCTGTCTTTTTACAAAAATCGTCTTTTAGACCTAAAACTTCAACAGCTTGGTGAAAAATTACATAATTTGTTTGAAAATTTATCTTTTTTAGTTTGAATTTTAACTATTTGGTTGATAATTTATTTTACTTTCTTGAAAACTAATTTTTTTGTTGGAAAATCAATTTTTTTTCTTGAAAACCCAGTTTTTTCAAAGATTCATTAATTCAGTTGGAAATGTATCTATTTGGCTAAAAATTTAACTGTTTGACTAGAAATTTGTTGTTTTTTTTTTTGGTAGAGAATTAATTTTCTCCATTGAAAATGGAAATCTTCCATTTTTGGTTGAAAGTTGCTCTTTTCTGATTGAAAATTTATTTATTTTGTTGAAAACTCGTATTTTCTGTTTAAATTCATCTGTTTTTGATTTAAAAATAAAATCTCTTTTTGTTCAAATATTAACTATTACATTTTTCTTAGAGAATTCTTTTTTTTTGTTGAAAAGTCAACTACTTATTGGGTGAAGATTCATCATTTTAGTTGAAAATTCAGGTACTATATTTGTTGTCAAATTAACTTTTATGTTGAAAATTTATATTTACGGGTTAAACCACTTTGGTAGAGAATTGAATTATTTTCTTAAAAATTAACCTCTTCGTTTGAAAAATTTTACTATTATGTATGTAAATAAATAATATTATGTAAGTGTAGCTATTCCAATTTTTGTTTGAAAATTTTTCCTTGGTTTGTTAAAAATGCAACTATAAGATAAAATATTCATTTACTTTGTTGAAAATTCGTCTATTTGGGTAGAAAATTGATCTTTTTTGTTAAATGTTCATAATTTTTGTTGACAATTCAATTATTTGGTCGCAAATTAACTTTTTTGTTGAAATTTTGTAATTGCGAGTTGAAAATTCAGCTGTCTTTTTACAAAAATCGTCTTTTAGACCTAAAACTTTAACAGCTTGGTGAAAAATTACATAATTTGGTTGAAAATTTATCTTTTTTGGTTTGAATTTTAACTATTTGGTTGAACTTTTATACTTTTTATTCGGAAATTCAAGTACTTGGTTAAAAGTTCCCGTATATTGTTGATAATTTATTTTACTTTCTTGCAAACTAATTTTTTTGTTGGAAAATCAATTTTTTTTTCTTGAAAACTCATTTTTTTCAAAGATTCATTAATTCAGTTGGAAATGTATCTATTTGGCTGAAAATTTAACTATTTGGCTAGAAATTCGTTGTTTTTTTTTGTGTAGAGAATTAATTTTCTTCATTGAGAATGGAAATCTTCCATTTTTGGTTGAAAATTGCTCTTTTTTGATTAAAAATTTATTTATTTTGTTGAAAACTCGTATTTTCTGTTTAAATTCATCTGTTTTTGATTTGGAAATAAAATCTCTTGATGTTAAAATATTAACTATTACATTTTTCTTTGAGAATTCTTTTTTGTTATTTTTTGAAAAGTCAACTACTTATTGGGTGAAGATTCATCATTTCAGTTGAAAATTCAAGTACCATATATTTGTTCCCAAATTATCTTTTTTGTTGAAAATTCATATTTTCGGGATGAAAATTAAACTACTTTGGTAGATAATTAAATTATTTTGTTAAAAATTAAACTCTCCTTTTGAAAAATTTGACTATTATGTGGCAAATTCTTTTTTTTTAATAAAAATTAACTCCTTTATAAAATGTAGCTATTCCAATTTTTGGGTGGAAAATTTGTCCTTAGTTTGTTGAAAATGCAACTATAAAATAAAACATTCATCTACTTTGTTGGAAATTCGTCTATTTGGGTAGAAAATTGATCTTTTTTGTTGAATTTTCATAATTTTGGTTGAAGATTCAACTGTTTTGTAAAAAATTCGTCTTGCAATATTAAATTTAACTGGTTATTAATTCGTTTTTTTGATTGAAAATTAGTTTTTTCAAATGCAAATTTAACTTTTCCACCTGGAGTTGAAAATTGATCTTTTGTTGTTTGACAATTTGACTATTTGATTGAAAATGCATCTTTGTTGGTTGAAAATTGAACTATTTTCTTAAAAATTTAATTATTTTGTTGAAAATTGAACTATTTTGTTAGAACCATTTTTAGAAACAAAAATTCAACAGTTTTTATGAAAATTCATCCTTTTTCATTAGGAGCTAATCTTTTACGGTAGAAAAGTTATCTTTCTCGACTGAAAAGCCATTGCTCTTGACTAAAAATAAACAATTTTGTCGAAAATACAACTATTTGGTAGGAAACGCAGCTACAACATTTTTTCTTGTTGATAATATTGGTCTTTAATGCATTGACATGGATATAAATTTTATTTTTTGATCAGAGAATTGTAACGTGTTACAAAACATTAAACAAAAGGCATTTAACTTCCAAAATTAAACTCACAATTTCGAATAACTTTATATTAGTTAGCGTTTTTGTTCGAAGTTTGTAGTTTTGAACAAAAAAGCAACAAATGATTATCTATATTCTGTATAAAAATATTAATTCTTAAGTTGAGATATCAATTTTCATCCATTATCAAAAAAATTGTCTGCTTTTTCTTCTTTTGTTTTCGATAATAGATACTATGAAATACAAAAATTTTATATTGATATTAATATTATTCTTCAAATTAAAAATTACATGAAGCAAAACAAATGAATTGTAATTTAAATAAGGCTTAAGGACGTTTCAAAGAAAAATAAATTTTTTTAGAGAATATTCTTACATTGAAAAACAACACACCATAGAAAGGTAAAAAAGGGAAGGAATTTTTTAAGAATTTCCAAATTTGTATTTTTTAAATAAGTTGATGTATCCACAGATATGTATAGTAATATTTTCCTGTATAAACTTACATAATTATGCTGGAAGAAATTGGCAAAAGCTATAAGATAAATAAGTCGAAACTTGAAATGTATATCAGCATATTGAATTCCCCTTTGGAAAAAATAAATAACCTCTCACATTCAAGAACTCATTTTTGCGTCTGAGATATCGATATTAATAACAATTTTATATAATTGCCTGCTCCGAATATGGTCCAAAAATTCGGACATATTAAATTTAAATTCGTAATATTTGGGTCGCGCTCGCCAACTTTGTCTTCAGGACGAAAGCGTGAATAATTCAGAGCGAGTAAGTAATTTTCAAGTCTTTCCCTTTGCTGCTGGAGGCGAAGAGACGATTCGAAGATTCGTTCCGATCTTATCTTCGCTCCCATTAAAGTAACATTATATGCATTTCATCGCAGCATTTCAAAAAAGTTACAAAAAATTTTATTAATCAGAAAATTACCTACATGTCGCCATAAAATATTTCTCTCTTTATCATTAAAGCGACTTTGATTATTGCGAGATGCGTTAATTTTATTACTCATAGCGATACAAAATATATAATTGCGTGTTATTACTGTTTTTAATCATCATGTAGATTTTATATTATAAGCATATAAAATATTTGGTATTCTTTGAGGACACCGAAGTGCAAAGGAGTAATTTTATGTATCTAGAGGAAGAAGAACATCGATTGCTTAAGAAATTTCTAAATTTTATGACATTTTGCTAATGTTAAGTGGCTCTCGGATTTGAGAGATACTTTCTAATTTATCGTATGCTAAAAAAACTAAGCCGCGAAATGATTTTTCCTTTCATCACACATTTTATTACAGAACTATAAACTAAATTCGTATTATTGTATAATTTCATCCCATTTGAATAAAATTTATCTGATGATGTGCAATTCTAAATTCAAAGTAAATTTATTATATAAACTAAATTCATATTGTTGTATAATTTCATACCAGTTGAATAAAACTTATCTGATCATGTGCATTTAACTAAACTCAAAGTAAACTTATTATACTAGTTCTAATACAAATTTAATTGTGAAATAAACTAATTTATTTGAGAAATAATCTTACAGAGTTGAAAATGGATTATGTTCAATTCAAGAAGGTTTTGTGATATGAAGTGAATTATACACAATTTAAAATAATTGCTACTGAATTGGACACAAATTTAATCGAATGAAGCTGAATCCAAGATTGAATTTTTTATAAACTCAAGCGATTTCTAGTGAGTTCTTGTGATTCAAAGTTATTCAAAGGAATTGATGTGATGTTAAATGAAATTGAAGTTGAGTGAATTCAAATAATTTAAATGTAGTTTTTTTGTAAATTGATTGAATGTGAATGCAATTGAAATCATCTAAATAAAAATTATGTTTGGGTGATTCAACTGGGATGACATCATTTGTCCAAAAAAATAAATTCCCGAATGAAAAAACTGAAAATATAATTACCGAAATAGAACATTTTCGAAAAATGGAAACTTTCGATGATTAAAATTACCGAAAAAGTACCGAAAATGTTTACTAACGAAATTGCAATATAAGTAAAATAAAAGTTAACGAATCTAGAAGAATAAAAAAATGGTTATCCAATTTAACTAAATTAATTGAATTCTGGAGAAATAATTGGATTTATAAGAATTCCATTACTAAAGTTTATTATATCTATTGCCAACTAAAGTCTCTTGTATAAATATGAATTGAAATCCAGTCAATAGAAAAGAATTTTGACGAAAAAAATATTTTGTTAAGAATTCATGTATTCGTCAAAACTTAATCTTTTCTGAGAGAAAACCTATCTTATTGGTTGAAAATTGATCTTTATGGTGGAAAATTCATTTCTTTGGTTGAAAATTAGTTTCTTTTACTGAAAATTCAGAAACTTGTCTTTTTCATAGAAATTTCATTTTTTGGAAGACAACTTATCCGTTTGGTTGAGAATTGAATTATCTGATTGAAAATTCATATTATTTTTCTTGAAAGTTAACTTTTTCACTTAAAATATAACTATTCTTTTTTTAATTTAAAATTTCTCTGTTTCAGGTGAAAATTCATATATTTAGTTAAAATTTCGCCTTTTTGGTAGAAAAATTAATCTATTGGTTGAAACTTCATCGTTTTTGTTGAAAATTCATTTCTCTGGTATGAAAACCGTGGTTTTTTTTTGGTTTAATGATTTATCTGTTTTGATAGAAAAATCTATTAGAATAAATACAGCTATATCTTTGTTTTCGTACTTGGAAAAAAATAGTTAGGCAAATGTTAGCCTGAATTTTTTACGGTAAATATAATGTTATTGTATTAATTCATAGAAAGACATGTTCAGACATTTTTCACAAAATTTACTTTCTTTTCTAATAATTACGACTTTGAGAGTACATAGATTTGTAGATACGAATTCATTGGAACCATAATAATAGTTTCTATATGAATGTTTATTTAATCCTTTTTTATTTATCTTTGAAACCAAAATTTCTGATAAAGAAAGAAGAAATGATTTTAAAAATAAACAATTTACGAGTATTTGCCAAATATGCAGTAGTGAAATTTGGCCTATAGCGTTTTTTAAATGGAACATGATTTTAGTCGTTTTTTGTAGTTCGGGTATGATTCCTGCTCAAATTGAGATTTTTTTGAAAATTTACTTTCTTTTCTAATAATTACGACTTTGTGAGTACATAGATTTGTATATACGAATTCATTGGAACCATAATAATAGTTTCTATATGAATGTTTATTTAATCCTTTTTTATTTATCTTTGAAACTAAAATTTCTGATAAAGAAAGAAGAAATGATTTTAAAAATAAACAATTTACGAGTATACCATTACCATGAAGCCATTTCCCTTTCAGGGTAGGCGTGACACTACCCGATTCGGGTAGTGTTTCTAGGTGGATAGTTTTCTTGTAGTTTTAAATAACTACAAGTGTGGGCTCACCACACCCACGATGTGCCAACAGCACTCAGTATTCTTGAATGGTCACCCATCCAAGTACTAACCGCGTCCAACGCTGCTTAACTTCAGTGATCTGACGAGAATTGGGTTTTTCAGCGTGGTATTGCCGTTGGCCATAGTATTTGCCAAATATGCAGTAGTGCAATTTGGCCTATAGCGTTTTTTAAATGGAACATGATTTTTGTCGTTTTTTGTAGTTCGGGTATGATTCCTGCTCAAATTGAGAATTTTTTGAAAATTTACTTCTTATTTTGATATGAATTTAGGAAATCTTTAAAAACTACAAACATTTTTAAAATTTTTGAAATTTATAAATTACAAACAAATTTGAAAATTTCGGAAAATGATTGTAAAATTATAGATTACCGGATAATTTAAAGTTTTGAAAATTTTGAAAGATTCTGAAATTGCAGAAAAAAATTCAATTTACGCAAATTCGGAGTATCGATAAGTTTCCGGAAAATTTCAGTAATTTATGGTAAATTATGGCAATTTGTGGTAAATTACAGTACCTTATTGCTTCGAGTTGATCCAACGTGTCAAACAATCTGTAAACAAGATCAAATGATCGTTTGATAATTTTCATTATTTGCCTCTGACGTCGCTTTTCACTCCCTAGGTAGTGAAAGGTTGAACTTGAGCCCGGCTTCACAGGCATTGGAAAGGGCCGAAATCAGGCATGTATTATCAAAAGACATTTGATTGTTTTTCACTTCAAAAATACTCTGTTAAGCCTACGAATATTAATAGTAAGTTAATCTAATCCCGGGCACTTGAAATTTGAAATTTACCTATTTTTGAGCCGAGATTGCGCAGATCTGATAATCGAAGTCAGTCGAAGGTCCGAGATGATCGACTGTCGATCAAAGAATGATATAACAATTGCAGTTCTCAAAACAAGAAAAATGAAAAAATCGCTCGTTTCTTGGATCTTATCGATCGAATGCATTCGAAATTGAGGGCCCGGATCAAAAAACTGGTTATAACTTTCTGTCGCTCAGAGTGGAGAGCCCCCTCACCACTTGAATTTAAGCGACATCCAGGGGTCTTCCGACCTAGGCGCTTGAAAGTTATAACCGGTTTTTTGATCCGGGCCCTCAATTTTTGACTGCGCCATACTTTGAATGCTTTGAAATGTCAAAAAATCGAAATAATCCCAGTCATTCTAAATTAAAAATCTTCAAAATACCAAAGGATTAAAATGTAGATCTTTTGATGATATAAAACCTTTGCGTAAAAGGGTACTTAGTCTCCTAAATGAGTTGCACTGTTTTCGCGTTCTTGGCGAATGTATATCACGATCGAATCTTGAATCGGGTTGAAGCAGCGCAAGACGTACCGCCATGAAAAAGACGACGACGCGTGTATGGGGATATGGGAATATCGGCAGATTCCCATCGGTCGTTGTACGACTCGACGGATAATACTTTGCAGTCGCGCGGACCCGACTTTTACGGGACATCAATGAAACCGCGTGCGTGCTTTGCATTTGCTGAATGCATCGAGAATCTTACACGCACGTTGCACCAATGCACGCACACGCCGCGGAAGTCAGTCGATGCACATTGCACTCTCGAGCCTCGAGAACTGCTATGAGCTATTCGATCCTGCTCTAGGGACCAAACTGACCATGGACTGTGAGAACTATGCGAGATTGCAAAGCTCAACGCGCTCCGCGATCTGACTTCTCCTACAGATAAGCGAATCACTTTATTTCCACATTAATGTAATTCTGACGATTCGTTCTAACCGTTCGATTAAACACCTAGCAAACATACCTCAGCAACTCGGGCTTCGTTTCTCAAATATTTTTGCTCTGCTAATTGCTAAAAGCATTTTGTAGTTTTGTTTCTTCCCATACAGAAGAGTAAACAAGAGAAAAGAGTGAGCAAGAAATCTTCAATTTCAAATTAACCGCCTTAATAATCTGGCCGGTAGGTGGCCACGCGTCTGCCTATCTCGCAAGCGCTGAAAATTATTGAAACTTTTCTTGTCCAGTATGGGCCGACCATAAACTACGTTACCAATTTTGGGCTATTTTGGACCCATCCGTTACCCCTTATTGACGACCGTAGATTTGTCTCAGCCCCCCCCCCCCCTCCCACCGAATGTAACGTGTAATTCGGTAGTGTATGAAGAATAATTATATACATTAAAATATTAGACTTCACAGCCCCAAATGCTCGGAAAACAGGGAAAATAGGGTAATTTTTCACGAAAATAAGGGAATAAATTTTATTGAATGAAATTAATGTGGATACCATATTGAATTCTATATGAAATGCTTTAAATTCATAGAGATTTCAAGTTCAAATTGATTGCATTTTCAACAAAAGAGTTGAATTTGTAACCAAAAAAGATTCATTTTTCACCAAAAGAGATGAATTCTGAACCCGAAAGGATAGATTTTCAACAATATTACAAATTAATTTTTAACAAAAAGATTGCATTAGGAACCAACTATTTAAGCTTTTAGACGAAAGAGACGAATTTTTAACAAAAAAGTTAAGCTTTTAAACAATTAGTTAAATTTTCAAGCCGAAAAAGAAGAATTTTGTCGAAGGCAGTTGATTTAAAAAAAAATTATTTTTCAACCAAGAAAAATTACTTTTGTATCAGAAAATATGAATTTTCACTTCAAAAGGACGATTTTTTTACCAAAAAGTTGAATTTTTGATCATATAATATTATTTTAACAAAAGATTTGAATTTCCAACAAAATAATTAAACTTTCACTAAAATAGCTGAATTTTAAACATACCAAGATGCATTTTCAACCAAATGGTCGGATTTTCAAACAAAAAAGATGAATTTTCAACCCAAAATAGAACAGTTAAATTTCCAGTTAAAAAAAATAGTTTTCGATAAAAAAAATGAATCATCAACCAGTTGAATTGAACTAAAAAATACAAATTTCAAACAATATAGTTCAATCCTCAATTGAAATCATGAATATTTAACAAAAAAAAATACATTTCTAACAAAATATTTGAATGTTCAACATACACAGATGCATTTTCAATCAAATGAACAAATTTTCAAACAAAAAGGATTGAAATTCAACCAAAAAAATTTACAATTTCAACCAAATGGTTGATGTTTTTAGCCAAGAAGACAAATTTTATTCGAAGACAGTTGAATTTTCTACCAAAAAATATAAAATTTTAACGAAATAGGTATTTAAATTTTCGACCGAAAAGATGAATTTTTCACCAAGAAGATTAAGTTTCTATCAAGGAAGACGAATTTTCAACATAATACATGAATTTTCAACAAAACTGTTGAAATTTGAAGCCAAAAAGACAAATTATATATTAAAGCAGTTGAATTTTCAACACGGATTCTTTAGTTAAAAGGTTAATTTCCTACAGAGTCGTTACATTTTCAAATGAAAAGTTTTATTTTTTACGAATTGTTGAATTTTCAATTAAAGTGATGAATCTCGAACAGGAACAAATTACAGAGTATTTTAGCTCTAAGACAATTAGTTGATTTTTCGACGAATAATATGAATTCTCAATGAAACATGCAACAGTTATTATTTCAACCAAAAAAGATTTTAATTTAAAATAAAAAAAAGTTGAAGTCAACCAAAACAGGCGAATTTGCAACCAAATAGTTGATTTTTTGAGCCAAAAAGACAAATTTTATTCGAAGACAGTTTAATTTTTTACCAAAAAATATAAAATTTTAACGAAATAGGTATTCAAATTTTCGACCGAAAAGATGAATTTTTCACCAAGAAGATTACTATCAAGAAAGACGAATTTTCAGCATAATACATGAATTTTGAACAAAACTTTTGAAATTTGAAAACAAAAAAACAAATTATATATAAAGCAGTTAAATTTTCAACAGGTAAATTTTAGTAAAAAGGTTAATTTTCTACAGATTCGTTAAATTTTCAAATAAAAAGTCTTATTTTTTACGATTAGTTGAATTTTCAAATAAAATAATGAATCTTCAACCAGAAAAAATTACACAGTATTTTAGCCCTAAGACAATTAGTTGATTTTTCGACCAATAATATGAATTCTCAACGAAACATGTAACAGTTATTATTTCAAACAAAAAAGATTTCAATTTAAAATAAAAAAAGTTGAATTCAACCAAAACAGACGAATTTTCGAGAAAATAGTCGTATCGTCTATTTGAAAAATTTAATTTTTAACTATGTAATTGTCTCTAATGAGCCGGAAAGGAGGTAGTTAGGAAATTTAATTTTGGTTTGCGAATATTTTGTATGTTCTGATTCCGGCGCACAAAATTATTCTTCAAAAAGCAGATTTTATTTCTATCTTAAATGAATTTTTAAATAAAGACACTAAGCAATTTTCAACAAAATATTGGAATTTTCAGCTAGAAAGATCAATTTTCAATGACAAATAGAAATTTTCAATTAAAAATAGAAAATTGACATTTTTAATTTAAACAAAATTTAACCAAAGAAAAAAACAACAAATTTTCAACAAAACTGTGAAAGATTCAACCATATAGTTGACGTTTTGAATAAAAAAGATAAATTTTGAACTAAAGAAAATAGATTTTTAACTACATAAAAATGGAAAATTTCAATTTATAGTAAAAAAATTGATTTTCAACCAAGAATGAAACGAATTTTCAATAAAATGGCTCGATTTTCAAGCAAAGAGATGAATCTTGAACCAAAAAAATGAATATCCAACAAAGTAGTTCAATTTTTAACCAAGTAGTTCAATTTTTTATTATAAAGATGCCTTTTTAACATAACAGTTGCCCTTTCAACAAAATAAAAAAATGTTCAACCAAATAGTAGAATTTTTAACAAAACAAGATGAATTCCAAGCCAAAAAAATAATAGAAGACTTTTCAACCAAAGATAGTTGCATTTTCTTATACGTTCTATGATTTTTTTTGCGGGAAAGAGTGTGAAGTCTGAAATATGAAAATGATGTGATTCGCAAAATTAGCAAAATAAGTTAAAATTTATTATCAGCACCGACCGTAGTTTTTGGCATTACCCTCCCCCCTTCACTCCTGAAATTGGTAATGTAGTTTATAAATGGTACCGTTATCTTCCATCTCTTCATCTTTGAGGCGATTACTGCTGAACAGATTTATTCTCCAAGAAGGAACAACTTGGAGCTGCTATCCAGAACATTGAATCATTTTCTAAAATATTCAAATCACATCTCTATGATAAGAAGCATATGAGCGCACGAGTTCATGTAGGTAATTGCGATTCGCGGAAGATCTGTATCAATTGCGGGGGCATCGATCGCCCCGTCTCGGTTACGGTACTCCAAGTGGATGACCCTCTTTTTGTTGCAAAGCTAACTTCCGTTTCGCGAATCGACAGATCGCAGATCGAATCTCGAGGACAACAATATTCGAGTGGAGATCGGAATGACAGATGAAACGTTCAGTTCCATCGGAACACGAGCAAGGGAATAGAAGAAATTTATCGACCTCTCGCAATCGAGGCGATCGATCGACTTGAGTCCTTTTCGTCGTATTCATCACGCAATGCATGTATGCTGCCGTCCTACAGAAAGAGGCATTAACCCGTAGTGGTCACACCTTCTGAAAATAAGGCAGTTGTCACACTGGGTCCAATGGACCCCACGCAGAAAAACAGTTGCCATTTGTGTTTTTTATATGTATTGACTTCAATGGAAAGTTCCCTAGATTGAAATTTACTACTGGTTAAATGTCTAAGCGATTAAGCGTAGAAATTATTTGAGTTTTTTGATCGGGCAAGCGCGGGGCACTTCTTAAAAGGCAGCAGCTACAAGTCTCGAAAATTATTTGGTGTGAATCAGTTTGATGGATTAGGGTGCAGATGTGATTCTTCACAATCATTTAACCAAAATGCATTTTTTTATTTGAGAGAATAAAATATATTTGGATAAAATCGCATCAAGGCCATGTTATACATTAGTCACGTGATCCAGCCAGTCATGAGATCGATATTTTTTGTCCCATATTTAAAAATCAAAGTTAAAATAGAGCGGAAAAAATTTGGGAAAATATTAATAAATGTAAAAGGACAGTGTGTGGTAAAGCATAGAGTTTGGGAAGAAAAAAATGTTATTATTGGAATAACAAATATCGACCGGCAATCAAGCGATCTGCATTATCAACAGTGCTGACACCATGAACATATCAAATATCAATTTGTTTATTTTCACCAAACCAGCAAATATTATCAAGTGTAATTTTTGCAACCGATTTTTGCATCATTTTCCTCAAGACATGTGAGCCAGAACCTCAAAAATATTTAATTGGGAACATTGAAAATTGGTTACAGAGTTCTACAGCACGGTTGGTATTTTTATGAATTTCCTTATTCATTACATTTTTTTTCTTCAACATTTCGAGCCAAATGTTGTATACAAACGCAGATTACAGTTTCCTGATGCTTTCCCCAAAATTTCAACTCGATATCTCATTTTGTGTGGACATGAGTTGTTGCACAAAAAATGCCGATATTGCTCCGGTTTTAATTTCTTCAAAAAATTTTTTTTCTAAATTTCGTTCCAAATGTTGTATACAAACGTACATTATTGTTTCCTAAGGCCTTCCCCAAAATTTCAACTCGATATCTCATTCGGTGTGGACGTGAGTTGTTGCAAAAAAAATTATCGATAATTTAGGTCACGTGACTCATGTATAACATGGCCTTAAAAAATAAATTATCGGTAAAGTTCACTGAACCTAGCGGCTCCATCGATTTCTAATTGAAATTGTCCAAACGATTAATTAGTTCTTTATATTAAGTAAGAAGGTTATATAATTTGCATTAAATTGAGTGTGCCTATCTTATTTTCTTTCAGATACAAAAAAAAACATTAAGTCCAACCAAAAACATCTGCAATGCAAAAAATCTGCTAAGCACAAACTATATATATGAATTTCTGAAATCAAAGTTGGTCAAGTAATTTGGGAGGAAATGTTCATGAGAAAATATGTGAAAACAGTTTTTTATACAGTGCAACGAAAAGTCTTGAAGGGTTTATGAAATAATAATTTTTTGTTTGAGAGCATGCTAAATTTTAAATTCTTTGCCTGGATCCTGCCAAGAGTTGAAGTTGAAGTACAGTAGAAGTCCGATAAGTTTCTCATTTCGGTACTCTAGGAGCGGAAAATTCCAGGAATTGCGGACTTATCGGATGCCCCCTCTAGTAGCACGATATTAGGTGCGCGCATGCGTGAGAATGATGCGCAAATCATAAGCAAAATAGCACACGTAGTGGGAGAACCCCAATTAGTGTGCGTGCCGTGCGTGTGATGACGTTTTAAGGGGAATGTACACTTATCGGACGGCAACTTACCGGACTTCTACTGTATTGAAGTACAAAAGTCCTTAAAAATCGGAATTTTATTTTTCTCTTTCTCACGTGATAATTATTTAAATACCCGAAAGGCCAAATTACCTTAGCTAGGGCTTATTTAACGCAGACTTCAAGAAGATTTCCAATGGATAAAAAAATATTGTTATCTATATTATGGACGGTTGAACGGTTGAACGGTTCACCAGTTAGTGGTCCGATATTATCCAGCATTTCAAAACGTTATTCGTCAATTTCTTTCGTTCACTGATTTTTTATTTACTATCTTTTTTCATAGAACAGCATTATGTACGTGGATCTTCTCGGTTGATCCTTTGCACATTCTAGAAATGCAATTATATATCGTATGTTCGAAGAGAGCCTCGCGAAATGGCGATAATTAATACTATGCGAATTTTCATAGATCCAGTCTTCACGTAAATCAAGTTTGCATTTCTGGTATGGTTCAGGTTCGCTTCTTTATGGGTGGTGGTAATACTGTGAGTTCCTTATGAATTATGCAAATTTAAAGAAATCTTTAATTAGGGAGGCAGGGACGAGATGAGCATATTGGTTCGAATGAGACACTGAATTTTCTCTCAAAATATGTGGTTTTGTTGCTATTATTTTCAGAAATAAAATAAATACTGATATTAACTTCCTCGAAAAATAACTCAATAAAGTAAAAAGAAAAATGATTGAAGGTTCAACACCTGAATTGTTTAATGTATGGTATTTTAAAACGAAAAGAAATGATGGAAAATAACCGATAATATTTTCAACCTTAGGTTTAACGTGAATTTTAATCATTGAAATTTAATGTACTAACGCATTTATATATAATTAACCATAAAAACAGGAAATATTGAAGTTTTAATCAAAATTGTAATTTAGGGCGGAAGAAGCCGTGTTTATGGGACGAGATTTTTGTTTTTCATCACATGTTTTGTGTCATTAACTGTTCGATATTTTATTGTCAATTTATCTTTCTTATTTGAAAATTAATGTATTTTTTGGTAGAAAATTAATTTTCTACTTTGAAATTTTATCTTTCTGGTTCAAAATTCATTTTTTCTGTTCAAAAATTATTTGCTGTTTGAAAATTTATTTTCTTTAACTGAAAATTTAACTATTCATTTTTTGAGTGTAATTTAATCTTCTTTAGTTGAAAATTGTTGTGTTTAAAATTTAACTATTTCGTTGCAAATTCGTTTTTTATACAAAAACTTATTTCTAAAATTTTAATAAAATATAAGTATTCAGTTTTTTTCAAATGTATCTTCTTTATTTAAAAATTTAACTAAATGGTTGAGAATTTATCTCTTTTAGTTAAAAGGTCAACTACATGGTTCAAAAATCATGCACTTTGCTGAAAATTCGTCTTAAAAATTCAACAATTTTGTGAAATTTGAACTACTTACTTAAAAATGTATTTTCTGGTTAGTGATAAATCATTTTAGTTGAAAATCTATCTCTATGGTTAAAAATGAATTTTTCTTTTGGAAAATCGTTTCTTTCGTGGACAATAATTTTTTAAATTTAAAATCTAATTTTTCCATATCTTGTAGAAAATTGATCTTCTTTAGTTGAAAAGTCAATTGTTTGGCTGAAAATTAATGCATTTTCTTGTAAATTTGTCCTTTTCGATAGAAAAATAATCTTCTTGGCTAAAAATTCGTATTTTTGGTCAAAAATTCAACTATCTGGTTGAAACATAATCTGCTTTGTTGAAAATTGAATAGTTTTTTCGAAAAGTATTATTTTTGCATGAAAAGTCAACTGTTGTGTTGAAAATTCGTCTTTTTTAGTTAAATTGAACTATTTTTTATTTAAAAGTAAAATACTTTTTGTTTAAAATATGAACTGTTACATTTTTCATTGAGAATTCATCTCTTTTGGTGAGAAGTTAATATATTTTTAGAAGTTTTTTTTTGCTTACAAATTTATTTTTAACTGAAAATTTATCTATTCCAGTTGAAGATTCCTTATTTTACTTGAAAATTCATCTCCACACTTCATAATTTAATTTTTTTGTTGAAAATTCGTTCTTCATTCTTAAAAAAATTAATTTCTGAAATGAGAATTTTACTATCCAATTACGAATGGACAATTTAATCTCTTCAGCTGAAAAATAAACTGTTTGGTTCAAAATTTATATTTGTTAGTTGAAAGCTCCTGTACTTCATTAAAAATTTATTTATTTTTTTGAAAAATCATCTTTTTCAGTAGAAAATTAATCTCCTTGGTTGAGAATTCATATTTTTGGTTGAGAATCAAACTATTTGAATAAAATTTTATATATTCTTTTTCAATAGAAGAATATTGTTTAAAAAAATCCTTTTTGGTTGTAAATTCGCATGACTCTAGTTTACGCAGAGTAATTCGCCATAGTTTTATGTAATCTAGAGTAATCCTATGCAATTCGGGTTAATTTTAGGTAATCCATAGTAATTCTGTACATAGAGGTAATCCAGGAGAATCCGCTATAACATAGAGTAATCCACCTCTGCTGCTGGACAGCATCTTTAGAAGTTGTTCCCCCCTCGTATGTATATTATAATAATATAGAGCAGAATTTTTTCTGATATCACTGTACCCTTTTCTAGCAAATTTCATTTTTTATTTTGGGTCTTAAACTTCTTTGCATTACGTATTATCACGTATTGAAACTAATTACTAATCTTAGGTACCTGAAAAAAATTTTGTTTTTACATTCATGTAATTACATGTTGTTTAAAAATGTGTAAACATCTTGTCTTTTAAAGTTTATTGGTAACTCGTTTTTATCAACACAAACTTTGATGACTAACCAGCATTAAATTCATATTTTATAATTAAACAAACTTGTAGTTTCTGTCACGCACCATATAAGTGACCATGTATCATGCAGCGAAGCGGTAAAAAAATTATATGAGACTGTCACGCTGGAATCGTTTTCACACTCGTAACGTGCAAAATAAAAGGTAAAAATTCCACAACGAATTCAAAATTCTCTCCCAGCTCGAGCAATAATTCAATCATCCAGCAGGTATTTATTTACATTCTTCTTTATATAAGTGTTCCGCGCTGCGACTTTTTCACCAAATTTATTCTTAGTTCTTGAATTTCAGTATCTTTCAATAATCTTAAGACCATATAAATATTATTTATTAACTTCGAGGCGACATTTATTTCTGAAATGCGCAGATCTGAATTGATCCGCTTCTCCTGACCCGGAAAGTAGAGTCTGAATCATTTTATTTTTATTCTTTCAACTTTATTAAAAAACATGTTATACTGACAGGAAGCACAGTCTTTCCCGTATTACCCTGCGTTTCCTATTTTTTTGAATTCACTTTTTTTCTTCTATTATTGAAAAACATTCCCTTGTTTCCCTTTCTCTTTGAATATACGATTTTTGAAAGTTCACTAGAACTTGGATTGAAGCAACCCGGATTTATGCCGTTCCGAGGATTGATGTCACGGTGGTTTCGTGATGAGCAAAGCAAGGGACGCTTGCTCAGTGAAGTGTGACAAACAGGCAGGCGAGCCGCAATCTCCGCGCGTTAGTTTAGTTGCATTAGGTTACGTCATTCGTGCAAATCCAACAGAAATGATTCACGCACCCCTGCTTCTTCACTTTCAGGCGGTCTGAAAATAGGATTAAGACCAATGCGAGTCATGCCCGAAGCCTTTCTTAATTCCAAGTTCCAGTGTACAATATTTGAATTTCGTGGAAAATTCTCTGAAATTAGTGAATATACGTGAGAACTGTAATAAAAATAGCTTTTCTTTACCAAATTATTCTATTCAAAATTATAGTATTCTATCGCGCATAGTAAAAGTTAAATGTTTTGAACTAACATCATTATGTATTACAATTGATATAACTTTTTAAAATTTAAATAAAAAAATGTATACATGACTTTTACAATTAAAATTAAATATTCTGTGAGGGGTCATCCATACATTTGGTCACGAAATTTTCCGACAATTTTTACCTTTCCCACCCTATGTCACGCTTTTTCTGACTTTTCCCTGTAGTTTTTCGCCATTATTTCACACTTTGCTAGACCTCCCAACCCCTAAAAGTGTTACGTAATTCATGGATGACCCCTTACATCTATTATAATAAAATGCGTTTATTTCATATTGAAGCACTTCAATAAATTACTTTGATATAAATAAAGTACAAGTTTAAAAAATGAGAAATACATATCATAACACAAATATAACTAAATAAGTTCAAAATATTAATTATAGTGACGACAAAATGATAAATCTTGGAATGATATACATAATTATACTTATAGGTCTCACGATTTAATTATCAATGATGATTTTTTAAAGAGAAAAGATTCTTAATTATAAAAACGATTTTAATAATACGAAAATTGAATATTTAACAAATGGTATTATTTTTCGGGTTCACTTATTTCCTCGTGACTGGATTTCCAACGACCTAAGTATATCCAGTTAAATGAAAAATATCTTTGATAGCAGAAAACGTTAAAAAAATAATTTCTCATTATTTAAAAATATAACATTCCTTAAAAGATTGTTTCTTCTTTTTTTCATGTAAAAATAAATGTTTCATCTTTCCCCTTTTGCGTACAAAATTACGCTATTTCCTCTTTTTTGAGCTCCTTCTGCGCTGTGATTTTTGGTATTAAAAATTCGTCTTTGATAGAAAGTTTAATTATAGAATTAATTTGATTAGTTCATTCTTAATTCTTAATTGGTTACATTCATCTCTTTGGTTGGAAATTCGTTTTATTTGTTTGAAAATTATTTTTTTCACTCAAAATTTAACTATATTCCATTTTTTGTTGAATATTGATCTTTTTGGGTATGAAATTCAAGGATATGGTTCAAAATTAATATTTTTGAGCTGAAATTTCAACTGCTTCGTAAAAAATTCAACTTTTTGGCTAGAGAATTACTTTTTTTTTTGAGGTGCAAAATTCATATCTTCTGGTACAAATTCTATCTTTTTTGGTGGAAAAGTCAACTGCTTCGTTGCGAATTAATCTGTTTTGGTAGAGTATTCAACTATTTCATTAAAAATTTAAGTATTTAGTTAACAATTAACTCTTTTGTTGAAAATTCATATTTTGGGTTTAAAAATTCAACTGTTATGTAAACAATTATCTTTCTGTCTTGAAATTTTAACAGTTTGGTAAAAAATTCAACTGTTTGGTTTAAAATTAATTTTTGTTGTTGAAAATTCATATTTTGAAGTATTTCTTTGTAAATGCAATTAATTGGTTGGAAATTGATATTCTTTGAGGAAAAATTCAAATATTTGATTAACATTTTTTTTAATTTTATTTTTTAATTAGAAAATCAAATTTTTGGATTAAAGAATCAACTTATTCTTAGATATTTTGTCTTTTTGGCTTTAAATTCCTAAAAATTTGTTTCAATTCATGTGTTTTATTGAAAATTCATTTTTTTCTTGTTGAAGATTAAGTTTTTGTCTCAAAATGTATTCAATTGTTGGTTGAAAATTCGTTCCTTATAAGATAAAAATTCAACTACTTGGTAGAAAATTCCTTTCATTTTGGGTTGAAAATTAATTTTTTTAATTGAAAAATTAACTATTTAATTTTTGGTTGAAAATTGATCTTTTTTAGTTGGCATTCGAATATTTTGTTAAAAATTCATCTATTTTAGTAGGAATTTAACTTTTTGGTAAAAAGTAATATAGTATAATCTTCTAAGAAATTTGTATTCTTAGCTTTAAAATTTAACTGTTTGGTCTCAAGTTCAACTATTTTATTCAAAATTCGTCTCTCTTATTCGCAAGTTTAACAATTGGGTTGTTAATGCAACAGTTTGGTTAACAATTTTTTTTGCAAATTCGTATTTTTTGTTTGAAAATTCATCAAATTGAAAATTAATATTCTTTGGTTAAAAAGTCAACTATTAGATGGAAAATTCATTTTGTTGTCTTTGAAAATTACCTTTTTGATTGGAAAAACATATATTTCTAGATTAAAAATTCAACTTTTTTTCTAGATAAGTCGTCTTTCTGATTTTAAAGTTCAAAAAATTTGTTAATTCATGTATACCGTTGAAAATTTATTTCTTTTGTTCTTAAAATTGAGTTTATATCTGAAAATTGAAGTATTTAATTATTGGTCAAAAATGCATCCTTTATATGTTTAAAATTCAACTACTTGGTAGAAAATTCGTTTCATTTTGACTTGGAAATTATTGTTTTTAATTGAAAATTTAAGTATTTCATTTTTGGTGGAAAATTTATCCTTTTTACTTGAAAATTCAAATATTTGTTCAAAAGTTAATCTCTTTTATTTTGAAATTCAACTATTTGGTAAAAAAAATTATGTATTTTGTTTAAAATTCGTCTTTTGGAGTAGAAGATAAACTTTCTGTTGAAAATTCAACTGTCTTATAACAAATTCATTTTTTACTTGGAAATTTAAATATTTCGTTAGAAGTTAAACTATTTTGTATAAAATTGATCTCTCTTGCTTGAAAGTTTAACCATTTGGTTGATTATGCAAATGTTTATTTAAAAATTAATTTCTTTTTGAAAATGCAATATATACACATATATATATATATATATATATATATATATATATATATATCGACTTAAAATATTTAAAATTAAAAGTGTTTTATATTGAATTTAATATATCACACAAATTAATTGTATCAATAAGAATTTATTCTCCTGTTATTCCTCTATTTCGGGCTGTGAAGTCTGTACGATTGTCAAGCATTTAGTACTCGGTAAAGGTAATTAACAATAATCTTAGCACAATTAATTACATTTTCAGTTCCACTTGACACGTCTATCATGAGTGCTCACTGCGCAATTTCTTTCACTAATTAAGTCAAAATGTGACGCCGAGTCGCAATTTTCAGCTTGCACAAGGCGAGTTTGCGGTTTAACCTTATGGTAGCGCCGCTTCTACCCACACAACATTAAAAATAAGAGGAAAAATACCTCAGGTTGTCAAGTCAGAGAGAGTGAGATGCCAATAATTATAACGAATTGCTATATAATTGCTTCATTACTTCAAGGTGTATATTTCCTCTCCAAGACTCAGAGGGAGTCCACGACTCATTCTAAAGGGCTTTTGTGCCTCTTAGTCATGCCTTCATTCTTAGCATTATATTAAACCCTTTTTTTAATTCACTCATCGATTCATATCAATTGAACAATATAATTATTTTTTTCATGCTTTTGTCAAGTTATGATTGAATTTGAGAGATAATTGCGTGGAAAATGCATATCGAATTTTATTTTTGTAACTTAAATTTTAATTCATAGATTCAATTAACCTGGAGAGATTAAATTTTGTTACGTAACTCTAGATATATATTCCTCGCTGCATTAATGCTTATTCAATTGATTTTTATAAACATTGTTATTTTATCAATCGAACGGAAGATAATCCATATACAATTATTTCATTACAAATGCTAGAAAAAAATGTATCGTATGTACTTAGGTATTTTACGAATATTTTCTTAATAAAATAAAAGTATAGTTGATCCAAACAAATTTTTGGATTGATCTTTTTCTAAAAAATCTGCCCCATAAGTGGGCACATTTTCATCGCGCGCCATTAGCTGCGCTCGGAAGCTCACTGAAAAAAATGGTTAGTTGTGACAAGAAGCTCTTTATTAGTAGAGAAGGTATTAGATGCGACAACCACTTCGATAGTAAAAGTAACCAACCAGTTCAGTGCGGCAACAAGTCGCCGTTAGGAATCCTACGTAGGTTATATTAGTAACGATAGTAATTTTAGTCACAACAAATAAAGTAGTCACATTTACCACCAATTTATTTTCCAAGAAATAAAAGTAGTAAAAGTTACAAGTGTCCCTCCTGGGCGACATTGGCAGAACTGTAACCTGAGCAATGCTGCCAACATTTGCACCGAAATATCGCGTCATGTTCTCGATCGTCGCCATTTTCATCTTAACCTTTTTGTGAATTGTGCAGTAGTGAAGACCGTGAAGACTATCGCATCGATCTAAATTTTCTAGTATACTTACTTCTTCTGCAAGTCTGTTCTTTTAAATATTGAAATTATAGTGGTTTTTCATTGACATCCCAATGGGCATGTGGGCGTATTTTGACATGACGTCTTATCAGGACCTGGTCTCTATAGAAAGTCCTGAGGACGCTCTTGTGTCCACTAATTAGAAATTATAGTAAAATCTACTATAATTTCAATATTGAGAAGTACTAACTTCGCAATAGTCCACGAGCCAGTAATCTTAATAGTGAAATTTTCTAGTTTTAATAGTAAGGACTACTAATTTAAATAGTGAACCTCACTAATTTTAATAGTAAAACTCACTAATTGTAATAGTGAGGATTACTACTATAAGTAGTGAGATCAACTAGCTTATTTGTAAGACTAACTAATTCAACAGTAAGTCTTCATAATTAAAGTGGTAAGGCTACTACCTGAAAATAGTATGTGCCATCGAAAGTTGTCGCGACAACAAGTAAAGTAGTAAGGACAACTACTACCAATCTTGCGAATGAAAGTAGTAGCCCCAACCAGTTAAATAGCAGCGGCATATATCACAAACTGAAGTAGTTGGCCCTACTACACTATTAGTTGTCCCAACCAAATACTTTCTGAAGCGCGCTTAGGGCGCGCGTCTGTTGGGTCTCGCGCTTGATAATGCATTACCTCATATTTGTGCATAGACCTTTTAAAATTAAAGTACTCTGTAAAAATATATACTAGTAAATATACTAGTAAAAATGGTGTATTTTTATAAAAAGTTTCAAAAATGCAAATATGTGAGCATATGTACGAAAACAAGTAATATCACGAATTTAGAAAATTTTTACATTATCATTCTAATGAGAAGGTATTGGTTTGATGTAAAATTTGACATAGTCGGTTTTCATCAAATCTCCACGTTTTGAGACCCCCTGAGCTAGAAAAAACGATTTTTACGAAGGTGTCTGTCTGTCTGTAGTCTGTCTGTCTGTAGCCACGATAACTTTCGAAAAAATGATCAGATTTGATTGAGCTTTGGCACACTTTTTTATGGCCGAAAAATAGAGAACGAGTTCGTTAACCAGCTATTTTGGATGAAAATCCAAAAAGTGAGCACATTTTGAAAATTTTTGAGACCACTTTTTTGGAAGATTTGAAAATTCTATGTACGGTTATTAGTAGTACGCAAAATGATGAATAAAATATTCTTATGACTTTTCGTGAAAAAAAAAATTACTGGAGTTATTTTTACCAGATTTTCTGGGTATGTTTCAATAATTATTTTGCGATGTAGAAATATTTTTGTTTATATATTTATCTCGCATTTGACTACTGCTGTAATGAGGTTCATGGTGCAAAACTAATCGTAGGTAGCAGCACCGAGCCGAGTAATAGACCCTCTGTTGATGAGAGACAAAAAAAAATAGGTTAGGTGTACGGTTGCTTATAATTAAATACATGAGGGTAAATAATCTTTAAATATATGTTTAGTGCTTATATACGAAGGTAATTTATACTTTTAGTGGAAATTATACATACAATGGGATATATGGTGAACTATAATAAACCTAACCTAACATTGTATGTGGCGGTCAGAAAAGGATTTATCAACCTTTTACGAATGCTGTCTGATAAATATTGATAACAAAGTTTCATAAATATATTTGGTTATGTTTACAAGGTATAAATGGCACTTTATACTCATTAAAAAAATTTCTTTTCTTGAAATTCGTATCTGATTGACACAGGGTAGAGTACTCGGCCCGGCGCTGCCATCTAAGATTAGTTTTGCATTATGAACCTCATGATAGTTTAACAAATGGCAGCGCTCGGGCACCTTCGGCTATCGATCCCCCTTCCCCCCCGTTCAGACCCGCTCGGCCAGCAAATGATGCCGCTTTCGCGTCGCAAAAGTGAACAGGAATATTGAAGTCACTTTTCAAAATTTAGTATTGCAAGAATGGATTCAAAGTGTGATCGACTGCAAAACGGTCGTTTTGTGAAAAACAAAGGATTGGCTCGCGCGGTTTTCCATTACAGCCGAACACTGTAAGCAATGCCAATATGATGGACGGAAATAATGAACTGTCAAAACGGAATTCTTGGTTATGTGTTTTAGTGCGGTTATTCGACCATTTCCCAATAAATACATGGCAACGATTAGTTTTCTTTTTAAGAATGAATTTTCGGAATATTTGGCACAAGACACACCGTTTTTTGTTATAGTTTTAACGTTTGGAAACTTCATCATTTGTGATTTTTGAAGCCCACGAAACAGCCTTCATAAGACTATATGTTAAAACTGCTGTTTTGAAATATAGATTATTTAAAATCTGTACCGCTGAGACTTTTGGAATTTTGTAGTTTAATGAAAAATACATTTCTCTTACATTTTGTGAAATAAAAAAGGGGTGTTAAACGCATAAGCCGCAGCGACCGGACCACTTTAAAGGTAATTATATAGAAAACTGTAATTTCTGATTGTGAATTCTCTTTTGTTAAAGCTCCTTTGGCTTCAACGAACACTTTCTCAAAATGTATCTCGTGCTTCGCATTCGATACAAATGTTTTCGAAGCGCGCACTTTTCTATGTTATATTCAACTCTATTAGATTATTATATATACAAATTTTATTTTTTTATTTTCACTTTAATATTTGTCCTTAATTGGAATTAATCTTCATTGGAAGCTGCGCTAAACATGTATGAATATGTTGGGAAATAGCCAAGTAATGCATTTTTTTATTAATTTTTTTGTTATTTATTACTTTAATATTTGTTCCTTAATTGGCATTATTCTTCATTCGCAGCTACCCTAAAAATGTATAAATATCGTGGGAAATAGCCAAGTAATGCATTTTTTCATTAATTTTGTTTAAACAGTCATCTACCGTTATCAATTGATAGCAAGAAATCAATGCTATATAATTAAATGTGAATTTTTATGAAAAATTGAACTTTTGGATTATAAATGGACGAGATGATACCACTTTGATTACAAAATTGTTATTACCAAGAATAATTATTGATTTTCATCTAAGCATACTTAAAAGTTCGGATATTAGCTATTTACATTAGATTACGTTGAAGAACCCCATTTTTTACGTCGAAGAAAGAGGAAGAGTTAATTAAGTTTATTTCAACAATTATCAATTGTTATTGGATAACTGAATATGCTAACTAAGTGTCATAACTGAGTAACTTTTGGTCGATTTCGTAAGAAACTGACGGATTATATCATAAATACATGATAGAGATAATTTTTTATCATATTTTTCAATAAAATCACAAAAAAATTCAATGCATTTTATTAATTAATTATAAGAACTCCTTTTGTCTGTCAACTGTTCAGATTTAAAGTGAATCTAGTAAGGAAACGCAGCCAGTTCTCACGAAACCATTTTCATGCACTTATTTGTTTACAACAAATTAATTGAATTTTTAAACATTTGCGTTGCTACTGGATTTTTTGGTTTGAATAGTGATTTCACTCATTCCAGGCATCTTAATATGAACCTGAGTATTTCTAATAGAACGGTACTCTTCAAAAGTAAAAAAAAAAATTATTTACTGATAAAAAGACTTTCAATGAGAAAAAGATTATATTCCTGACTTTTTCAATTTTTCGAATAAATATAGTTTGAAACCTTTTGGAAAATCTGCCTTCTAATGCAAATGTAAAATATCATTCAGGAAAGACGAAAAAGTTTAATATTTTTCGCCATAAAAACAAGAAAAGTCAATTACAAAGAAAATAGTTAACAAATTGTGAAAAATAGCAATTATTGGTTACTTATCTAGCTGGAAAAGGGCAAGTGTGTGACACAACTTCGCCTTTTTCAATTCCAGTTCAAAAAGTTACCATTTTAAATTTAAAAAATGTCATAAACATTTCTAAGTTATTAATGAAACAAAACTTATTTAACATATTATATTTTTAATGTCAATTATAGTAATTTTTAATAATTGCTATTCTAATATTTCAAATAAATAAACTTTTAGGTGATAATATTAATCAAGAGTTAGTGAAATTTATCAGAATAATTCAAATCTATTACTATTTAACATTAGTGAAATCTTTAATCGATACAAATTTCTTCTTACATTGATACCCGAAACGTTGAAAAAAATCAGTAATTAAACAAAAATTGTTGATTATTTTTCATTTTCTGACAAAAACGGAAATTTTTTTCAGACTAGAAAGAAGGTTTTGCAAAAGGTTTTAAATTATTTACTCAAAAACGAAAAAATGTCATCAAAGTGAACAATTACAAATTTTGTTGCCAATTTTCTTAATAAATAAAAAAATAATAAGAAACTTGTTTTTTAGTCTCCTTCGTAAAATTAATGCAGGAATTTATCAGTTTTTATTTCTAAAAAAGCCTTGAAATCGGACACTCTTTCATCTATTCTCCCCTTTTTTAAACAATTTGTTTTCTCAGTTTCGAGGAAACTACCGCTTTTTCTTGATTTTTCGCTTAGATGCGAAATGAATTAATAAAACCCAATGAGAAAACATAACTATTTTTGGTTAAAGGTCCATTCTTTTTTATTAAAAAATCTACTATTATATATTTTTCGATGGGAAATTCTCTCGTTTAATTAAAAATTCTACTGTATGGTTGAAAATTTAATTATTTTATTCGATATGCAACTATTTTCTCAAAAAGTACACCAAAACCTTGGTTCAAAGTCAGTGTCGGGGGTGGCCTGCAAATAGCCTTGGTCCTAAATAGGGGGAAACCGAACGTAAACAGTCAGGGCTGTGTTAACCATTCCTGTTGGATTGTTCTCACTAGTAAAAAATATTTGTTTAATTTCGTCCATTTTGTTATCAAATACACATAATAACTTAAACTTGAAGAAAAACTACCATGTCAGCAATCGAACGACAAACGCTGTCTCTTATTTTCCTTCGGCATTTTTAAAAAGGTCGATTATTGAGCTCCGGCAAATTTTGCCGTATTTAAAGTTTCTAGTCCGGCAAATTATTGTGTCAATAAGGAACTTTCTGTTCCGATAATATTTTTTGCTACTTTGGAAAACTAGTACAATATTGTACTATTTTATCATAAAATGAGGAATATTCAGTTATAAATACACACAAAGTGTCATATAATCAAGAACATTACACACTAAAAGCTCACTAAAGAATTGCTCATCACTTCACTATTCCTATAATAATACCGTTCATCACTAATTTGCGAATTGTCTCGCAGATGGCAGCACTTCAGATTCGAATCACGAATCCTCAAGATCACTCTTCTGTGACCAGTCACTAAAATGCCGTACTACAAAAATTAAAATACGGCAAGAAATGCCGTATCTGTATACACTACGTTTTAAAAATCGTAACACAGTCGAAGCACAACCGAAATCAAGACACCTCACTAAACACGGAAAACAAACTGACGCATGTGCTGACAGCTGACGCACTTATCGGCTGAGTGTACTGCCGACTTTTATCGCTCCACCACTGGTAGTGTCGGAAGCGTGACAACCTTCCCTCGACCCCGCGAGCTGAGAAACTGCGTGGGCCAGCAGTTCTAGGAAGGCCTAAACCGCGGGGCCCTAAACCGCGGGTCTGGTGTAACCTTTTTTATTCAAAAATTCAGCTACTTGGTTAAAAGTTAAATCCCTTTTTTTAAATTCATTTTTTTAGTTAATATTGTATCTATTTGATTAAAAATTTAATTATTTTGTTGAAAAAAAGTTGCTTCTATATTGAAAATTTCTGTTTCATCTGAGAATGTAACTATTCCAGTTGAAGCTCCATCATTTGAGTTGGAAATTCATCTTTTTTGTTGAAAATTCAACTATGTTGAAAATTTATTCATTTTGTTGAAAATTCGTCTTTTTCGGTAGAAAATTAATCTACTTGGTTGAAAATTCATGTGAGGCTAGTTTAGGTGGAGTAATCCACCATAGTTTTATGCAATCCTGGTAATCCGAAGTAATCTTTGGTAATCCAAAATAATCATGTGTATCGATGTAATCCAAAGTAATCCGATATAATCCGGAGTAATCTACTATGCTGGACTGCATTTTTAGGAGTTGTTTCCCCATCGTTAAAATCCATTAAGCAAGCAATTTACGCTTAGGAAGAGAATTTGTAACTACGGGGGAAAAAGAAAGGGCTGAATTAAAAGATTAAGATGAAGCTCTGGATTCGACCGAATATGGGGTAGTTTATGAGGCCGTATAGCTGGTGATATTTACAATGATGTCGGCCGCGTGAGCGCGCATAAAATCATTGAATCGCATCAGCGTCGAGGACTCCCCACTGGTTTACGCCCGGCATACATCTCCATATTATACCCACTGTAAATATGCTTGTATGAGGAAGATTTAATTTCCACAGGGCTCCAGTTTATACGCCGCTCGATAGTAAAGGCTGAGTCTTTGTCTTCTGGCCGCTCTGGAACGATTTATAGGCGACTATTCACCTGACGCTGATATACTGTGTCAAGTTTTCCTACTGCAAAAATTTCACATGGAATGTCATGAAACATGACTTAGGTATTCTCCTCCGACATTCATATTAAAATATATCCTAGATTACAAGAATTATTTGGAAATAGATTACAAATTCACTTCAAAAATCAACGTTAAACTTTCTCACTTACGAGATTAATTAACAGGAATCTTCGTTTAACGGGCAGAGAGATAGGGGAAGATCTCGGGATTCTCAAAACTTTTGTTTGAGTGAGCCCATTGAACGCAGTTTATTCAGCAATTTCTGGTGAATAGCGGCCTTACACAAATTCGACAGCCCAAATACAGTCCTACTCTGGCTCCCTGTGATTCCTGGCTATTTTCCAAATAGAAGTATCTTCAAAGACGAAAAAATTTCAAGACCTAGAGAAAATAAAACGGAATGCGAGAAAGCAGCTGTTAGATATTCCGAAAGGTGACTGTGAGGAGTGCTTCTGAGAGTGGGAGGATCACTGGAAGAAGGTTGTGGCTTCCAATGGGGAGTTCTTTAAAGGGGATGTCATCGCCATGGACCAGGCTCCCCTTCTTCATCACAGATTATTACACAAAGCTTGAACCACCCAAAGTGACGTCACAAATATGAACACCCCCCCCCCCATTTACGTACACATTTTGTCTTCAATTTTATATTATTACCGCCTAAAATGAAACAAAATATACTCACACATAATATTTTAACAGACTTCAAATATAATGATATTTCACGAATACAGGGAAGTAATAGAGGAATGAATTCATTTAAATAAAATTAATGTAAGTATAGGTAATAGTTGAATTTTCAATCAAAAAATATTAATTTTCCGCTAAGAGAGATGAAGTTTTAACGAAAAAGTTTAGCTTTCGAGCTGAAAATTCGAATTTTTTAAAAACAATTGACACTCAAACCCTGAAAGCTGAGTTTTCAATCGAGAAAGATGACTCTTCAATCGAGAAAGATGACTTTTCAATCGAGAAAGATGACTTTTCAACGACAATAAAATTATACCAATAATTGCATTTACAACCAAATAGTTGAACTTTCAAGCAGAAGGAACGAGTTTTCAACCAAATAGTTAAATTTTCAATCAAAAAAGTAGAATTTTCAACCATGGTCGAATTTTCACACAAAGTGTATTTTTAAGTAAATAGTCGAGTCTTCAAGCCAAAAAGATGGATTTTTTAGAAGACAGTTGAATTTTCTACCAAAAAAGACGAATGTTCAACAAAACAGTTAACTTCTGAACAAAATAAATTAAATATTAACAAAATAATTCAGTTATCAACAAAAGAGTTCCATTTTCAACGAAAATAATTGATGTGTAGAGAAACAAAGAATGCATTTTTAACGAAGAAGTTTAACATTCAACCAAGTAGATGAATTTTCTACCAAGTGGTTGAAGTTTTGAACAAAAAAGATTGAACTTATTTAATCACAGTTGTATTTTCAACCAAATCGTTAAATTTTTAATTCAGAAAGACGAATTTTCAAAGAAATAGTCGAATCTTAAAACAAAAAGGAAATACACCAGAGACTCGCTATTTGAACGCGCGATCGGACGCGTTATATGAATTCCTAGAATTGCTGGTCCACGCAGTTTCTCAGGGGGCAGGGCGAGAGACGGTTGCGACTCCGCCTCTGAAGGGACGCATGCACTATACTACGCAGTCAAGTAGATTGCGCAATATTATGGAAACGGTTCAGGCGGCCCTGCCTGTTTACGTTTCGCTGTACGCGTTATATGAACAAGGCTATTTTCAGGCAACCCCCGAGATTGTTCATCTATCAAGTCTCTGGTGTAATTTCAACCACCATCTGTTGCATTTTTAACCAAATACTCGAATTTTCAAGACAAAAAGATAGAAGTTTTTAGAAGACAGTTGAACTTTCAACCATGATTTTGAATCCATAAAATCCATAAAAGATGAATTTCGAATCGAGAAGGAGAAATTTTTTTAATAAAGCAGTTGAATTCTTAAACAAAAAGATGACTTTTCAACAAAATAGTTGAATATTTAACAAAATAATCAAATGTTCATTTAAGTAGTGAAATTTTCAACTTCATAGTTAAATTCTGAACCTAAAATTATGAATTTTCAACTAAATGGTCGAATTAAAAAAAAAATTTTAACAAGAAAAAGTTTCATCTTCAAACAAATAGGTCAATTTTCAATCCAAAAGACATCCCAAAGTTCAATTTTCACCAAGTAGTTGAATTTCAGTTGAAAAAATCGTAAAAAATCATTCTCGTCGCACGTGGCTTCCTTCGCTCACAAGTTTGAGCGCGCCAAGGGCGCAAACTATTGGTTCTCACGCTTCGCGCTCGATAATGTATTTACCTCGCGCTACGCCCTTAGTCTTTGTATTTCTTCCACATTTAATCGCAGGCCTTCTAGGGTTAAAGGTCAAAGCATCGACAACTGGAGTTTGATGATTGTGAATTCTCTTTTGTTAAAGCTCCTTCGGCTTTAACGAACACATTCTCATCACGTATCTCGTACTTCGCACTCAATTTTGTTAAAAAAGCGAACTTTTCTACATTATGTTCAACTCTATTATATCAAACGTATATTACATTTATTTCTGTAACTCGGTCTGGGACTGCTTATTCAGATATTGCAAAACTGAGTACAAATTTTATTTTTAATGATTACGTTGATATTTGTTTCTTATTTTGCATGAGATTTTGTTGTCAGCTACCCTGAAAAATGTATCAATTCTAGAAATTTATATTATCACAATTCATAATATGCATTAGTATTGACACAAAAGTATTTTCAATGTCTTGTTTTTATAAATAAAAAAGTACACATCCTATTACAAAAAATTGTTTTTAAACATTTTATCGCGACTTATGTCGCTTTCCCATAAATTTAAGTTGTTTATATTCAATGATGTTTTTTTGGATTTTAACTTAAAATATACATCCTAGCCTAAGGTGGTCCAAAGCGAATTTGTAGATACAATTGAGGGGAAAATTTTTGCTAGATGAAATGTTATTGTAGCTTGTGTACCTTTTCCAAAAAGTTAATTTTTTATTATCAATATATTTTCATAACAAGAGTTTATAACAAATTTGTAGATATTTTTCTGTTGAACAAATGTTGTCTCCTTATTTCTTTCCTCTGTTGTGTCGTTTTTCCAAAAATTTAATTTTTTTTAATTTTTAATCTTACTCTTCACGATTGAAAGAAAATATACTGGTCCTATCGAAAAATTATTAATAAAAAATTTGTAGAATCTTTTTCGGTGAACAACTTTTGTCTATTAATTTTTTTTCGTACGTTATGTCGTTTTTGAAAAAAAATTTTTTTTATTTTGAATGATAATTTTTACGATTAAAACAAAAACTACGCGTCCTATCAAGAATTTCTTGATGAGAAATTTGGATGACTTTTTACTCTTTTTGGAAGAGCAACTTTCTTCTATACATTTTTTTCATAGCTTATGTAATTTGTCCAAAAATTAATTCATTTCATTTTTAATATAGTTTTTTAGTATTAAAACAAAAACTACGTATCCTATCAAAAAATGATTGATACCAAATTTGTAGATCTTTTTTGCGTCAACAATTTTTGTGAATACATTTTTTTACGTATTTTGCATAGTTTAACTGCAAAATGGAATTTGTTATTTTTCATTATTGTTTGTGCAATCAAAATTTGAATTTTTGATTTTTCAAGAATATTAAAAAAGTCGCTTGAAATGTTACTTTTCATTTGTTTTTTTTGGATTTTGAAAATGCTATAACTCTGATAATTTTCTGTTTATCGAAAAAAGTCATGGGAATGAATTGTTTGAGTTTTTGAGTACTACAAACAGCCGTACATAGAATTTTTGAATCTTAAAAACGATCTTAAAAACGACGACAACGACAGATAGACAGACACTGACGTAAAAAATATTTTTTCTGACTTAGGCTCAAAACGTCAAAATTTGATGGAATCCGCCAGTCACTTTTCACATAAAACCAATACCTTCTCATTATGATGAGAATGTAAAAAGATTAATTCTCAGCAAAAAATATAATAGTTGATATTTCAACTGGAAACAGATTTAAATTTTAAATAAAAATAGTCGATTTGAACAGAAGATGATCTATTAACGTAAACTGTAATATTTTATATTTCAAGAAAAAATATTTTTATTTTAAATTAAAAATAGACAAATTCAGCCAAAAGAGACTTCATTTTTGACAAAACAGTTGATTTTTCAACCAAGTAACATTTGTCAATGAAGAGAGAAAAAAAATGTTAACCAAGTTGTTAAATTTTCAAACCAAAAAGGCGAATTCTCTAGAAAACAGTTGAATTTTCAACCCATAAATGTGAATTTTCAAGCAGAAAGTTCATTTTTAACCAAATTGGTTAATTTTCTACGATTATGATAGAATTTTTAACGCAACAAGCCGAATTTTTAACGAAGCTGTTGAATTTGTATGTGAAAAGATAAATTTGCAAAAAGCAGTTGAATTTTGATCCCAAAAATATGAATTAAAACAAAGTTTAATTTTTAACCAAATAGTTGAATTTTAAATTAGAAACGATCAGCTTTCAACCCACAATGAACAATTAAAATGAATTTTTAATAAAGTAGTGCAGCCTCCAATTAATTAGTTAAATTGTAAAACAAAAAAGATGAATGACCAATGTTAAATTTAATAGCGGAAGTTTCAACAAAAAGATATCAATTTTCAGTCAAAATAGATTAGCCAAACTTTATTTAAGAAAATTAATTATCTAACTGAAAAAATGTACTTTCAACAAAATAGTTCAATCTTTAACCAAATAGCCGAACTTTTAAACAAAAGATATGAATTCTGAGCCAAAAATATATAATAGTACACTTTTCAATGAAGAAGAACTAACTTCTAGCGAAAAATATTTCTAATAATTAAGTTAACATTTAAGCGGAAAGACGCGAAAAAGGGGAAATTTCTTCAAAACAGGAGAAAAAAAAATGTTTAAAAAGGGGGCAAAGAGTAAAATAAAATCACTAATTATCATTTTGTTAAGCATTTCAAAAAATTGATATTCATATTCATATTTTTCCTGTGTGAGGTTTCAATCTGCGTTAATACCCCCATCCTACGTCACAAATCGTCACAAAGCCTGTTACGCTTCCCACACCCCTTCAAACAGTGCGACGTAGTTTTTGAATGGCCCCTTACCTTCTTCATTCTCATTTTTCTGCATTTTCACACATTTCCTTTGTTCTCTTTTATCAGCAGTTATTCTCCTCGAATCTGTTTTTCAGGTTTAAAAAGCTCCTGGTTGTAAATAACAGAGTGTAAAAATTCGGGCAGTAAAGATTTGTGTCTCGGAGCATTGCATCACGAAAGGTATGTTCGAAGCTCGAGTCTACAAGGCATGACTGGTCCTAGGACTATTATCTTGACAGTGCACGGCCTCTGACACGAAATACAATTTCTCAGAGTCTCGTGCAGATTTAATGTACTGTCCGAATCAGCATAAATTTAAGCGGCAGTATTTATATTTCATAATTATAACGACTTTGAGCTTAATTGGACCCTTCTCCCCGGAAAGTGCCGTACATATAGTGCGAGCAGTTTAGTATTTAAATTTTAATTGATCCTCGAATCATACGCCTCGACATCATTCATCTGTAACGAGATACTATAAAGTAAGTATATATGATTTATGGTACGCCAAGTCTCATGCTACAAGTAGTCGCATGGCTTTACAAGTTGAGCGAAACGTACAAGCAAGTCCACGCAGTTACATGTAAGGGCCGGGAAAAAGGAAACGTTCCATTAAAGGTGAAGGCTCTTGGTCTCAAAAGAGACGGGTAACAAGAAATATTCAATTTCAAATTAAACGCCTTAATAATTTCGCCACGAGGTGGCCACGCGACTGCCTCTCTCGCAAGCGCTGAAAATGAATTAAACTCTCCTTATCCAGCATGGGCCATCCATAAACTAAGTAACCAATTTTGGGCCATTTTATGTAGACCCTTCAGTACCACCTCCGTGGCAACCGATGGGGGGGGAGCTCTCGAATGAAACATATTATATCAATAAATAAATACAGATTTGACGTTTATCCTGCGTTTTTTTGTTGCGTTCCTACTGAGTTCAGTTCCCCAAAAATGCCCTCAAACCAGGAGAAACAGAGTGATTTTTGACCAAAATAGAGAAATAATAAGGGAGTGAATTCTGCTCAATCAAATTAACTTAGATACTATATCAAATTTAGTATAACAGGTTTTTACTTCCTAAGATTTCAAGTCGAAATATATTGCGTCTTCAACAAAATAGTTAAATTTTCAGCAAGAAAGTAAATTTTCTAAAAAAGACACAAATTTTCTACCATATTGATGAATTTTCAACTAAAAAAGATAGACTGTTAATAAAATATCAGTTTTAAACTAAAATTTGTAACCTAGAAAGATGAATTTTTACAAAATACATGAATTTTTCACCAAATAGTTGAATTTGCAGCTTAAAAAGATTATTTTTGAACCAAATTTCAGAATTTTTAACTATAAAAGATCAATTTTTAACCAAAAATGGAATAGTTGAATTTTTAATACCAAAATTAATTTTCAAGCCAAAATGAAACGAATTTTATATCGAATATTGCAATTTTCAATTTATGAATTATGGATTTTTATTTAAATCAATAATTGAATACTTGAATTTTCAGACAAAAAATTTAACTCTTAACAACAACAACAAAATAATAATTTTCAACAAAATACATAAATTTTCAACCAATTTGTTAGACTTTAAAGACAAAAAGACGTATTATATAAAAAACATTTGAATTTTCAACCCAAAAATATGATTTTACAACCAAAAAGTTAATTTCATACAAAATTGTTAAATTTTCTAATAATTGTTTATTTTTTAACTAAATTGAACGAAAACGATAATTGTCAACCAAATTGTTGAATTTTTCATCAAATCGTGGAATTTTTAAACCAAAAAGTCGAATTTTCCACAAAACAGTTGAATTTCCAACAAAAAAGTTAATTTATAACTAAGTAGTTGAATTTTCAACTGAAGTGACGAATCTTTAACCAAAGAAATGAATTTTTGACAAAGTAGTTCAAATTAAAGCCAAGTACTTGATTTTTCAACCAAATAGTTGCATTTTAACCAAAATAATGAATTTTCAACTAAGCAGATTAACTCTTTACCAAAAAGACGAATTCATAACAAAATACATGATTTTTCATCGAAATAGTTGAATTTGCAGCTAAAAATAGTAAAGTTACATTTTCAGTTAAAATCATTATTTTTCGACCAAAAAAAAAAAAAAAAAAATTTTAAATAAATAGTTCACTTGCCATCCGGAGAGATGAATTTTAAATGGAAATGATGAACTAGAATCAACAATGAATGAATTTTTATAAAAACAGTCTAAATTTAATCAAATACAGTCGAACTCGGATTTGAGCCCTCTGGATTGGAGCCTTCCGAGAATTGACTCCACGCCGTGGGTACGGGCGAGTGGAGCTGCGGGGGGATTGCGGTGCTCACTCAGGCGTGACAAAACAGGAGCGTAGCGTAAAGGTGTTGTACCCTAACCGCCTACCTGTTACTAGCGTCACGGCGTTGAGTCAGTTCACTCTTAAGCTGGAAGCACACACGTTTGCATAGCAAATAAGCCTGATAGCGAGCTCGCATGCGATCGAATGCGCCTGTAGGGTTCCTCTTTGACCTTGACAACAGCTCCATCTGACGCGCGAAATATTGGATATATCAAAGTTATTGGAGCAATGTTAATGAAAAAGAGCAGTGAGCATCAGTTCATTTTTAACAAAAATGTTATACCATGGTTTAGAATGAATTATTTACTATAAGATTTCTTGCTAATATTTAATTAAAATTAAAATTTTTTCTCAATAGTTCCAAATTGATGGCACTGTCGTACCTACCCAACAGGCGTATTCGAAACGATGGCTTTGCAACCTCTTTTGTATCGCATTGGAGAGACAGAAAGAGTATGATCGATTCGAAACGAAAAGTGTGACTTATCATTGGAACACAATCGGATCTTCTCTGTCTCCCTCATACGATAGAAAGAGAGATCTAGAAACCATCTTTCTAAATTTGATCGCACCTCTTTGTCTATCTCACATGGTAGAAAGAGAGGTCTGCCCAGTGCAGCGTTTTGTAACCTGAAACTGTCAAGTGTTGACGTGAGAAGTGGGAGAACTGTGTTTTTCATGGAAAATTAATCTAATATTTATAAATTTAACTGATTTTCTGTTAAATAACTTCTTTGTATCTCGGGTTATGAAATAGCATAATGCGTCACGCATTATGCGCTACGCAAAAGTGTGTGCTTCCCACTTTAAGTGTTTTGCCAGGGGTTCCGCTTATGCATACATAGTTGCAAAATATTGATGTGTTGTTGGATGCTACTGTCTTCGAATGATTTAAGCAAGCGAGAGATAGAGTATCTGGACCGATAATACAAGAGAAAGCTCTCATTGGAAACGAAATGATCAACGGTCTGCAAGTGTTTCAAGTACGAACAGAATTCGAGCCGACCCGACCGTCAGATCCAATACCGGGATAAAATTCGAGTTCCAAAATTGATAAATTGTCAACCAGAAATGAAACGAATTTTCAAAAAAATACTTAAATTTTTATCCAAAAACATTAATTTTCAGCTGAAATGACGAATGTTAAAAAGAATGAATTTTTAACAGCAGAGTGCAACATGGAACTGAAAACTATACATTTTTAATTAAAGGTTGAATTTTGAACAAAAATATATAAATTTCCAAACAAAAATGGAACACTCAAATTTTTAGTTAAAAATATTAATCTTCGCCCGAAAATAAAATGAATTTTCAACAAACTAGTTACATTTTCAACAAAAGAGATGAATCTTCATTAAGGAAATGAATGTTTAACAAAGTATATCAACTTTCAAGCAAGCAGTCGAAGTTCTGACCAAAAATATGATTCCTTTACAAAATAATTATCTTTCAACCAAATAGTAGAATTGTTAAGCAACCGAGGTGAATTCCAAATCAAAAATATAATAGTGAACCGTTCAGCCGGGAAAATTTTCTTTAAAACAGATAAAAAAGAATTATTTAAAAAGTGGAAAAATGGGGATAAGCGAGAAGTGTGATGTTTGAAATATTAAATTGATTTTCAAATCCAATAAGTCATTATTAAACTGTAAGGTAAATGTCCCAGTAATCGTGACGGTGCCAATAGTCGTGAAACTTGGTTATAATTTGAACATGTTGTTAACAAGTATGTTAAAATTAATATATAGTGATAAAAACCATTTATTTTCAGCATTTTATAGTATGAAATGGAATTTCAATCAATTCAAATTAAATAAAAGGCAAGAAAATTGGCGTCATGATTACTGGGGCTAAGGTCACGATTACTGGGACGTTTACCTTACCGTTGCAGGCCGATCTTTCAAAAGATTCGCAACCTTTGTTTTTATCCTTAGGAAACGTACTGAACGTTATCTAAGTTCGTACAGTTACTTCCACTGAATTTCTCGCCCCCTCCACCCTTGTTACCAATGGTCTTTCTTGGCGCGACCTCTACAACCCTCAAATTGGTAATGTACTCCATAGATGGCTCCTTATATGCGTTCGCGTTCGATCTCATTGGAGGACAAGGGCACGGCCCATCCTGATTATGATTCGAAGCAGACGTTCCTCTCCAGCAACCTTGTATAATAAAACCGCCGGAAAAGGGCATACAGAAGATCGGTACCAAGAGCGGATCCGATCTGGTACAGCTTTGATCCCGCGCCGGTTGCAACACTGTACTCTGCCGCGATGACGTTGATTTTGCGCAAAAAATACGCAGAAACTTCCGCCTTCTTCTAATGGGGAGACACAAGATGTACTCACAGTCCTTACAGATTGAAAGGATACTCACTCATTGTTACAATTCAGCGACGGAGAAATGTGACTCTGAAGAAAGAAGGTCAAGAATTCATTCTGAACAGATGTTCAGCTTAGCGTTGTTTGAATTAGATATTTGTGCACTAGGGTGGTCTAAAAAAAAAGCTTTTTTGAAAAGTGAAGAGACTTTTCGATTCTTCCAAAATATAAGTTAAGTGATCATTTCTGACCTCTATAGGAACTCTACCGGATGATTCTAAGTGCTGCCTCAAAAATGTTTGAGTTAAAAACTGCAAAAAAGTCGAAAAATGATCTTAATTCTTAAATGAATTTTTTTATACGTAGCAACAAATGAACCAAAAATTATTATGATCATGATTTTGGACATCTATTAGAGTTATAAGAAAAGAATTGAAACTAATTATTTTTTAGATTTTGACGTCTATAGGAAATTTAAAATTATTGCTGTTTAGGGTTTCGTAGTCCCGGGGGAAGTAGAGGAATTCGCTAGTCGACTTCACCTCGCACCCTAACCGATTTAACTCCATACCCTAGCCGACTTTACCCCGTACCCTAGCCAACTTTACCCCATACCATAGCTGACTTCACCCGTACCCGAACCAAATTTACCCCATGCCCTAGCTGACTTAACAACATATACTAGCCACCTTTACCCCGTACCCTTACCGACTTTACCTGTTACCAGCAACGTTTCTAATCCCTCGTTTTTCTGTGGAGTATTCAATGCCTAAAATTTTCGAAGATTCTAAAATGATATGAATATTAGTTTTAAAATCACCTTAAGGACATTCAAATATCTTCAGCTGTTCCAGATAATGTCGAATTAATAATAAGAAAATCAAATTTGCTATTTTATATTTTTGTAAAGTTTTTTACTCCAAAAGGGTATAAGTGCCAAAGTTTGGCACACAAAAAGGGCATAATTGTCAAAGTTTGCCACTCTAAGAAGGTTGGCTTCGATTCAAAAATTTTTATTTTATATAAATGTTTACATCTCTTTTTAATAAGAATATTAAATTATTTCATTTCATAATTGTGAATTACGTACAGAATATCACCTTCCAATAACTTGTCTTCACACGTCACTAACCAAAATTTTCCTTATTTAAAATTCTTGTTAACCATTTATATAAAAGAAACTAAATTATAATATAGAAAATTTGATTTTCTTTCAATTCTAAATGCTAACAGCTTCAATTTAACCCATCCACAAAGAATATCGGACTAAAAGAAAAACTTCCCGCATAGTAGTCTAAATATCCAAAATTTACCAAATTTATTCACATGACAGGAAAGTTTTTTATTATTAATTCTACAAAGGATATAATAGAATAGAATAAGAAAAGTTTAGGATAGAAGAGGATAGGGAAGGATAAACGAGGATAGTATAATATGTGATGGAATAGAATATTACTCACTACTACAATTAGTAAGTTTCACTATTTAAAATAGTAGTCCTTACTATTAAAATTAGTAAGTTTCACTATTTAAATTAGTAGTCATTGCTACATTAAAACTAGAAAGTGTTACTATTAAAATTAATGGTTCGTCGACTACTGCGACTTCTCAATATTGAAATTATAGTATATTTTACTATAACATCTCATCAGTGGACACAGGAAGTCCTGGTAAGATTTCATGTCAAAATAGACCCACATGCCCATTGGGATGTGAGTGAAAAACTACTATAATTTTAATATTTAAAAGTACCGACTTGCATTAGTAAGAAACAGTAACTTTGAGAGTAATAAAATAATTATAAAACCAGAATGTAATGCAGTGTCTTTTTGTATATTAAATAATAAATATTTAGCAGTACTTTCACTCAAAAAATAAAAATCTTAAAAATGGAATAACTAGAATTTTAACAATCAAATTTTCAACAATCCATTTTCGTCTATTAAAAAATTTAGAACGACACAATAGTCTTCATGGTCTTCACTACTGAACAATTCACAAAAATGTTAAGATGAAAATGGCGAAGATCGAGAACATAACGCGATATTTTGGTGCAAATGTTGGCAGCATTGCTCAGGTTTCAGTTCTGCCTATGTCGCCAAGGAGTGAAACTTGCAACTTTTACTGCTTTTATTTCTTGGCAAATAACTTGGTGGTAAATGTCACTACTTTATTTTTTGTGACTAAAATTACTATCGTTACTAATGTAACCTACGTAGGATTACAAACGGTGACTTGTTACCGCCCTAAACTGGTGAGTGACTTATACCATCGAAGTAGTGTCGCAGATAATACCATCTCTACTAATGAAAAGCTTCTTGTCATAATTAACCATTTTTTCCAGTGTATGTATAATATGATATTAATATTGATAACAAATATTAAATATTCTGAACATATGAATAATATAAACTCATTACACAGTAGGGTGACCCGGAAAGAAATTTTTTTCGAAAGCCAGCAATTTGCAGGCAAAGGTAAAGATTTCAAAAATATTTGATGTGAGCACATCGATGATAGAACCCAAAATGTGAAAAAGACGTTAATTTGCACATTTCTATGAAAATATTCCTTATATTTGACTAATTTAAGCATTCAAATCAGTAAATTACTTTATGAAGAATTCATTTCTTAACAATCTCAATGATAAAACATTTTTTATGTTGTTTTAGTAGAGCAAAATAACAAGAAAAAATTTCATTATAGACAAATTGCGTATCACCGGATTAAAAATAATTTGACTTAGGTATGTCTTCAATTGCCCTCAAATTGAGGAGTAGACAACTTGTCTATTTTTTCCTATCTACAACACTTCACTCGATACTTATAAAAAATTACAATTTTAAGCTTTTGATGGCAAAGTTTAATTATTTTCAGTTGTTAAGACCTATTTATTCCGAATTTGTATCTTGCAAATCACCTATTGCAAAAGTACAAAGTTTTTACGGTTGTAAACTTTTCATCTCCAGCAGATGTCAACTGTTTAGTCTCAACCTCTTCATCGGTTTCCTGGCTATAGCCAGCCTTACCGGTTGAGTTAAGTTTCGACGCCAGAAAAGAAAAATGCATCATTCATCAAAAATCAATTTTGCCTCAATGAGAGTATAAAACCTTGGAGAATTCCCATTAAATTAAGAAGCTTGAACGTAGTTAAAAATACCTAATTTGAACGAAATGTCCTATGAGTAATAAATCTGCCAGATATAACAAATTCTAAGATCCAAAAAAAAAACAGTCTTCGAAGGGTCTGATTTTTGTCTACTTGAATCCACAAAACATTTCATTTCTTCATTTCAAACTGTAATTTACCGTGAAGGATTAGGGACGACTCGAAGGACAAGTTCGACGAAAATTTATGAGGGCCTGTTTGACCTAGTCTCGTGACTGCAATTGGCAGTCGTTGCAGTCGCTGACTGCCTTCTGGAGAGCCCTGCCTCAAGATAATAATGACAAAAATTTTAAGGAAAGTAGTTCTGTCCGTAGTAATTGTTTTGTCCAATGATTCACGCAATATATATATATATATATATATATATATATATCGCGTGGCAGTTGTATTATATATGAAGGCATTTTGTATTTTGTTCAGTCAAATGCGAATGTTAAAATTCAGATAGATATCATGAATATCATTTGTCAAAAGTTCACCCAAGCCTAACGAAGTAGAGACTATTTGGAGAGATAGTTTCTCGAAAAAGGTCCCGAAACACTGGAGTTAAAAGAAGATACTTATAATATCATCCGCTTTAAGGAGTTTTGCGTCAACCTCATAACATCTGAGAAGGAATGTCCATCACTCACTGCCAAAGAGGTGAAGAAAGAACTTAGGGGCACGAAGAACTTTTCCGCTGCAGGACCAGATGGTATCAAGAACTTCTGGTGAAGGAAGTTTACTTCTGCGCTTACTTCTTCTGGAGAGAGATGTGCAAACAACATGGCTCAAAAAAAGGTGTAGCAGGCTGCCAAGAGAACCTGCGTCTGCAAAGACGCAGCAGCCAATCCGTGGGTCCTGTCAATGGCCTGGATTGACTACTGGAAAGCTTTCGATGTAACCTCTAATAGACTTATCATCTGTCTGTTGAAAAGCTTGAAGGTTCATCCACACATAGTGAGATGTATAGAGAGATTGATGCCCCTTTGAAAAACTAGATTTACTATCTCATCTGGAAATTAGTGTGTGACAACTAATAACGGCACCTTCTAGAGGGGCGTCTCTAAGGGCGATACTATGAGTCCTCTGCTCTTTTGCATCACACTTCTGCCTCTATCTCTTGCATTACACAATTCTCCTGGATACCGCTGCGGCCACACTATTTATCGCGAGCATTATCTCACTCGTGTATTTTATATGGATGACCTGAAGATCTATGCTCTTGGTGCAAGCAAACTTCAACTTGCTTTAAATATCCTCAATGCGTACATAGGAGAGATTGGTATGGACTTTGGATTGGAGAAGTGTGCCCAAAATTACCTGAAGAAAGAAATGATTACTGGGGTTGCCGAAGACCCTAAACCTGTGGATATAAGTGTTATTATACATCATGACATTGGAGAGACCTATACATATCTGGGCGTGCCTCAAAGCCGCCTTTAGGACGTAACATTAGTGAAGGAGTCTCTCCGCAGCAGATGAAAGCATCTTCTTCGACAGATTTGGTCTTTAAATCTGTCGGCGTTGAACACCGTATCTGCGACTAACATGCTTGCCGTTCCGGTTCTACTCTGCTCGTTCGGGGTGGTTCAATAAACGAAGAACGAGCTTACCTTCAATTTCTTCATAACCGAATTGTTCTGAGTACAGCCTATATCGTTGCAAATGCCCAAGTGAAGAAAGCAGAGGTAGATTAATGATCCTTGTCGAAGGAGCAAACTTTTGCTTTCCTCATATCATCAGGACTTAATTCAGGTACAGTGGGTTTCATTTATGCATTTCAGGATGGTATTATTTCCACCTCAGTATACCGTGACCCTATTTCACGCCAAGAAGTTCCCAGCGATAGGTACAGAGCGTGTCATGCAGACGCTGAGTACCTAGAACACATACTATCCGGGTGAGCCACTCGCGCGGGAACGACGTATCTCTACAAACATGATGCGGCCCTGAAAGTGTTCATTACCATCTTTGATAATCTGACGGTGTCGGCCGCGACCGTATCCTGCCGAACGCTCTGACGTATATAGAGTCATTTGTCCAAATCAAGAAGTGCCAAATTTTCAGGAACTATGATTTTCGGACTTCCAGAAGTAAACTATATTCGTTAATGAATTCTCGGCTTCGAACGACTACAACATCACTGCCAAGGAAAAGAAAAAGGAGGAAAGGTATCAAGGCCTGAAAAAGGAGCTGCTACGAATGTACCCAAAATATTTGGTTAAAGTCTAACTGTCTTTGTGATCGATGCCCTCGGATGTCGTATGAGCTAACGTTTGCTTTCCTTAAATCACCCCGATTGAAGTCGGGCACGGTGGGTTTCATTTCGGCATATCAAGACGGTATCATTTCCATTCTAGCATACCGTCGCCACATTTTGAGCCAAGACATTCCCGATAATAGCTGCAGAGCGTGTCATGCACACCCCGAGCATCTAGGACACATAATATCTAGTTGTCCAACTCATGCGGGAACGACCTACATCCAAAGGCACAATGCGGCACTAAGAGTACATTATTGCAATCTCTGTCACTCTTACGACATTAGCCCGAATATTGCTCCGCTAAACGCTCCTAGGGAAATAGAGTCAATTGTCGAAAATGAGAAGTGCCTCATATACTGGAACTTCATATTCTGGATAATTGTTTCTGTTGCACACTCGAGGCCTGACATAGTTCTCCTTGATTTCGAGAAACGAACCATGTTCATTATCGAATTTTCGGCCCCAGCTGACAAAAACGTCATAGCCAAGGAGAACGAAAAGAGGGAGAGGTATAAGGACCTTATAAGGGAGTTGCGACGGTTGTGCCCGGAATATTCTGATAAGCTAATCGTCTTGATCATCGGCGCTCCTGTTGGTGCCAAGGTTGGGTGACGGACAACTTTGCACGTAGCAACTTTGCACGTGCCCAACTGTGCACGTCGATGGTCGGACGGACAACTGTGCACGTCCATCTGTGCACGTCCAAGACCACAAGAGCCCATCTGTGCACGTCGAAATTTCGGCGTGCACAGTTGTCACTTGGACAACTGTGCACGTCTACATTTCGACGTGCACAGTTGTCCA
>CAKNYM010053497.1:186089-234462 GCA_932195095.1 Andricus curvator
CTGTGCACGTCGAAATTTCAACGTGCACAGTTGTCCAAGTACCATCTGTGCACGTGCACAGTTGTCCAAGTGACGACTGTGCACGTGCACAGTTGGCACGTGCACAGTTGTCACGTGCACAGTTGTCCATCTGACCAACGACGTGCACAGTTGTCCGTCTGGCCATCGACGTGCACAGTTGGGCACGTGCAAAGTTGCTACGTGCAAAGTTGACCCCATCCCGCCAAGGTTTCACTGGTTAATAGCCTGAAAAGCATCCCTGCGTGTCAAAAAATTGTTGAGATACTTGCGGGGAAAATGCAGAAGGCAGTCGTCCTTGGGTCGTTCCGTGTCCTCAGGGTGCACGAGACTTTTGCTGGATCGTCGTATTGAATTCCTTGCAGACTGTAACCACCTATCTCACGGTCGTGAGAAGTGGTTACAGCTGAAATTTTACCACGATTTCGCTGGGAGCGGGTGCAATTTTTCAGATTAGCACCCGCTCCCGGGCAAATCCTGCGGTTGTCCTTATGACAAACTTTTAACTATATATAACTTCTTTGGTTATTGAACTTGTTTTTTCTAATTATATATAAATTTTTACAATACAATTAGTACGCGTTGGTTCATTTACACTAATTGCAAGAATTACGAAGACACAAGTTCCAAATTATTGGACTAAACATGACGCCGTGAGGTTTTTAATATAAAAATAGAACCACACAATCACGTCGTACAATTATATTAGTGATTTGAAAGAAAAGAAATTTTCTTGTAGCACTTTTTTCAGTGCATAAGTCAGTCGTAACGAGATTCGCTAGACCAGCAACAGGACATAGTATAATTCAACATAGATCACCAAATAGTGAAACACAAATTGAAAGTAGTAGATAGTTCATTGTTTTACAATGGTATGGAAGGTCAGTATTAATTAAGTGATTGGGACAGAAAGCTAATGATCCAGAAAGTATCTTTCAAGTATACTGATATCGTGTGGCATTGCAATGTTTTTCAGAGATAAGCAAGAAATTTAATTATTTCGTCTTGCCAGGGATAAACTTCCAAACCATTTAATGTTTTGGAAATCTAACATCTCTGTAGTCCGTTTTTGCATAGGAAGACAACAACAACAAAGATGTTCATAAATTAATTATTACATTTGCGCAATGGAAAAAAAGTGTGATAATAGGATAAAGTAATATGTTGATTGCCAATATCAACAACTAGAAGAGTACCTACTAAAGGTCAGTAATTGCATAGAAAGATCGAGGTGGGTTCAGGAACAAAATTTTTTTTCACGGTTCGTGAAATTCATAAAAAACTATTTTTCATTTCTCGACTTTGCACCTATTTAAAAAAAAATTAAGATCGTCATTCATCTCCTTACCTGGATGGCATTGCTCAATTTTACAAGTAACTTTAATATAATTGAAGTGTCTCGTACCCACGAGATTCGGGAAGAGTAGTTTAATATTTTTCATGTTTGGCTAGTCGACTCGAAATTTCGGGACGAATAGTTCCTTCCTTTTTCCCGCCTCGGTAATTCTTCGGGAAGAGTGTAAACTCAGACGATTTGTATTGACTGTTTGGAAATCCAGCTTCACTTCAAATTCGAATATTTATTCCAAGACTTAATCTACGACTCCCAAATGCAAGAACAGTTCAAAAGTTCAGAAAATTGCCTGTTGAATCTGACAATGTTGTAGTTATTTCAATAAATGAGTTCCACGCGAAGTTCTACGTCAACATTTGAACGTAACTTTTTGCTGAAAATGTAAATGGAAAGAGATATGTATATATTAAAGGCATTTTTGAATCTTGGGTAACCTGCGTACTTTCCTGATAGGTCTTATTCATTCCAAAGGTTTTTTTTGGCTCTAGGATTTAAACTACACGGGAACCACCCCATAAAGAAACATAACAAAAACCACGTAGAATTCTACGCGATGCTTCAATGTATTCTTCCTCTCTTTAAAATTTACCCAACTTCTATTTGGTTTTCATATATACTTACAAGTATTGTGTACTTGAATAAGTTTCCGCTCTTTTCTGTTAAAAATTTAAGACTTTATTAAAAAAGAAACATAAACAATTATTTCTTACTGAAACTATTTTCCACGGTCAGCTATAAAATTTCGCCATTTTTCAAGCAGCACATGAATGCTCATGAATGCTCATTCAAGTAACGTCATTTTTGCATGTTAGTCCGCCATATTGGATCCGCCATATTTAATTTCTCAATTTTGACCCCGGATTTGTCATCAGCGACCTAAAAAACCCTTTGGAAATGAACTTTCATGATGAATACGGAATTATTTGCTTCTACCAGTTTTGGCACATAACGTCGATTTCGAGGCTACCAGTTAACTGGTTAAGAGTACTTTCATGTGGTTATTTTCACTTGAACAACCATTTTAATCTTAATACTATTTAAGCAACAAAAAATGTATAGGATAACATAAATTGAAACTTTGAGATTTCACTAGGATTTTCAGTAACGAAATCAGCAGTGAGAACAGTTTTTGCTTACATACTTAGTACTAATATACCATCAAATATTTATTCAGTATGAATGAAGATCATTAATCTCAAAATTTCTCACAAAAATAGATGCAGCCTTCAGAGGACTTAGAAGAGATCATCAAAGCCAAAGTTGTTATTTTCGAGGACAACCCCGTGTTTATGTACAAATTCGAAATATCAGCCATCCTTTTTCTGGAATTCTACATTCTATTCATGGCGATGAAATTCCTAGATGGTTGCTTCAACCACATCATCAAAAACATAATTCTAACGAGCACATTTATGTATCCGTGCCTCGTGCTACTAATAACAAACGTAAAACTGCAACTCTTGAAACTCTTGATGTCAATATTCCTAATAGTGTAGAATCCCGCTGTTTTATTAAAGGTGACGGCATTATTGTAACAGCATCTCTTGGACGTTCCGATTGGGAAGTAATGGTTCCTGGAACCCCCGCCGTTTTTGTACGAATGCGAGATAGTAATATTATTTTGACAGGAGTGATACGTGATTGGAATGACAATGATATTCTCCCTGAATGGGTTCGTTGAGAAAACTGGGTATTCAGACCTACAGTCATTACAAATTTTGATACGAAATGTACATTTGAAATGCCTATTTTATAATAGGAAACAAGATAATTTTAAATATCAAATATTAGGTAACAATAAATTGTTTTATTAGCCACCTGTATAGAAAAATTGGAAATTGTTTTATTTTCTAATAAATTTGGTTACTAATGTCGTTAAATGATTCTTGATAATATTTGTCGTATCTGTATTCAATACTTACGATCAGAAATAATATTTAAAGTGTCGTGTTTATTGAAACCCTGGGACAGTGGCCTTTGAAAAATATATTGAAAACAGAGCGAAGTAGTGCCCAATCCAGATGATGGAGGGCTCATTTTATTACTTAATAAATGCTTTACAATTCTATTTGTTATTTTATAGATTTTTCTTTCCATGTTTGCAGCAATTAACATTAGGTCTATTTTGGTCTATTTTGTAAATCATTAAAAAGGTTCAGCATTAATGATGATAGAGCGGGTGTATAAATCTCGGTGAAACGCTTTGATCCACTTTTGGATTGAAATTTCACACCTCAGGATTTAGTGTGATGTTTATTGTATGCTATTTTGCAAATCACAAAGGTACTTATGTAATATTGACCGATTACATTCAGGGGTCGTTGCCCTCTAGCAAAGCAAAAATTTTCTGACCAGCCTACTGTGCACTGTAAAAGCTGGTCATTCTAATTAGTTTCGAATTGAATAAAACTGAGTAAAGAAACTTATAGCAACCAAATCTGCAGATCTGGATACGGATTTGATTAGAGTAACCAAATACCTACCGGAGAACACAAGTGTAACATGATACGTTATTAATGTTTGCACTGCAACTCGGGATTTGCACTGAGAACGCGATCATCTCATCACGACTGCCCGGAGCTCTGCATATCAGACCTCATCAGTATGTCATTTTGCTCTCACGCGTGTGCGTAAATAACCGATGTTATCTGGAGATGTCCCATGCATGTGAATTCACCCTAATAGCTCCTTGCACGTGTACACGGTGCAAAAGCTCCTCTATGACTTTTACAAGATGTCCTATCATCAGGAAAATTACGACGTATTTAGTTAAAACGGTGCTTTGCTTTTTACGGTCATAATTTCACGGAACAGATTGTAAGTGCGAAACTGAATCCTTTCATATATCCTTGAGACCAGCAGAACAGGTTGTATTACATGTACATTGTATACAGAATTATTGTCATCACTGGCTTAACTAATTCTCACGTTCATGCTTTCTTGTACAGGAGATGAAAGGTAAGGAACGCAAAAAACTAATTTCCACACCACGATTGCTACTCGGGGAACTAATAGACTGACAATCAGTCACTCTGACGCGTCAATGGTTCTGAAGGCAGTTTTCCATACCTTCCTTGTAACTTAAGGAGGCATCGATAATTCCACGGTATCTTTCCCTGTAACTTGTGCTGTTTCATGACCCAACCATTCGCTTAGGGGCTATCCATAGAAAACGTTAACAATTTGAGGGGGGAGGGGGTCGCGTCAAAAACTATGGTTGGTGAAAAGAGTAAGCGCCGGGGGGGGGCCGTCATTGGAAGTAACGCTACGTACTTAGATAACGCTTAAGACAAGGGTGGTCCAAAAATTCGAGTTTCCATTTTTGGTTATCGTTACCCTCCAATTCGTTCCATTTCTAGAAACATAAATTGCATTTTTTTCAATCAGTCAGCATTAACCCTTCCCCAGGGCCTTTGAAATTTACAGGGGATTTTAAATGGAAAGAAGTTGGTTTTGTTATTAACTTTTTGTAAATTAATGCTTGGTCACCTCTTATGGTGACTAAACCTTCTATTCAAGAAATAATGTTCACCCAATACCTTTAAATTTTGATGTCCCAACCCCCTTGTATTGTTTCCGGAAAATGCCCCAAAAAATGCAAAATATCCGTTTTCTGTAAAATTCTTGCTAAAGACTGTATTTTTTAGAAATTTTTTAAAATTAATTATTCATATTCGATCAGACACAATTTTTTACGTATTTTGAAACTTATTTTCATTTTTCAAAACAATTATTTTTTTAAACAATATTGTTCCCGCCTGTAAATCGCGAAAAGTTATTATTTTTTTTTATAAATGATACAGTTGAGGCATTTCAAAAAGAATGTTTCTAATTTAACGCATTTCCTAATTATTTAAACAATTTTAATTTTTTTTAAAGAATTTTTGTCCCCTTAATCGTGAAAAGTTTTTTTTATTGGAGTTAATGACGCAAATCATGAATGTTGGGAGTAATATATTTTGAATAGGATATTTGGCAATGGTTTAAGTAACTTTAATCTGTTTGGACAATTTTGTATTATCAATTGTTTGAATAATTCCAAATTGTCTGGCACAATAAATATCATTCTTAGCATTCAATAAATGCATCGATAATTCCGTAAAAAAGTAATTTTTCTAGATTTACAGTGGAAAAACATTGTTTAGAAAACTGAAAATTGTTTAAATAATTGTAAGCTATTTCTCACACAAAATATTGCCCGAAGCATTTATTAAATGCGCCATTGATTCCAGGAAGTTGTAACTTTTCAAGATTTACAAATGGAAAATTGATTAAACAAATGAAGATTGTTTAAATAATTGCCAAATAGTGTTTAAAAATATATTACTCTCAATATTCCTGGGCACAATACAAGTGGATTCGAGGGGTAACAATTAAAATTTATTGTATGAAAATTATTCCTTGAACAATCTCCAAGAGGCTTTTCCCATTTAAAACGCCGAGTTAATTTCAAAAGCCCGAGGCACAGATTAATGCTGCTCGATTTGAAAAAAAAATGGAATTTATTTCTCCTAAAAAACAAACGAATTGGGGGGAATTGATCAGAAAAAATTGAAAGTCGAATTCTGACACGTGTAGATTTGGACCACCCTAGTTTAGAACGTTTACTGATGATAAATTCTACAAAGTTTGCGAATTTTGCGAAAGAGGGTCCTGATATGGTAAATTTCAATAATAACTTAAGAAGTTCGAAAATCACTCTCTTATTTCAGACTTTACACTTTTTCCCATATTCACCTTTTTTAAAAAGTTCTGCTTATTCCCCTGTTTTTAGGAAACTTACCCTTTTTTGTTTTTGATTTAATGCGAACTGAATTAACAGATCTTAATAAGAAAATCCAACTACTTTTGATTAAAAGGTAATTTTTGTTAGTTGAAAAGTCTACTATTGTATTTTTGGTTTGAAATTTATCTGGATTGGTTAAAAATTCTACTTTTAGGTCAAAAATTTAATTATTTTGTTAAAAATGAATTATTTGTTGAAAATGCAACTATTTTGTCAAGAAATTATCTTTTTTTTATTAAAAATTCAACTAATCGGTTGAATATTCATGTATTTTGTTGAAAATTTGTTATTTTTTGGTAAGAAATTAATCTTCTTGGTTGAATGTTGAAATTTTGAGTTGCAGTTTTATTCTTTTAATGAACTTTCATCATTTCAGCTGAAAAACATCCCTTTAGCTGAAAATTCAAATAGTTTGTTAAAGATTTCTTTTTGGTAGATGAGAATTGAGTTTGTTAGCTGAAAATGTAACTCTACCATTTTTTAGCAAAAATTGTTATTGCTAATTGTAAATTGATCTCTTCTAGTTGAAAATTCAACTATTTAGCTGTAAATGCATGTATTTGGTTATCAATTTATTCTTTTTGGTAAAGAGTGCCAAATAATCTATTTTGGTTGAGGTTTCAACTATTTTGTTGAATATTTACTCTTTTTGGTTAAATTCAATTGGTTTTGATATTAAATAAAAATCTTTTTTGATTAAAGTATCAATAACTACATGTTTCGATGAGAATTAATATCTTTTTATGGGAAAATCGACTACTTGGTTTAATTTTAAACTTCTTTGAAAAAAAAATAAAAAATTATTTTTTGTTGAAAATTCATATTGTTGCTTGAGAAATCATCTTTGTAGATTAAAAGTTAAGCTATTTGGTTAAACATCAAACTTTTTACTTGAAAATTTAAAACTTGGGTAGAAAATTATATGTTGTTGAAAATTTGTTTGTTTTTGCGGAACATTAATCTTCAAAATAGAAAATGAATATTTTTAGTTGAAAATTCAACAACTTGGTTAAAGTTGAACTTTTTTGTTGGAAAATCGTCTTTTTGGGTGAAAAATTAATCTTCTTTGTTAAAAATTTATCTATTTGGTTCTTCAACTATTTTTTACAATTGGGAATTGATCTGGGAATTGCCAAATAAAAAAACTGGAAAATTAAAACTTGTAAATTTAAATTAATTTGAATTTCGTAAATATTCATAAAATATTCATAATTTCAATAAAATTTATGGCAATTTATTTTTTACAATCTTTCAACTATTTTGATAAAATATAATTATGTTGTTTTTCAGATTCAACTATTTTGTTACTGTCTTAGCTTTTTTGTGGTCAATTGAACTTTTCAGATTGAAAATTTCACGGTCTTCTATGTTTAAAATCCAACTCATTGGTTAAAAAGTGAACTATTTATTATAAATCTTAATTATTTTGTTGGGAACTTCAACAATTTATTTTCGCCAATTGTTTGTGGACTTCATCTTTTCCGAAACGAGATAGCCGCTTCAATGTGACTTGACGCAATGCAACTCGTTGCCGGTTATTGGGGTACCCGGGGACTGAACAAGCGACGTATCAAATATGACTCAAAAACAATGATAAACATCTTTTTTAAATCAATTTAAATCTCAAACGAGCACCAACTTATCCTAGTAATGGGGATCCGAGAGGATTTAGAGATTTTTTAAATAGAAAATTCTGATTTTTCTGAAATTTCTGATAGGACGGTTAAACGAAGTTCCCTATTATTCCCTTATTTTCGTGAGAAATCATCCTATTTCCCATGCTTTGAAAGCATCTTGGTTTCGTTCCTCTTGTGTGCATGAAGGAAGGGGGGACAAAGCTACGGTTATGAGCGAGTGGGTAGCGTAGTTGGTGGACGCCCTCTTAGGGCCAGGGAAGTTTAATTAATTTTCAGCACTTGCGAGAGAGGCAGGCGCGTGTCCACCTAGTGGCGAGAGTGTGAAGGCGGGTAATTTGAAATTCAAGATTTCTTGTTTACGGTCGTAAACGAGGGGAGACAGGATGGTCAAAAAAGACCAAATTGGGAATGTGGTTTATGGTTGGCCCCTTATGTTTTGTGTCGTATGACGGAACGTCCCGCGACACACATCCTGCTTCCTTTGATTCTTTTCGACCTCCCGTATTCTCGAATCTCGTCTTCGAATCGAGCTCTCCAGGGTTTATCGCGCCGTTGCGATTTAAATAAATTTGAATAATGCAGAGCGCGCATAGAACAATGCTAAATCAATTGTAATTGTTAATAATCGTAATGCGACGTCGTGTCGTGCACTCTACTCTATATCTTCCTTTCTCTCTCCCTCTTTCGAACGCGACCTGGTCGTCGTGATATGGTTACACTGCTACCCGTTATGTTGAGAGTTCGGAGTACATTCTTACTCGTCCCTTGCCTCCTTTACCGTCTCTCCACCTTTCTACATTGCATTCGTTCTTTATCCTGTCCCTCTTCCTACTCGGACTCCTACCCTCTTCACCGATCATCCTCGTACAAGTACACACTACCTGTATTTTAAACCGAGGCAGATAAAAAAATCATTTGAATGGGAGGCCTCTACCAATCACGAAAGTCTTGTGTTTTGAAGTGATATAAATAGATCTGGTTATGTTGCTTTGTCCGGGGAGATAAGATAGGGGAAACCACCCTACAGTAGATAGACTGGAAAACTGACAAAAAATGTTCATTACTTTTGTTAGTATAACGTTTCAGCAAGGATAATATATCTTCTGACGAAGTTTCATTACAATTTTATAATTAATTAATGCGTGAGGGCAAAAAATTTATTTTTAACCTGAACAAAAATTTTACTTCTTCTTTATTCATACTTTTTAACTTAATGAAACATTGTTATGACATGTTTCTACATTAGAATCAAAGCTTGAAGTTTAATGAACAATATTTATTAATACACAGTGTTCTTTCTTCAATATTTATAAATATTTAAGGACTTTTTATTGGATATTACATTTTCAAACACTAGATAACCAACAGTAGATAATCGGAAAATTACAAAAAATGTCTCTGTCAAAATTGGCAGCTCTGTGACTGTCTCGCCGTTGTTTTAAGCTCGGTTTTAAGTTAAAGGTTGTGTTTGTTTGTTAATTTTTATTCGTGAAGTTTTTAAATTCAAATTATTGTAAATAATAAACTGAGTAAATAGTGTAAATTATTAGTTATTAGAAAACTCATAAATTTTAGTTGTGTTTTAAGGAGCCTTTCGGTAAAGATATAATTTTTAGGAATAAGGTATGTAATAAAGCGTCACTTTTCTATCATCGCAAGTCCGGGTTAAATGGTATGAAGCTTAAACATCTCGTACCAATCGTATCACTCTGACCAGGTCTAATAAAAAATTTTAATACAGCTAATTGATTAATTTCGTGATATTTTTTTCTATAAGAATACTCAATTGAATATGTAAGCTTTATTTAACAAGGATCATCTTTCTTTATTTTTAGAAACTGATGCAGTTAAATGTTGTTGAATTTTCTCCAATCTACTTTAGGGTGGCTTCCCCTACGTGTATTTTTAGTTATGAAGAATGACTTACTATTGCGATGATATCAAGGTAATTAAACCTCGGTAGACAACAGAAATTATTTTTTATTAGACGTGCATGATTTCAGCATTTACCCTATATCAAAGAAAGAGTTTGATTCAAGCAAACATTTTTCTGCGTGCTTTTAGTTGCTTCCTCATTACAATCACAATATTAACCCGAATCAGCCCAAAAATTTTTTTTTCTTCAAACAAAATCTGGAACGGGGAATACCCTCCACAGCTCAAGGTTGCCAACTTGCACTAAACAGCAGCCTAAAATTATTTGGGTAACCTCCCTGAATAGCATACAACGGTTTTGCGCGAGATTTAAATGTGAAAGACCAGGATAAGTCGTTTTTCATAAACCACTGCTCGCCGTACCATATATGACCCCGTGGGCGGATTCGGGTTAATTCTTGTAGTCAGTATCAATAATCCTGAAAACAAAAGAATAAAAACGAACGATCAATTCCCAGGTGAAAAAATTATACATAGTGGGTAATATCATATATAACTTTCATTTGTTTTACACAGTTTTTGTATAAAATAAATGAAAATTATACATCATTTTCCCCACTATGTGTAAACTACATACAATATTTCAGCCTGGGTTCCTAGGCCAACGGAAACAATTACCTAGGGGGATCCTACTGTCTGAGGTTGCAAATAAAATCCTTTAAATTTTTATTATTTATGTTTTAGGTAAGAAGAAATCAAATAATGCTTATCATTCAAACAAAATCTTAATTTCGCAAAACTAATTTTTTTTTTAAACAAATTTTTTTATCACTCCTTGTATTTTCCATAGTTGTGTCCTAATGAGTCCTAAAAATCTAAGAAAATTGATAGGTATTATTTAAGGATTGCAAAAGATGATCTTTTAGTGTTTGTAACCAAAATTAATTGTTTAAATATTTAAACAAAATCGGGGAAGTTAAAGTAACGAGCTCCTCTACGAGCAGCTCGAAAATTTTTTGGGGTGAATTTCACCCCGTGTGACTAATTAAGGTTAAAAATAAAAAAATCAAAATTGTTGAAAAACGACACAAGGTACGAAAGAAATAAAAAACAAAAGTTGTTTACCCAAAAAAGATCTACAAATTTTTTATTGATAATTTTTAGATAGGACGAGTAGATTTTTTCTTGATCGTAAAAAATAAGATTGAAAATGAAAAAATTCAATATTTTAAAAGACAAAAGCTGTTCAACCAAAAAATATCTACAAATTTGTTATAAAATATTGTTACAAAAATATAATAAAAATAAAAAAATTAACTTTTTGGAAAAAGGACACAAGCTACAATAGCATTTCATTTTACAATTTTTTTCGACTAAATTATATCTACAAATGTGCTTAGAACCACTTTACGCTGAAATACGTGTTGTTAGTTTAAATCGTAAACAACAACATTGAAAATAAACAAATCAAATTTATGAAAAAACGTCACAACTTGCAATAAAATGTTAAATAATGCATATTATGAATTGTAATACAGTCGAAGCTATCAATAAGGCCGCTACGAATAAGACCGCTTCCCCTGATCCTTGCTCGAGCTCATCGAGACGCTTCCCCCACTGTCACGCTGACTTCAAAATTCTAGTCAGCCGCTACGAATAGTGCCGCCGTAGAAATCGCAATTGTTATGGTTCTTAGGAGGTTTTTTTATATTATGAATTTCATAATATCGAAAAATATTATAAAATATGAAAATATCACAATTAATATTCGATATATTTGGATAATATAAAAAAGACTCTCCCAAAAACCATAAAAATTGCGATTTCTACGGCGGCACTATTGGTAGCGGCTGACTGGAATTTCGAAGTAAGCGTGAAAATGGGGGAAGCGTATCGGCGAGCTCGAGCAAGGATGAGGGGAAGCGGCCTTATTCGTAGCGGCCTTATTGATAGCTTCGACTGTAATATAAATTTATTGAAATAATATGTTTTTCAGGGTAGCTGAGAATGAAAATTGGTGCAAAATAAGGAACAAATATTAAAGTAATCATGAAAATTAAAATTTGTACTTTATTTTGCAATATCTGAATAAGCAATCCCAGGCCGAGTTACAGAAATAAATGTAATATAAATTTGATATAATAGTGTTGAACAGAACATAGCGAAGTACGCATTGTAGACAAAATCGAGTGCGAAGCACGAGATACGAGATAAGAATGTGTTCGTTAAAGTTAAATGATAAGTGAATATCATCCTGTCCCATGTGCATCATTATATTTTCACAGATTCGAGGAATTATATTCTTTTACATGAAATTTCAAAATTTAATTGCCAGTCGATATAAACTTTTTGAATTATTGCAAAATTAAAAAATTAAGCTCAATAGTTTCTATTCATAGTTGAACAGCATTAATTACTCACATTTAATCAGAATTAAGAAGAATTTATTAGTGGTATACTTTCCAACTACAAACCACTGGCTTAATTGGTTATTTAAAACTAAAATCATGCTTGAATATTACAAACTTTTTATGAATAGCCTTGTCATTTGGTCCCACCATTGCTATTCAAAATGACTGATGTTATTTGCACAGAAAAAAGGAAGAATGAATATTCCATTTGTTGTTTAGACTCACAAAAGAATGTACATATATCAGCAATTGAAATCAATAGTTTGTTTTTAAAAGAGATAAATTATGAATATTTACAAATGAATGTAAATATTATTTTGGTATTATGCAATAGATAAAAAATAATTGTGCAAGACAAAGAAGTTGATACAATCTGCTTTCTTGTGAATTAATCAATTGTGGTATTGATATTAGTTCGAGAGTGAATAGGCAGCTTAAAAGTTGATCATAAACGCACCCCATCTAGTATGACGGCTCCCATCCGTGTATCACCGGGCTAAGCGCTGCTTACCTTCGGTGATCGAACATGAAGCCTCAAGCAATTACATATATCTAAGCGGACACTCTTTGAATTCAATCTGAAAATGTTCTGTTCTGTTCTGTTTAAGCTAGGAAGAGGACGAATCGTTTTTGATAAGTATGCATTTACCTAAATCTTCTGTCGACTTTTTTTAAGATGATAAATAAACTGTTTCGGAGTAGTTTAATTTTACTCACTTCTTTATTTTATCGTTATGAGCACTGTGTAATGAAAAATGACAGTTTCTATAAATAAACTTAGGCTAGATAGATTTGGGCTCATTTCCATATTACATTTTGAACGACCTCTGTGGAATCACACTTTGATTATTTTTAGAATGACCTAGTTCAATATTTCAGTAATTTAAGAAAATTTCCCAGAAGAACTTGCCTAATGCCTAATGGATCAGCTAATGGACTGTTTGCCTATGATAATCAGAATGTCACTCGCATTCGTCAGTCAACAATACAGGCGGCGTGACAGTCTCTAGATTGCTATCTAGCATGGAAAGCGAAGGAGTAGTTGTTCGCTACATTGCTACATATGGGAAAAGAGTTTTGCGGTCGATTTGTCCAGAAGAAAAAGCGCGGCACTTGCATCACGCGTTCAAAGCGCACCAAGTAACCAGGTACAGAGTTGGAGACGATGGTCGTGGATCGTGGTGAGCACCTGCACGCATGACAAAGCAGGACCGGGGAGTGCTCAATGCTCATGCTCTCCTACAACGCCGCGCCGGTCGCCTTTGCACCATAACGTTCCAAAGTACCGAACACTTCACCTACCCGAAGCCTACATATACACAGCTCAAGAATATGTGGATGCTGAAGCTGTAGCTGAAGCTGGAGCTGGAGAATACGCTCTCGCAGCGTTTAAAAGGCGATTGCGGTTAGCAGAGGAACAGTGTAGGTAATTTATTGCTACCATTTAAAGCGCCATATAATAATACGCCAGGAGAACTATTTCTTAATGTCCCACCGGCACACTCAAGTGCGCTACAGGGTGCACCATGGGGTGGAGGAGATGGAGGATGAGCGCCAAGTAGGAAAAGAGGAGGACGAGCACATGGGCAATTTATTAAGGACCGGCCTTTATGAAAGACCGTCTTTGGAAGATATGACAGTTGTGATCCATTTCCAAGACATGCTGCGATTAGTATTCCTTTCAATTCTGAATTCTTCTCCTATACAAGCTTCCGTGAGTTTAAGTTCAATCCAAAATACAATGAGAGATTACCTTGCCTTATTTGTAGACATTGTAGACTCGAGATTGTATTGTGCCACCAGGAGAGCTAAGATACTAGATGGTTTATTTTTGGACTCAAGAATCTATGGAGAGGCCAACTCGAATCTGGAAAAGGGAATGCAGAGCTACAAATAACAGCCTGTTAATCTAGAAGACTGATCGTCTATTTAATTAATCGTATCATGTCGACCTTTTTCTTTATTTTGAAATCACAAATCAGAGCACACGGATATAGTCTTCGATCTTGAAGACTTTTTATCTAAAAGCGTTTCCCAATACGTCATCTTGTCAAGAGGTTCTTCTAGAACTTGGTACTTAGCATCTGATTTTATCAACTGTGAGATGCACTATCGATAAGTACCTTGAGCAAACTTAGGCAATTTTTCTTGAATTTTAAGATGACCTTGCCAGTTTAGGATAGTCATTCTTTTTTACTATCTAATCATCCAAATTCAATATTTGAATTTCAATAACCTCTCCAGTTCCAAATATACTTATTGACGACTATTTGTTTCAAGTTTGACTTTTACTGTCTCGTAATCTTGTAAATTCCCATAAGGATTTCTTTATGAGAACACGTGGGTGACTCATGTTGCAGCAAACGTGTCAATTATTTCAAAACTGATAAAATGTTGCCGAGACCTATCTGGCACTGAACTCTTTCTAGCGTTAATGAACTACCGCTTTGTCTTGAGAGAAGGCTTACTTTATCGGAACATTAACGACATCTGATACAATATGGTATGAATATAGCGAGCGGGAGTCTGAACGACATCAATCCTGCGCTTACTCCATCTGCGCCTTGTCTATACCGTCACCTTCTGGTGAATAGCCTTAACGCCATCGACGTGTACCATTTCCAAGTGCTCGTTTAGAATAAAATAAGATTCTCGTCTCGAGTAATTCATTGGATCGATCGAATCTCACGTCTTTCATGTTGTTCAGGCAGTTCGCGTTAAACAAATTACATCACAATCTCGGGATCTTTGAAAAACCCTCGCGTTTCTCACGACCTTGATATACATACCTACGTACACCTACCCGGCCTGGTTTCCTTTATCGACGATCGAGGACGATCACATCCCCACTCAAGTTCTTTTTCTACCCTGGAGATACAAACCTATTAGGGATTTACTAATTAACAATTATTTTTACGGATGCAGTTTTATTTTTTGGGTATTTCAATTATAGTAAGTCTTACCTTGATCGTTTGTTGTTCGTTTGATAAAAAAAATTTTATAACTTCAAATTTCAAAAAGGTGTTTTTGTTCAGTTTTTCTTGAACCATATCGCGATGAATATAAGAGTTAATATTAAAGAAAAATATCATCGGACTTAATTAATAGCTTCCTTTAGAGTTGTGCACACTAATTTTTTATGTTTCGCGATGCGCAGCAGACACGTCTAAGCATCAAGCATTAGAAGAAATTACACAATTAGGAAGTAAAATTCAATACAGGATATCACTAAAATACGCAAATAAAGCTGCAAAGAATAATATATGACTTGCTAAGGTTATTCAGCCACTATCTTTCCAATCGCGCTGAAATCTTACCAAGATTACAATCTACCTCAGATAACTACTCCTAGCTGCAGTGCATCACTGGCTACAATAAATTACAGAACGAGCCAAAACGTCTTTCCTGCAATGGAATTCTCACCTTTCTGATCTGAAAGCAGCCATATGAGTTTAATGTCTAAATTACCTTACACATTATACAAAACCATCAAACATACTCTAATAATTCTAGAAAATGAAGAGATTGCAGATGTCTTAGTTATTTGAATATCTAATAAGTCATAGTTGTAACTCTAAAATTTACTGTTTCTAGAAGTCCAATATAAAAGTAATCGTAACGCTTAAAATTGGAAAATATCAGAAATGTACAGTATGTACGTATTTCGATGTTACATATATGGCCGTCGTTAGTAGTAAAATATCGCTGAATACTCTGTGGCAGTATTTCAAATTTGTTTTCGGTAATAAATATTCCGAATTGAAATGGTAATATATTTTATCGCTATTCCAGCGTTATCATTACCAGCAATTTCCGCGTACTTATGAACAACGCACCCAAGAAAATATTGCACTCACTCTAACCCCTTGAGTTGATCGTTAATGTATTTGCTGACAGAAAGTCGAATAATTTCTAGCAAGACCTTTATTACGTGGATGTAGAAAACGCTAATGCGAAATCCGCACATCTGTTAGTCGAGCCCAGAAACAAACCTCTCGGAATACTAATGATACATTCAAGTTATAATTGTACACTTGCGCTAAATTGAAAATTCATGAAAAGTAAACTTCTTAACCGTATTTTTCTGACGATTAATTCCTGTTGTTTGAAGGCATCTTATTTCTAAGGAAGCTTTCATTAATTACTTGAGGGTTTTTTCGGGGGAGGAGGTGGTCCGGAAAATCTGAAGGATTCTTACTTAGGGAGGGGAGTCCAAATCATTTCTCATGTAACTTTCCTCTTTCTAATTATTCAAAGAAATATGTGTCCAATAAATATAGAGCCGAGGAAATGAACAATTCTTGAAATTGAAATTTAAGAATTTTATATTAGATTAAAATCAAATTCAAAATCCCATTTAACTTCCAATAATCAAGTTAATGTATAGAATTCTCGAAAATAAAACAAGAATTCAACACCGAAACGTTGGTAAATATTGTGCATGCTTTGATATTGTGATTTGATAATAATAAGAATAAAAAAGACGGAAGAAATAAAATAGAGAAGGAAGGGGATTTGGTTGGTTGCCTTTCTCATTTTTCTTTCCTCTTTTTTATTTTTGTGCAAAGAAACAATTTTTGTTTTGTTTTTAGGAATTGCAATAGAAGCATTTTGTGGTGTTTGTCCAAATTTGATCGTTGAATTCTTGTTTTATTTTCAGGAATTCTATACAATTCTTAAAATTAAATCTTAAAATCAGCATTTATGAATTCTCGTGAAATTCCTAGAATCTGTGGCATACTCTGAAATTCTTTGAATTGCTTTGAAAATTTGGTATATTTCTTAAAATCTTTTTAATCCTGTGAAAATTCTTTGAAATCCTTCGAATGCCATAGATATCGTGCATAATCTCTTGAAAACCCTTTAAAATGATTAAGCTCTCTGGAAATCCCTTAAATACCTTTCAAAACTGTGAAAATCCTTGGAATCGCTTGGAATCTACAAAATCTCATAAAAATCCCTTATGTGCATTTAAAATCCGAGGAAATCTCTTGAAATCAATCGAAATCTGTTAAGAACCTTGAAATTCCGTGAAATATTTCAAAATCATAACAAGACGAATTTTAAAGCTTAAATTTATATAGTGAATCAATCTTTCTTTTAAAATCTTTAAAATCAGGGAAAATCTTGCCAAATCCTTTAAAATCCCTTAAAATATATTGAAATCTATTGAAATATTTTAAAATCTCCAAAAAAACCTTAAAATCTTTCAAAATCCTTAAAAATATCCGATTTTTTTAAATTCCGTTATATCTTTTGAAATCTTACGAAATCCTCTGATATCCGTGAATATACTTTGGAATATTTTTAAATCACTCAAAATCTGTTAGAATCTCGTAAAATGATCAAAAAACCTTTAAATCGCTCAAAAGCTGTTCAAATCCCTCGACATCTTTGAATATCCTTGAAGATCCCAGAAATCTTTTGAAATCTCTTCAGTTATCTTCAAATCTTCGAAATCTCATTAAAATCCCCCGATATTCTTCGAAATTCGTGAAAATACTTCATTATCACATAAAATACTTCAAAATACTTTGAAAGCCCGTGACATGTCATGAAATCTCTTTAAACCCCTTCAAATTACTCAAAACTCTTTGAAAACTGTAAAAAATCATTGAAATTTTTGAAAACTCAATAAAAACCAGTTATAATCCTTTAAAAACCAAGGAAATCTCGTAAAATCTGTAAAAATGTGTTTACATCCTCGAAATTCCATTAAATATTTCGAAAGCTTATTAGATGAATTGAAATTTTTCTAATCCCTTGAAAATGGATTGAAATCTGTAAAATCCGTGGAAATCTTTCATCATCTCTTGAAAACTCTTACAGTATATTAAAATTATTTAAAATTAATTGAAATTACTCAAAATCTCTTTGGATCCTTTATAATATTCGAATTTCTATTTTTCCAATAAATCATTTAAAATCTTAGGAAATCCTTCAAAGTCCGTGAATATACTTTGGAATCATTTGAAATAATTGAAAATTATTTGACATCCCGTGAAACCTCATTCTTAAACATTCGTGAAAATAATTCGGTCCCACGTGAAATCCTTTAAAATCCCTTGATATCGTAACTTATTTTCAATTTCTCTTAAAATCGTTCATAATATTTTGAGATCCTTTGAAATTTCGTTAAATCTTCTGAAATCTTAAAAAATTTTCTAAAATTCGTGGATATACTTTGGAGTCTTTTGAAATCTCTTAAAATCCCGTAAATAAATATAAACCCCTTCATTGCAATTCTTTAAAATTCTTTGAAATCCTGTTACATGTCATGAAATCTCTTAAACTCACATCAAAATCTTTAAAAACTGTAAAAATATTTGAAATCTTCAAAATGCTATGAAAATCACTTATAATCATTTAAAATCCGTGGAAATCACGTGAAATCTCTAAAAATCTGTTAACATCCTTGAAATTCCGTGAAATATCTCGAAATCTTACGAGAAGAATTTAAATTTTTGAAATCCCTTAACATCTTTCATTATATTTGTAACTCCTTTAAAACTAAATTTAATATTGTGAAACCTTACGATATCTTCTAAAATCAGTGAATATACTTTGGAATCTTTTGAAATATTTCAAGATCCTTTGAAATCCTGTGAAATCATCGAAACCTTCTCAACCCTCAACGGGCACACAGGGTGTCTCACACTCCACGGGCTTTTCGATTTTTTCTGATTCTCTATGTTTTTTTCAGGTATATTTTTTTTTAAATACTCTAATTATCACTGAGGCTTTGGAGATATTCTTTTTCTATTTTGTATTTTGTCAACATGACTCATGATTTTTTTCAGTCAAAGATATCTAAAGGTGTATTTGGAGGTGTGACCGTTAAGGGTTAAATCTCTTGAAAGATGTTGAAATGCCTTAAAGTTCTTTAAAATCTTTTGTAATCCGCTCTTAAATCTTTTGTACTCTCTTTAAATTCTTTCAAATCTGCGCAATCTCATTAAAATACACTAATATTCTTCAAAATTCTAGAAAATACTTCGATATTACATGAAATCCTTCCACATCTTTTGAAATCCCGTGACTTATTTTAAAATATTTCAAAATCTCTTAAAATCGCTAAAAATGTTTTAAAATATTTTGAAATCCGTGGAAATCATTCGGTGTCTCTTTATATCAAGTAAACTGGAAATCTCATTCAAGCACTTCAAAATCCCTTGAGAAATTGAGATTATCTCTGAAATTTTACTAGGTGATTTTGTCAAGTTTTTGAAATTGTTAAAAAGAATTGTAAATCCTACTTCAAATCTCATTAAATACCGTAGAAAAATTTTTAATTTTGAAATCCCTTCAAATCTAATTTACGGTAAAAATAATTGATATATTTTTTGCATATTGAGTAAATAATATGAAATCTTACGTAAGAGGAGTGATTGAGGGGTGGTCTTCAAAATCTTACAAATCCTAACAATAGCGGGGAGGAGATCTAAAATTCCAAAAATCTTCTTTACGTAATTAATGGACGTTCCCTAAAGAGAGATGAAGAATAAATTTTAAAAGTTTGATTTCGAAAAGTTAATCACGTGTTTTAATTAATGTACAGCGATTTCTTGTTATGCCTGAACGACATACGGATTCCTCATGCAAATTTGAAAAGCAACATAGAGTGATTATGCAAATTGGGATGGCACGGTCGTTCGTTACTTCGTGATCTGCAGTAGGTCGTTTCTTGAACCGTGCGTACCCGAGCGGAAAAATTATACATAGTGTGAAATATTATATGTAATTTTTATTTATATTGTACATTTTTTGTATAAAACAAATGAAAACTATGCATAATTTTGTCAGCTTTCCACAATCAATAATGAATTTAATTTATTTATTATAATAACATGTAGAAATTATGTTTAGCTAAGAGAGAAAATAGTGTTTTTTCTCACAAGTACATAATGTTGATTATCTAGCATAAATCAATTTCAAATCATGTAAATATGCTGTAGAAATGGCTCACTATAGGATTTTATCATTTGAAAAAAAGTAACCTTTTTACGCTGTGGAGAAATTTTTTTTAGGCGTTTCTTCCGATAAAGAAAATTTGTCTTGCCTATAGAAAGTATTTTTCATACTCACTCCCAATTCCTTTAATTGCTGAATAATTTAACGATAGTGTTATTATTTTTATACGATATTAAATTGCAGTACCTAAGGACTGTCATTATATTTGTAACTTTCGAATTTTGACATACAGATTCAGGATTTTGCTTTTGCTTGATGTGTAATAATTATTAGATAAATTATACCTGTATAGGTTATGATATTTATCAGTAACACTACCTAGAACCAAATTTAATCAAATTTTGTGAATAATTCGAAAATGGTAACAGATACTGAAAGTTAGTAATATACTTTTGTATAGGCTTCATAATTTTCCTCTATAATATTTATTCGCATCCCCCTTTTCCCTGAGGAATGTTAAAGTTGAACACAAATTTTAATCACAAAACAGAATTTGTGTATGAAGAAAAAAAAATTTGTTATACATAATTTCGAAAGCCGACGAAGATCCTCATCTAAATAAAAAAATGAAAGTTCAGCATTTCCAATATTGAAAGAAATTCCGAGATTTTGAGAAAGTGTCGCTTTTTCTATATTCAACGCTTAATTAAAATGCACATAAATTATCAGAGCGTTTAAAATTGCATAATTTTGAATATGTACTGCTGGAAACTGGACAATATCTTTATACTCTAAAATATTCTACAATTAAAAATACAAAGCTTTCAAAACCTAAAAACTGAATATTTTTAATTGCTTATTTTATTTTAATGACTCATAGTAATGGATTATTTCACCTTTAGATTAATCCATTCTTTTATTTTAAGTGAAAAACATTACCTAGATTTCTGACAGAATTTGAAGAAAAAATATTTAAGTGTCTCTTAAACACATTTTTGGAAACAGTTGCATCTTTTATTATTATTTCCACTGTCAATGTATTATTTTATTTTGTCATATATACATTCCATTTTTTTGTATGCCTATAAGTAAAATAATCCATCAACAGTAAAAATTAAAATAAAGCATTTTTTCGCACTAATATGCTTGAGAGACCCTTGATATATATTTTTAATCCTGTCCAACATCTGGGTGATGTATTTAATTAAAAATAAAGAAATGGCTGTATTACAATGTTTGCTTCAAATCTTGACATATAGATTTAACATATTTGTTCCGCTTTTTGTGTAATAAATATCACATAAATTATATTTTTATAGTTCATAATATTCATTATTAAGCAGACACTGTATAAAAGCAAGTTTTCTCAAAATTTGTAAAAAATTCTAAAACTGTAACAGAGGCTGAAAAGTGACACAGGCATTTTTCAGACTGTATGATTTTCCTCTGTACAATTTAAAAATAACTTAATAAGCTTGATCTTCACTTTCAGATTTAACAGTCTTTCTCCTATTTGCTTTGTAGAGAATTCCCCTTTTTTCCTGTTTTCAAGAAATTTCTCGTTTTTTCGCCTAAATGCACACTGAATTAATAGAACTCAATAAGAAAATCCTACTACTTTTGGTTAACAGTTAATTCATTCTCGTTGAAAAGTCTATTATTTTATTTCTGGTTTGGAGTTCGGTTGGTTTCTAAAATTATTTTTTTCTAATCCTTATCTCGGTGGTTGAAACTTTTACAAATTCGCCGCAAATTCGTTTCTTCTTTGGTTGAAAATTAATTTTGTTTGCTCAAAATTGAACTATTTTATTTATGGTTAAAAATTTATCTTTTTCAGTTAAAAATTCATCGTTTTGGTTGAAAAGTAAACTGATTTGTTGGAAACTGGTATTGTTTATTGAACGGAACTGTATTTTATTTAAATTAAAAACCTTCTCCGCAAAAATATCAAGAATTACATTTTTAGTTGAGAATTCATCTTGTCTGGACAAAAATTCACCTAATCAGTTGAAAGCTGAATTACTTCGTTAAAAATTCATTTTATTTGTTAAACATCTATCTGTTTGGTAAAAAATTGAACAACTTTGTTGAAAATTCCTTTCTTCTTTGGTTGAAAATTATTTCTTTTTAACATAAAATTTAATTATTCCATTTCTGTTCAAAAATTGATCTTATTCAGTTAAAAATTCATCGCTATGATTCAAAATTTAACTATTTTGTTGAAAAATTGTATTTTTTAATATAATTTAACTGTTTTTTTTTTTCAATAAAATTCTTCTTTTCTGAAACATCAACAATTACATTTTTTGATGAGAATTTATTTATTTATTTTTTTAATTTAACTACTTGGCTTTAAGTTAATCTGCTGTGTTAAACGTCCATTTTTTTGTTATTGAGGATCCATCATTTTGGTTAAAAATTACTCTTTTTTGGTTGAAAATTTAACCAGTTTGCTAAAAACTTGATTTTATTCATTGAGAATAAATTTTTGAACTGAAATTCTATTCTATGTTGTAAAAAATTCGTCTTTTTGGCTTGAAATCTCTAGAATCTGCACTAAAAAAAAATTGGATCCAAAGAAATTCATTTCTTTGATTTCATTCATCTGAGCCAAAAAGGCCGTTTACTTAATTGTACTGAATATTGTTTGAAAGCAATAAACTCGTGCATTAAGACCAAGAAATCATTTCTTTGGGCGTCATTTCTTTGAAACAAAGAAATACATATTTCTTGGTCTCAGAATGTGAGATAATTAACTCAAGGAATTGATATTTCCAGAACTAAGAACCTAAATAGTTTCCTTGAATCTCGTTTTCGCATCCAAAGAAATATTTCTTCAGTTAAATTATTTTGAGCCTATCTATCTGGTTAAAAAATAATTTTTTTGTTTTAATTAATACAAAGACAAAAATAGCGGTATATCGGTATATCGGTATGAATACGGTCGATGCAATATTTTCATTATTTGCTTCGCACGCAAGTTTGAGCGCGCCTAGGGCGCGCGACTGTTGTATCTCGCGCTTCGCGCTCGATTATATATTCACCGCGCGCTACGCGCTCGGGCGTATTTACATCGCGCTTTACGCTCGGCTCCTCTAGATTTCTAAACTTCGTGTTCGACTTCGATGAAAAGAAAAAGTTTGTTTGCAAATCTTATGAAATTATCAAAACCTCTACATATTAAGTGATTGTTAAATTTGTTCTTATTTTAGATTGAAAAGGAACTTTATTTACTCAAGGTTCTATCGACCTTAAGGAACACATTCTCATCCAGACACTCGCGCTTCGCGCTCGATATTTGATTTGAAAATCATTTGAACCTTGCGTTCAACGCTCGGTTCTGTGCACCGTATGATAGAAACAAAAAAGTTTGAGCGCACTTACGACGCGCAATTTGGTAAATACACTGAGCGCGCACTTTGTGCTTCGTGTTATATGTTCTTCATATACAAATTACTAAATTTGTATTTGATTTCAAATGAAAAATAATTATATAATTTAGGCGACAAATTTTATCAGTTAAAATTTTATTTTAGCTTGTGCCGTTTTTCAAAAAAGTTAATTTTTTTCATTTTGAATATATTCTTACAATAAAAATTGATTACAATTTTGTAAACCTTTTTTTAATGCACAATTTTTGTTCACTCATCTGTTTTCGTACCTTGCATTGTTTTTTCAAAAATTTGATTCTTTTTACTGTCAATGTTATTTTCACGAATAAAACAAAAACTGCGCATCCTATCGAAACATGATTCACAACAAATTTGTACCTCCTTCTTGGATGAAAAAATTTTGTTTATGTCATTTTTTTCGTAGCTCCTGTTATTCGTCTACAAATTTGATTTTTCTATTTTCAATGCTGTTTTTTACGAATAAAACAAAAACTACGCGTCATATCAAAAAGTGAGTCATTAGAAATTTGTAGATCTTTTTTAGGTGCATAATTTTGGTGGAATGATCTTTTCTCGTATCTTGCATAGTTTGACAGCAAAATGGAATTTTTGATTTTTCATTATTTTTTTGTCCGATCAAAATTTGAATTTTTTATTTTTCAAAAAATTCAAAAAACTGTTATGAAAATATTATAGGGTGTTCAAAAAGCAACGTTTTTCTTCTTTTGACTTTTTTTTCATATCGTGCGTTTTTCGGCCTAAAATGTTCATTTTCGTTTGTTTTTTGGAATTTTGAAAATCCTATAACTCCAGTAATTTTTTTGTTTATCACGCAAAGTCATTAGGATATTTTGTTCGTCATTTTGCGTACTACTAATAACCGTACATAGAATTTTCAAATCTTCAAAAAAAGTGATCTCAAAAATTTTCACGATGTGCTCACTTTTTGAATTTTTATCCAAAATAGCTGGTTAACGAACTCGTTCTTTCTTTTTAGGCCATAGAAAAGTGTGCCAAAGCTTAATCAAATCTGATCATTTTTTCGAAAGTTATCGTGGCTACAGACAGACAGACTACAGACTACAGACAGACACCTTGGTAAAAATCGTTTTTTCTGACTCAGGAGGTCTCAAAACGTGGAGATTTGATGAAAACCGACTATGTCAAATTTTACATAAAACCAATACCTTCTCATTAGAATGAGAATGTAAAAAGTTCCTTCAATCTAGTATATTTTCTTGAGGCAAGAAATATTATCTTAGAACAAGAAAATATTTTATTGTCCGTATTCGTAACGATATTTTCTTGATTCAATATTATTACTTTTCTCGTGTATTTTCGGGTTAAAAATGCAATTTTTCTTGTAGAAAATGCGTTTCTTTCATTTTGAAATTAATTTATTTTCGTATAGATGTCACCGCTCTTAGTAAAAACTGCAACTGTTTGGTTTAAAATTCTCGCATTTTGTTGAAATGTCGTATTTTTTGGTAGAATGTTAATCTTCATGGCTGGAAATTCATCTTCCTGGCTGGAAAATCAACTATTTTTGTGAACAATTCAACTATTTGGTTAAAAAATAAACTATTTATTTAAGAATTCAGCTGTGAGAGAATAATTTTTTGTTGAAAATTCTTTTTTTCGGTTTGATAATTCACCTTTTTTGTAGAGAATTTATGTATTTTCTCCAAAATTCGTCTTTTTGGGTAGAAAATGAATATTCTTTTTTGAAAATTCATCTTTTTGATTGAAGGTTCAAATACTTTGTCAAAAATTTGTCTTTCATGGTTCAATTTATCTGGTACAAAAATTAGTTTTTTTATTGAAAATTAATTTTTCAACTAAAAATGTAATTAGTCAATTTTTTCTTGAAAACTTATTTTTTTTAGTGGAAGCTCCAACTGATATCATATATTCATGGTATATCATATTTCATGGTTAAAAATTCCTTATTGTTTCATTTTAATTGAAAATTAAAATCTTGTTTGGTTGAAACGTTAACTCAAATTCATCTATTTTTTTGAAGTCTTGTTTTTTGGTAGAAAATTCCACTCACTCGTCAGCGTGGGGTGACGTGGGGCAAAAAATAGACTAAAATTGGTAACGTAGTATATCGACGGCCCCTAATTTTGAAAGACGACGATGATCCTCATCTAAATAAAAAAATGAAAGTTGAATATTTGCAATATTTTAAGAAGTTCCTTGGTTTTAAGAAAGTGTCGGTTTTTCGATATTCAGCTTCTAATTAAAATGCACATAAATTTTTGTATCAGATTTTGTTTAAAGAATCTGTCAAATAAATTGTATGTTATATATGCTTCGTCAAACAATATATTTGGTAGATGACTGCTTTTACGACTTGATGCTGGTCTACTTGCCTGATTCGAAATTGATTTAGTAGACAGTGATTGTCGATAATTTTTGTTGTCTTCCATCTGAATTTGATCTACAAACAAAATTTGCCTTGAGATTGAACATAATTAGTTTGTTGGCCTGGTCCAGGTAAGAATATAAACCGTAACATTATCAGCATTGTAATTTCATGAGTACGTGATGCCACCTACGGAGATGTTGCGTATCTCGGTCCCTATACATCGATGAAAAAATACTTTCGCCAGTGATGCCTGTGGGCGAATTCATAATACGAGCACATCTTGTCGCGTTCTTCCGGGTCCTCGATGAACACGATGCCGCCACAAATTGGAAATTACTAAGGTCCCCGATCTGCCATCCTTTCTCAATTGAGATTAATTGTTTTTTTCAGGAGGCTCTCACCAGCCATCTCCATTTTTGGTCTCAACTCACCCACTCGCAGGCATAAGTCGATTTCGATCACGAGAAGAAGCTTTCGGAATTCTTTATGGAACATCAAGTTACCGACGAAATAAATTACTGGGGAAATTGAAAAGAAAATTATTAAGCATTTTTATACTGAGAGATAATAGAATTGATATGAAAATTTTTCAAGTGAAAAGGTGATGTTAAATTGATACCTCAATTTTTAAAAGTAGTTAAGTAAAATTTTGATCATCAAAAAGACTGAAAAATTGATGTTGATATAATAGATAAGTTGCCTGATTTAGCTATTTATCTGAATTCTAAACTAATTTAATAATTTAATAAGATCTAGTTCTAATCTTGTCCCAAAATTTTATTCTGTTTTAGATAATCCCGAGAAGTAAGATGGGATTCGATTGACAAAAGCTTGACTTCTCTTTCATAGATGATTGTTTGTTCTAGCAAACACATACGATTTCTAACAGATTTTTCTGTATCATTGAAGATTTGCTTAAAAAAATTTTTCCTCAAGATTAAAATTTTGGCAGCAACCTCCTTACACTATTCAGAAATTAATTTTGCTTTTCAAAAGGAAGAAATGTGAGAAATAATTTTTGATCACTTCTGCGTATAATGTGGATGATTGAAACAGTTTAATATTTTTCGAATTGATAAATTCGACTAGCAGTTCTTTTGTTTTTACTCTATAAATTAGGGTTTGGGTAGTGACTGTTATAACTTTCACATTCTACAAACTGAGTTCTTTCCAATTTGAATTTATTCTTTGAAATGTGACAATTTTCATGTATACCATAACATGTTTCAATTGTTCTGGGGGAGTAAGCATGCAAAAGTTGCCCCAGCGACATGTGACATGAAATTCCTCGTCAGGATAAACTTGAAATTTCATTTTTGAGGGAGTTATGAAGAGGAAAAGTAAAATAAAAAAGCGATTTTTTTTTCAAACGGCTGAACTGATATTGACGATAGACATATATGTTGTAGTCACCAATAAAAGTACTTTCGAAGAAAATATGAATCTGCACAAATTAAAAATGGGCATAAAAAATGCTTTCCAACTTAATTTTTTAGGAAATATTTTATATTCATTTATATAAACATTACCCCCGATTTTACCTGAGTTTTTCTTAGGGACATTTCAGGACTTAAAAATCAAAATCTTGACCAGGGTGCCGTGAATAACCTATTTTGTGAAGTTTCCGAAAAAAATGAATAGGTATTTGTTTTTGATCAATGAATATTAAAGGATGCCGCTCACCCCATCCACCCTCCTCCAACATGACCCAACAATTTTCTTCTAACTATGTGAGCATACCGATATTTAGCGACAAAATGTGAAAAACTAATTTCCTGAACAAACAAAGATTGGTTAAGCAATTATCAATTAATTAAAAAATCCACTGAACCTTATAATTTGCCCATTAAAAATGATATGTGAAGAAAGCTGCAGAAAAAGTAATAATTACTAACAATATGATAAATAGTTCAATTTTCAACCAAAAAAATCAATTTTCAACTAAAATGATACATCTCTACCCAAAAACTGCATTTTTAACAAATTAAGTAAATTTTATACCAAGTAATGAAATGTTCAACCCAAGAAGAAGAATTTCCCACAAAAATGATGAATTTGTAACAAAATTCATACATTTTCAACAAAAAAAAGTAAATTGTCAACCAAATGGTTTAATTGCCTATCAAAATAGTAAGTAGTAGTAACCCAAAAAGGTGAATTTCCAATAACACAGTTCAGGTTTCTACAACAACAACAAAAAACGATTTTTCAACAAAATAATAAATTTTTAAACCAAATAGATGAATTTTGAACTAAAGTGATGAATCCTTAACAGTGATAGTTAATTTTTCAGTTAGATTAAGTTAGTTAAGTTGAGGTTTCAATCTAAGAGATAAATTTTCAACTAGAATGATGCATCTACGGCAAAAATAATAAATTTGTGACAAAGCATTTGAACTTTCAACCAAGTAATTAAATTTTCAACCCAAGAAGCATAATTTCCCACAAAAATGATAAATTTGTAACAAAATACATACATTTTAAACAGAAAAAAGTAAATTGTCAACCAAATGGTTTAATTTTCTATCAAAATCGTGAGTAGTAGTGACCCAAAAAGGTGAATTTCCAATAAAACAGTTCAGGTTTTTACAACAATAAAAAAAAAAACGATTTTTCAACAAAATAATAAATTTTTAAACCAAAGAGATGAATTTTGAACTGAAGTGATGAATCCTCAACAGTAATAGTTAATTTTTCAGTTAGTCTAAGTTAGTTAAGTTAAGGTTTCAATCTAAGAGATAAATTTTCAACGAGAATGATGCATCTACGGCAAAAATAATAACTTTGGGACAAAGCAGTTTAACTTTTAACCATGTAATTAAATTTTCAAACAATAAGATTAATTTGCTACCAGAAATGAGAATTTTTGATTGAAATACATTAATACACTCTCACCGCGCCTAACGCGCGCGGCTTGCTTCGCTACACGCATCTGTTGGTTCTCGCGCTTAGCGTTTGGTCTTTGTACATTCCTCACATTTGTGCACAGACTTCTTAAAAGTAAGGGTCAAAGCATCGACAAACAGAAATTTAGTGATTGTGAATTCTCTTTCGTTAAAGCTCTTTCGGCTTTAACAAACACATTCTCATCACGTACCTCAAGCTTCGCACTTGATTTCGTCCGAAATGCGAACTTTTGGACATTATGTTCAATACTATTATATCAAATGTATATTACATTTATTTCTGTACCTCCGCCTGAGGTTGATTATTCAGATATTGCAAAAGAAAGTACAAATTTTATTTATCTGATTACTTTAATATTTGTTCCTCATTTATTAATATTTGTTAAAGTTATTGTAACTTGCGTCGTTTTTCTAAAAAGTTAATGTTTTTATTTCTAATGTATTCTTATAGAAAACGTTTATGACAAATTTGTAGATCTTTTTTGGTTGAACAACTTTTATATATTCATTTTGTTCGTCTCTTGTGTCATTTTTCAACAAAATGCATTATTTATTTTATATGTTATTTTTTACGATTAAAATAAAAACTGTGCGTTATATCAAAAAATGAATAATAACAGATTTATAGATATTTTCTGTGTGTGCATTCTAAAAATGGATTTTCAACAAAGTAGTTCAAATTTCAACTATGTAGTTCAACTTTCAACTAACAAAGTGAATTTTCAAGCAAGAAGATTAATTTTTTACCAACAATGATGAATTCTTAACGCACTATATGAATTTTCAACAAAATAGTTCATTTTTTAACCAAAAAGATGAATTTTCAAGAAAGAAGCTTAATTTTCTACCAAAAAGAGTAGAATTCAAAAAAAAAAATGTGTGCGACAGTGGGGCCACATGGTAGAAGTTCAACTTTACGTGCACTTGACCTCATATAGAGTACACCAATCCATTGAGGACGCGCATGAGCTCAAAGGAGCTCACATAGTGGTAGAGAAGTGGAGAGATCTTATAGGAAGAGAGTGCAGAGAGAGAGAGAGAGCATATACATGGTTTGTTTAGCGTGGGAATAGTGGGGATATCCCAGAGAAGTCTTAAGAGCAATTGCGAATCGCCGCACAAAAGGGAGACACAATTACAAACAGAAGGTATAGAAAGTATGCTTGTGAGAGAGAGACAGAGACTTCCGTTCGTAGGTTCGGTTGTTTTTTCAATTCACTCCCATCCCAAAAGAAGTTTCACTCAAGAATTTAAACGAAAAGACGAATTATGAACAAAGTAGTTAAGTTTTAACCAAAACCCTGTTCAACTCAAATCAAGAATCTTGAACCAGAAAAATGAATTGTTAAGAAGAATTATTTTCTACCGGAAAAGATAAATTTTCAACAAAATACTTTAAATTTTAACTAAAACAGATCAGTTTTTAACAAAAAGTACAATAGTTAAATTTTCATTTAAGAAAATCAATTTAAGAAGAAGCAACAAATCTTCAACGAAATAGATGAAATCCTAAGTCGTTTCCCCCTCGTGGTGTTTGTATGGCAGTTATGGCTTACTTTATGTGTCGCCACGATATCTAGAGAATTTGTATAATATTTAAAAGTACTTCAATTCCTATTTCAAGAATATTGATCCATTTTCTGTCCATGTTCAGACGTAGAGCCAACGCGTGACATTTTTTGAACGAAGTATTTTGTCGTCCCGAAATTCGGGATGAGTAGTAAAATATTTGTTATAAGCTTAGCTAGTCGTCCCGAATTTTCGGGACCTCTAGTCCATCCCCTTTTTCACCTCCCCGAATTTTCTGGCACGACTAGACGCAGTCTTCTTTTTAATCTCTGAATAATTTTTCGAGTTTGCTAGACACAAAACGTAAATAAAGTTAATTCAATGTTGCAACAATTGACTTGACAGCCTGAAAGAAGGGTCATAGGGAAGCTCAGAAAAGCCTTAAGGACGATTCGTCTGGAAGCAGTATATTATTCGACTTCAGAGCAAGAATGAGCGCATATGTATGAAATGATTTTGCGTCTGGGAGGTAGATTTTAGCAGGCGTATGGAGTAATGCATGTGTATAGTAGTAGTTGGCATAGTAGTCAGCCCAGGCCCAGACCGAAGGCGCTGCTCGTAACTCACTGCAAGATTATTAAATTAATACGAGCGGACTTACCTCGAGTATATTGGTATGTGAGGAGATAACCACAGGTTTCTCATGTAATAAGGCCCTAACGACACCCAACGAACGTTTACACGCCCCTAAAGGCGCACGCCCAACGGGACCCGCTGTGCGAACGAATTTACGTCGATCTTCCGTCACATTTGCAAGCTTTACTCCCATTCCGGAAGTTTATGGTTTAACAGTTGGCACTTACGCTTACTTACACCAGCTTTGCTACAAAATGCTCATTTCAAAATTTCCTGACATTTGTTGTTGGGCCGCCCGAAATAGTTCAATTTTCAAGTAACCAGTTCTACTTTCGACCAAAAATGATGACATCTAACGAAATAGTTGAATTTTCGTGAAATAATCGGATTCTGAACAAGATAGGTGATTTTTCAACAAAATAGTGGAACTTTCAACTAAAAAAGATTAATTTTGAACCAAATAGTTTAATTTTCAAATAAGGAAAGTAAATTTTCAAACAAAAGTGGAATAGGGGAGACTATATCTAATGATCCTATAGTAGATAATTACTAATTTAAAATAATATTTTATGTAAAATACCAATGCGGAGTACTATGGGTATATTCATTTGTGCTTATTTTATGAACATTTCGCTTCCTTAAAGGTATCAAATGAATTTGCTTTCTCATAGAGGGAGGGTTTCCGCCAACAAAAAAAACGTATATCTCAATTGATGTCTTATGTTACAATGAACAACTTTTCAACTTAAGATAGTGTTATACTCCCAATTAAAACCTTATAGAAACAATTTAACTTTTTTTTTCAAATTTCTAAGTAGCTATTGAATAATCGGAAATGGTCATCGAAAGTTCCTTAATAGATAAATTCACGCGTCTCGGAGACGGGAACAACTGCATCAACTGAACTACTGTTTTATTCCAACACTGCAGCAATTACAGAGGTATCAGCCTACTAAGTACCGTAAGTAAAATATACTCAAAAATACTTATTCGTAGGGTAATGGAAATCACAGAAGAAAAAATATGGGAAGTCCAAAGTGGATTTATGCCAGGAAGATCATGTACAGATCAGATATTTAGCCTAAGACAGATCACAGAAAAAAGCTTGAGAGTAGGAAAGAAAGTTTTCTGTGCATTTATTGACCTAGAAAAAGCATTTGACACGGTAAATAGAAGTAAACTTTGGGAAGTTCTTAAAGAATACGGAGTAAATGGAGGGCTCCTGCAAGCAATAAAAACAATATATACAGGTAGTAAAGCGAGCGTAAGGGTAAACGGGAAACTGAGTGACTGGTTCGATATTACGCAAGGCGTGAAACAAGGATGCGTTATGTCCTCGTGGCTATTTATCATATTCATGGATAAGTGTCTAAGAACTGCACTCTTCGACGAAGAAGGTGTAGATCTCCAAACAGTTAAGGTACGTGGGTTAGCTTTCGCAGATGACAAGATTGTTATGGCAGAATCAGTCGAGGACTTGCAAAGAATGTTGAATAAACTTCATACAAGCATGAAGGACATGGGACTCAAAATTAACGTAAATAAAACAAAAATCATGGTGTTTGAGGGAAAGAGTGAGAAAACAATGTGCAACATTGTCCTAAATGATGAGAGATTAGAACAAGTTGACAAGTACGTATATCTAGGTAGTCTATTCACTAGCGACGGAAAAATAGATGGGGAGTTAGATAGGCGCATCAATAAGGGTAAGCAGGTTATCGGTAGAGCAGGGTCCATCCTAACAAATAAAAACATATCAAAAAAAGCTAAAATGGCCATACATAATTCTATATTCATACCGACTGTACTATACGGTAGCGAAACATGGACATGTCAAGAAAAGGACAGGAGTAAAATTAACGCGATCGGCATGAGACCTCTGCGCATAATATGCGGGAAAACACTGATGGATAAAGTCCGAAACGAGACAATCCTCAAAGAATGTGGTGCAAAAGAGACAATAGTTGACACATGGGAAAGAAATCAGTTAAGATGGTTCGGTCATCTTGAAAGAATGAAACATGAGAGACTGACCAAACAAGTGTACAGAGGTAAAGTAAATGGCAGAATGCCGGGTGGTAGACCGTCGAAAGAATGGTTAGAATCGGTAAATGAGACATTAATCCGAAGAGACGTAAGAAGCCATAGAAACACACGAGCTTGCATGAAAAAATGCATGGACGTGAAGGAAGCTAGAGTAGTATGCCAGAACAGAAAAGTGTGGCGACAAATAGTTTGTAAACAGAGTGACAATAGAATGAATGAAGCCTGAAACAAAGACCTTGGAATCTAATGGGCCCAAGTGGGGAACCATACATAACAATTTTGTGAGGCTCTACACTTGGGGTGATCGCTAGAGAGATTGATCAGCAACCTGGGTCGGAGCAGTGTTGCGGAATAAACGTGTCATTTGAATAAATGACACGAGAATTCCAGATCAATCTAAAACATATATACCTAACACCTATATACCTACATACTCTACTCCTATATACCTATCTAACCTATACCTATATAATCTACACCAATTCAACCATTTTTCCAACCGAGCAAGTCACGCCTACCCCAAAAGGGAAATGGCTTAATGGTATAATAATAATAAGGTGAAAAATTTATATTCAATTCATATCTGGTGAACAAAACACTGATATTTTTCATTTGTTTTATACAGAAAATTTGATCAAACAAATGAAAAATATCAGTGGCTTGTCCACTATATATGAACTATATATAACTTTTTCACCGGGGAAATATCAATGAAAATCCTCTTATCAACAAAAAATATGATTTTGTTAAAAAATTTGAAAGCGATATGAGTAGGTAAGGGTAGGTCATGAAAGATTCTTAATTTGGGCAATAGATGCATCTCGAAGACGCAAACAAATATATCATATACATTTCTGTTGTATTTCTAATATCAACAAAGTTTTTCTCATATGAACAGAATACACAATTTTTTTTGAAACCTCATAAATCGGTACTGGTGGATCATAAAAGGTTCAACAATAGGGCAATTAATGCATATTGAGGTCGAGAATGAATATACCACATATAATATTGTCGTATTCTGAATATCAAAAAAATTTTCTCATCTAGACAGAATAAAAAACTTTTTTGAAACTACAGAAATTGGTACTGGATGTTCATTAAAGTTTCAAAAATAGGTGGATCGATGCGATTCAAAGACGCGAGCAAATACGTTAGATATCGTATCTAGCTCAAAATTCTATCGGACCTGAATATCAGCCTGAGCTACAAATCGTCCAAATTTCAATCAAATTTTTTTTCATTTCATGCACACATGTACATTTTCAAAAAATTGTATTTTCAAACTCTTGGGGTGTAATTATATCAATATATGTCGAAAAATTATATTTGAAAATTAAGTTCATTACAAACCTTCCTGTGTGAAGAACCAATAATTAATTAATTATCATTAACAGCTCAGACACGATACGTGTTATATTGAAATTAGAATTGAATAACTTACTTATATTTGTATTAATAATTATGGATTATTACCAGCAGGGTGATCTCCCCTAGTTAAATTTCCAGCTGCAGAAAATTAATTTTTAACCCAAACGACAAGAATTTTCAACAAAACATTTCAATTTTTAACTCAAAGAGATAGATTTTCAACTAAACTGATTAAGCTCTAATCAAAAAGGTAAACTTTTAGTAAATTTTTTTTTTACCAAGTAGTAGAATTTTTAATAAAGAAAGATGAACTCTCAATGGAAAATGTGAAAGTTGATACTTCAAACAAAAAAGTTTTTAATATTAAATCAAAACCAATTGAATTCAAAGAAAAAAGATGAATTCTCAAGAAAAAATTTAATAGTTGAAATTTTCGAATGTTGTATAAAACAGTTGAGTTTAGGCAAGAAAGGGTAATTTTTAACTAAAAGTTCATCTTGAACCAAAAAAAATGATTGTACGACCAAATTTTTGAATTTTTAGGTAACAAGAAAATTGATTTTACCCAATTTTTAAACAAAAAATACAAAACTTCAACCAAAAGTCCTTCCATTTTTAACCACATAGTTGAATCTTCAAGCCAAGAAAACGATTTTTTTAGAAGACATTTGAATTTTCAACACAGAAAATTGAATTTTCAACCAAGAACTTTTCCAGCAAAAAAGATAAATTTTCAATCCAAAATGATAAATTTTCTATTCAAAAAGACAAATTTTCAAGAAACCAGTTGAATTTTTTACCAAAAAGTGGAATTATCAACTAGTCAAGATTAATTTTCAACCGACTTGTTAAATTTGGCATAAAAAAGATACATTTCAAACGGAAAATGTAATAGTTGATATTCTAAACGAAAAAAGATTTTAGTTTTAAATCAAACCCAGTTGAGTTCAACCAAAAAAGATGAATTTTCTATACAATGGTTGAATTTTCAATTAAAAAGAATTAAATTTCAGCCTGAAATAGTTTAACTTCAGCTGATCGAAAATTTCCTACTCTTTTAGGCTTCCCTGCCATTTCCTGACTTTTTCTGACTTTCAAGAAAAAAAAACCTCACGATCTGCAAATGTTCATTTTCAATAACTTGCGACTGTGAAATAAGCTTCTGAGAAAAGAGAATCAAAGTACCAAAGAAGCAATATTTTGCACAGGTTGATGCCTAATTACGAAAAAATACGAATTTCGAAAGCCAGGCTCAATTATTTGTACATGTTGATTGGACATTGGTGACAGAAACGTTGCGCATGCAAAACGGGCTCCTGGGCTGGCCCCGTTAGTGCGCGATATTTATTTTTTTTTATCGGCAATAATTTGTGGATGCACCGCGATTACGATTCTTTTTTTTTTACAGTGCTGAGGATATTTTCGTGCATTGCGTAGATCAGGCTTATGTTTCATAATACGCTGCTTTTTATGGGCAAGGAATGACCTAATTGAAATAATTTGGCGTTATACCATCTTCGCTTACTTCAATTAAATCAATCCGTTGTGTTTCTCAGGTTCTATTTTTTAGGCATTTATATTTTTTCTTGTTTTAATATATTATTGTTGTGTTGAAAAATATTCAGAAGTATACAAAATAAATCAAGTATATCAAGATTTTAACTATTCTAATCTAAAACGTGTGAACATTCAAAATTGAATAAGTATAAGTGCTCAGTGTCAAAAACTGAAAAGCTTTTCTGAAATATTGTCAGTTTTTAAACTTCGAATTAAATAGGCTTTATTTCTAAATTATTTACCTGCAAATCGTATATTATAATTTTCAAAATTTAAGCAAAAATCCAATCATTCGAAAGAAGCATTCGAAAAAGGCAACTTAAAATTTAGAACGTAAATAAACTTTAGCTTTTCTAATAGTACATCGCTTTTGAAGTTCAACAATTTAAAATTGAAAAATAACAATATAGTGCTATATCACAAAGGCAGGTTTTTAATAACCCAAATGTTAAAATCTACTTTTTTGACATATTTCGATATAATTAGACCCCCAGGAGCTCAAAAATTACAATTTCAAAAAATGTCTGTATGTGTTAACCATATAATGAATTGTAGATCCGACTGATGTGCAGGTCTGATGGGATTTCGAGCAAGATCGACCATTTAGAAGAAGTTTTTCTTTTTAATTTAGAGATTTAAAAAAAAAATTATCTCGTTTATATCAGAAGAAATTCATTGCCATTCAAAATACAGCAAGACGATATCTAGTGTAGTTGTTCGCGTCTTCGAGACGCATCGGTTGACCTATTATTGAACCTTTCATGACTCACCAGTACCGATTTTATGAAGTTTAAAAAAAATATTTTTTTCTGTTCATATGAGAAAGAAAAACTTTTTGACATTCAAAATACAACAATACAATATCTTGTCTATTTCTTCGCATCGCGAGATGCATTCATTGACACCTATTGTTAAAACTTTTATAATCTACCAGTACCGATTTATATATTATATAAATTTTTATATATTTATATTTATAAATATATATATATTTTTTTTAGAAAAATTGATGTATTCTGTTTATATGAAAAAACTTGCGTCTTCGAGACTGGTCGAATAGCCTATTGATTAACCTTCTATGACCTCTTATTATCTAGCAATATCGATATATAAATATAAAAAATGTATTGTTTATCTTGTTGATATGAGAAAAACTTTTTCAATATTGGGAATACAGCAGTAACGTATACTATATATTTGTTCGCGTTTTCGAGTCGCATCGATTGTCCAATTGAAGAACCTATCATGACCTACCATAACCTACCAATATTGTTTTTAAATTTCTTAACAAAGTTATTTACTTTGTTCTTGAGAGAATTTTTTTAAAAATTAGGAATATAAGAGTATTTTATATGTATTTTATGTAATTGTTCGCGTCTTCGAGGTGCGTGGATTGATCTATTAACAAACATGGAGACCGAGTATAAACTTGTCGTGGGTTCACATCCTATGCGGAGAAACAAATTTATGTAAACTCGATTTCACAATGTTTGCTTCTTTTCTACGGATTTTCGTTTTTCCTACGAAAAACTTCTATCCTGTTCGCTTTCAAGCGGATGCTTTCTATAAGTTTTTGTAAATTTTTCAAACCTGTAGTATGGAAATAATTTTAATTTTTTTCCTTATCCGGTTGTCAATCTCATATTTTCATAAATACCAGTGAGAACATTTTTCAACATTTTTGTACAAAAAAATACATAGATTGCAAATATTTAAGAGTTCCGAATAAGTCCCTACTACATTTCTATGATTTTGTATGAAATAAGCAAATTTACAGTTTATAATGCAAAACTGGATGAGGACCATTTTGGTTTTCCCCCCTTCCACTCAGAAATAATTTCTTCCCAATGTTTCCGTATCTTCAATAAAGAGTTGCTAGAGAGCAAATGATTTTATAATTTCATCAGATCTTTATATTTGAAAACCTGGCAGAGAACATTTTCTTGTTCATCCTGTAGAATTTTATTTATTCTCCTTATCCTGTTGTCATTCTCATGTTTTCGTATGCAAAATACATTTCGAAACATAAAATAAGCATTAAATAAAGCCAATTATGAAATGAGTATTTGAAAAGGTAAAAGAAGTAGAAATTTATCAAAATTCGTACAATTACAAATATAAATTACTTTTTATTTTATTAATTTACTTACATTCTCGAAACAAAAAACTTTGTAATTAACTGGAAGGTATTTTGTATTCATGCAAAAACATTAAGGGGACCCGTCTCATGAAACTTTCCACTATGATGTTTTCTATCTTCAAAGGTTGTTTCATCCATCGAAAGATAATTTCAGTTTCTCTACCTTGCAGTTCTGTAAAACTTTCTTAAATATGTTAGACGATATAATTGAATCAGTCTGTGTTTATAAAAGATTTGCTAACATTGCACTGATAGAATCTAAAAAATACGATACCAATTTTGGGGCTTTTTTTTCCTTACACCGTCCCCCTCATTAAAAACCATAGATTTGGCTTACTTCCCTCTCTAAAAAGAGTAAAGTAGTCAAATAATGAGGAAATAAAGTTTTTAAAATAAAATAAATGTTGATACCTTATTGAATTGAATCTAATACGGTTTAAATTCCTAGGATTTCAAGTCGAAATTCGATTTTCTACCAACAGAGATGAATTCTAAATCGCAAAAGCGAATTAAGAAAAATCAATTTTGCACAAAGCAGATACATTAACAACCAAGTAGGTGAACGCTCTAAAAAAATAAGACAATTTTTCAACAAAATATTTCAACTTCTGACCAAATAGTTAAATTCTTAGGCCAAAAAGGTTTTTTTTTAACAGTTGAATTCTAAACAAGAAAGTTAATTTTTAACCAAAAAGATGAATCTTCAACTATAGAAAATTATTTTTTCTACCATCGAAGAGTTTATCTTCAATCAAGCAAGATAATATTTCAACAGAATAGTTGAAGGTTAAACTAAGGACATAAACCTTTAACAAGGTAGTTGAACTTTCAACTAAGTATTGGAACTTTGAAGCAAAAAATATTGATTTTCAACCAAGTTAAACTTTCAACCAAAAAGAAGAATTTTCCTTCAAGAATAATAATTTTCCACCAAAAAGAATAATTTCCAACAGAATACATGAATTTCCAATAGAATTGTTGAATTTTTAAGTCAAAAAGACGAATTATATTGAAAAGAGTTGAATATTCAACCTGAAAATATGTTTTTTGAACAAAAAAGTAAATTTTCTACAAAATATTTCAATTTTAAATAAATAGATTAATATTTAACCAAACGGTTGAATTGTAAATAAAAGTTTTTGAACGTTCAACCAATAATATGTATTTTTAACACAAAAGTTCATATAAAAGTAATTTGATAACATTTCATTAAAAAATATAAATTTTTCACAATTAAGTACAACTTTAAACCAAGTTGTTGTATTTTTAACTAAATAAGATAAATTCTCAACATAATAGTTTAACCCTCAACCAAAACAGTGTTATTTTTAAATAAACAGTTGAATTTTCATCTAAAAGAGATACATTCTCAACCAAAAATAAAACAAATTTTAAACAAATTAGTTTAATTTTTAAACAACGATAATTATCTTCAAACAAAACAATGAATGTTTAACAAAGTATTTTAATTTTATACCAATTATTCGAACTATTGACTAAAAATTTTACCTTTGACAGAATATTAGCATTTTTAACAAAATGATTAAATTTTCACCGCAATAGTAGAATTTGTAGCATAAAAAAAAGATTAAATTTCTATAAAAATAGATTACTTTTTCACCCAAAGAGACGAATTTTCAACAAAACCGTTGGCTTCTTGAACAAGAAAGATGAGTTTTTAACAAAATAGTTGAATTGTAAATAACGAATTGAATTTTTAACCAGAGAGTAGAATTTTAAACGAAAAGTAATGCATTTTTAACCGCAAATGGTTTGATTTTCTTATTCGGTTCTATTCAAGAAGTGCGCATTTAAGCGATACCACAAGAAAAAGGGGAAAATTCTTGAAAATAGGGAGAAAGAAAAGAAGAATTCTATAAAAAAGGGGAAAAGAGTGTGAAGTCTGAAATGTGAATTTCATATTTTTACGTAATTTTTTAGAGGTCGCAAGCATCAAATTTACAAAAAAGTAAGATTTTCATAGTTTTTGATTTCGTTTTAAAATATGCGTATTAGTTTTAGAGAAATGTGTTATGAATGAAAATGTTAGCTAATGCAAAGGAAAAAGCTCTCATTTGATGTTCGATCAGAAATAAATTATTTGGCGGCCTTTACATTTAAATGTTACATTAATTATTGTGAAAAATTAAAAATGTTTACAAAAAACAAGATTTCACAAAACTTGAAATACTGAAAAACTGTACTAATAATGATGTTGTAAATTCTTGCAGTTTATTATAGAAGTGAAAAAATAAAAAAATATATATATGTATATATTACATGTTTTCTCAGGAACTTTCTTATTATCATAAATCATAGATGAAGCAGAAATTTCAGTTATGCATTATTTTTTGACATGAAAATTTTACCTAGATATCCGCTATACACCAAACTTAATTCTAAAGTCGAGGAAATTTTTTTTAGTAAAATGTACAAAAAACTAAAACTATTTTTACATGAACCTATAAATCGATACAATAAATTACAACAAAAATCACAGGATAGTACAATTTTAGTCCATAATTCGGATGCATTTTTTACTTCTTTTTTATTGTTGTGCAGTTTTAATTTCTACAAGAATTTCTAAAAAGGCATAACTACAAGAATGCATATGGATTTGCAGGTTATGCAGTCAAAAGTTTGTTCTTTTGCGACCAAGGATAAAATTTTTTTAGAATATTTTCAATTAGATAATATTAAATTAAGATGTATAAATGATCGCTTTTACAAAAAAAGCGTCTATGTTTAAACTCTAAAGGAATGGTAGAATATTGTATACCATTAAGCCATTTCCCTTTCGGGGTAGGCGTGACACTACCCGATTCGGGTAGTGTTTCTAGGTTGATAACTTGTAGTAAATAACTACAAGTGTGGGCTCACCACACCCACGATGTGCCAACAGCACTCAGTTTTCTCGAATGGTCACCCATCCAAGTGCTAACCGCGCCCAACGCTGCTTAACTTCAGTGATCTGACGAGAACTGGTTTTTTCAGCGTGGTATGGCTGTTGGCAATGTAGAATATTAAAAGACTATAATCGTTAATTAACAACCAAAAACTTAGTTTTGAAGTTTGTCTCAAATATATTTACAAAATAGCTTTAAATGTAACGTTTAAGCATATATTAAAAAAAAGCTCGAAACTTAAGCTTTTTCTTGTTTGAAAACATATGTTATCTTTTTCTTTTCTAGAGTTCTTTCAAAGTTCATTCTTAGAAGCTTTTTTGTAATAGTTATCATTTACAAATCTAAATTTAAAATTATCTTATTGAAATATTCCAAATATGTCTCATGCTAGGTCTGAAAAGAACAAATATTTAACTACAAAACTTGTGAATTCCAGTGAAATTTTGTAGTTGCGCTTTTCTGTATATTTTTGTAGGAACTTAAAACTACAATAAAAAACAACCTTATACAAAAAAGTACAATATTCTTGGTTAAAAGTTACATTTTTTGGTTGGCGAGTTTACCATAAGTCATCTTGTTTGGTTAAAAATTCAACTCTTTGGTTTAAAACTCATATTTTTCAGTTGAACTCAACTGGTAGAAAATTCTTTAATGAAAATTGAAAATTCATCGATGAAAAATGTAAATATTTCGTCGAAAAATCTTTTTTTGTTTGTTGAAAATTTATCTTTTCTAGTTCAAAATTCAACTAATTGGTCGACAATTCATATTTTTTAGCTAAAAATTCAAGTACTTTGTTCTAAATCTATGTGTTGAATTGATAACTCCTATTTTTCAGTAGAAAGTTAATCTTCTTAGTTAGAAAATCAACTTTTCGGTTGAAAATTCATCTCTTTCATTGAATGTTGAACTCGATTATTGAAAATTCCATTTTTGGTTGGAAATTGATATTTTAATTTGAAAATTGATCTTCTCAACTTGAAAACTCATTATTTTGTTGAAAATTTGTCTTTTTCAGTAAAAAATTACACTTCTTGGTTGATAATTCATCCTTTTTGGTTAAAGCTGCAACTGCTTGGTTGAAAACTAATCTTTTTTTTTCTTCAACTATTTTGTTGGACATTTATATTTTTTGTTAAATTTGACTATTTTTCATTCAAAGTCGAAATGTTTTTTAGGTTGAAATATCAGCTATTTTATCTTTTTTGAGAATTCATTTTTTGTTTGATCAAAAAATCCACTAGTTGGTTTGAAGTTCAACTACATTCCAAAAAATTAATATTTTTGGTTGAAGATTTATCCTTTCAGTTTCAAATCAAAATATATGGTCGTAAATTAACTTTTTTGTTGAAAAGGTACTTTTTCGAGTTGAATATTCAACAATTTGGTAGAAAATTAAACGATTTGGTTAAGAAGGAACTGTGTGAACGCAACATACAAAAAAGTACAAAATTCGTCTAAATAACAGCAAATGTTCTACTTTCCTGTAATTTTTGTTGTAATATCTCGAATTCATTTGTGGGTTTCTTTAAAAAGAATTACAGTGATTTGTACATTTTCGTAAAAATATTTCCACCAAGAAAGGTGTTTTTTCTTTCAAAGTTTTTTTTCTGAGCTATGCTTATTGAAACCTATTGACAGAATATTTGGTTAAACCATCCCAAGTTTTTAATTGGCAGAAAACGAATTCAAGATCCAAGGTTTCTCCTCGAAATGAACATAAATAAATTAGCTCCTCCACTCTCTTATCTTTCTCGTATTTCCCATCTTCGCATAGATCTCTTGGTTCCCGCATCGGGTGAAAACTAGCCCAGGTTCTTCGCACCTGGACACGAAGTGGTCCCTTCCCACGCAAAAGCGGTAAACATTAATTGAAATGTCACTCCGCCGCGACATTTTCACCCGCGTGCCCGTTGCCTGGGCTCCTCGCTCTTAGTATCACTTCCTGGTACACCTTATTAAACTGAAAATTAACATAGCACGAGAACGATATAGTCTAAGGGTCCTGAGAGGAGGAGAACCCCTCTCTATTTCCTTCCTTGTTGCTCCCGTGAATTGGAAGCGAGGATTCCCTTTCCTTCTCTCTCGAGCGCACGCCGTGAATCGTGCATAGCCAGGGGGAAATTTATCACCATAGAAGCAATTAATGGGATTTTTCTACGATCGCGGCCCCTCGGCTCACGAACGCGGTCTCTGCTCATGCATCGTGGTCACGTCTCGGGTCCGATAGTTCGATGCCGCATTATATAATTTGTAATCGAGGTCTTACGTGTATTCTATATGTATATAGTTACCCGTGCTCGAGGTCTAAGAGGAACGCGCGACTAACCCGCGTTTTCGCACCTCGATGGAATTCTTATGTGTACAGTGTACACCTTGTCGTGACCGGCCTCGTGGCCTACGGGTTTTATATGGAGGTCCGAAAAAGGAAGATTATGAATATGCAATAGGACGGGTGTTGCAGACGGTGAGTGGCTATTTTTGTTTAATCAAACAGGGGAAAATAGCCTAGATTTTAAACAATTCGAATTGCAGTTTAAGACTTTTATTGTCTGCGAGCAATACAATTGCTAATTAATAATACACAGACATATAATTTTTACCTCAATTTCTTGAAAGAAATCTTTTTATTCGAAAAATTTTGTAAGAAGAATGCACTAAATATTAGCAATTTTATAAATTTATTGGTTTTGAATCACCCACAAACATTAGATCTGGGCACTATGGTCTTTTTTCCTTCTTCAATATTCATAATTTACATATTTTCAGGTTTTAAAAAATGAAAAATGTTTATATTTATACATAATATATGTTTAAAACAAATTTATTTTATTATTTTTTTAAATGTCTTTCCGGTATGTACTTATTGGAAAATAAGATTGCCAATGGGATGTACATACTGTACCAATTTACAAATCACACAGATACTCATAAAAAATAAGTTGTGATACCCTCGTTGCCTATAACCAAAGTTTTTCTGAGGAAGATGCCATATATAAAATATAGGCATATATGTTCTTATATACCAATGAGTACTTTTGTGATAATCTTATGCTGAATTTTCTATTTCAAATTTTTACTTATGTCTTTTATTTTCAGATTACCTTTGATATCTTATTTTAGTATTTATTTCAGAATTTCTGATAGTGATATACTAACATTAGATCTGGGCCCTATTGTCTTTTTTATTTTTTTAATATTCATAATTTATATATTTTCAGGTTATAAAAAATTGAATAGTGTTTACATTTATAGATGATATATGTTTAAATTTTTTTTTTAAATGTCTTTCCGGTACTTATTGAAAAATAAGGTTGCCAATGGGATGTACATACTTTTCTAATTTAGAAATCGTACAGATACTTATCAAAAATAAGTTGTGATACCCTCGTTGCCTATAACCAAGGGTTTTCTGAGAAAGATGCCATATATAAAATATGTGCATAATTGTTCTTATGTACCAATGAGTACTTTTGTAATAATCTTATGCTGAATTTCTCTATTTAAAAATGTTTTACTTAAGTTTCTTTTATTTTCAGATCATTCTTGATATCTTATTTTTGTATTCATTTTGAAATTTTTGATATTGATATTTTGAACGTTTTCTTATATTTTGGGTTTTTCTCAGATCTGTGAAAATTTGTTGTAACATGTGCGTTTTATGATGTTCTGGGATAGTTCGAGAGGTTTGTTTGGAAATTATGTCACTTGTCCTGGCAAACGAAAAGTTAAAAAAATAAAAAGGGTCCCTTCTCTCTCTCTCTTAAAAGTGAGATAGAACGATTTCTAAAATCTGGCATGCCTTGAGAGTTTTCATGTTAAAAAAGAAGGTTAGTTTGCCTCGGTACTTTGAATACTTTACCACGTAATTTTTGTCAGTGATATTTTCATTTAAAATAATTGTTCTTTTTTTATATAAATTAAAACAAAATGTCCAAAATTGTTTGAGAATGTCTTTGCGATTTTCAATAGTGTTTCAATTGTTTTCGGGATATACAGTGTGCACAAGATTTGGATCAAATACTTACATACATCATACACAGGAAGTTGATTGATTACTATTTTCCTTTTTCTTTGACTCGAATTTTTATTATTTTTTTTTAAATCTGATTATAAATAATAATCTTTATATCTTGGTCAGTTTTTCACTAATGAATACAAATTTACGTTGTAGTAATCTTCTTAAAAAGGGATATAATTTGTGTCTATATGTGTATGTAAGTATACACGTATACATGTGTATATATATATATATATATATATTTCTAATTTTTAATTGCAGGTATTATTTTTGATTTTTTTCAATTAGCATAAAAAAATATATTAATCATACCTTGTAGTTTCCTATAAATAATCCCTGATGAGGGGGTCTAAATTGGCCCCAAAACATGTTGGTTCCCTGGTAGTATAAGAAAGACGGATAAAGGAAAAAGTGAGATGTTGGTTTTGGTTGACTTTTTCTTCTTTTCTCCCTCTTTTTTCATTTGGTTATTTTTGTCTCTAATGAGCCGAAAAGTGAGGTAGTTTAGAAGTCTTTTTTTTTAATTCTGAATCTTTTTCATGCTCATTTTGCATAAAATTATTCATGATAAAATAGAATTCTGATCGATCTTAATTTAAAAATATTAAAGAATATTATTGTAATTTAAATTTAAAATTATAGAGCTTAATCACTAAAAAAAAACAATAATTTGAAAGGCATTGTTCTATTTTTCATGCAAAATTTTATCATTTCTTCACAGACTAATGTGGAAAGGGGCTTGGAAAATTGGAAAAGGAGCGTCCGCATATCATGTGACGCTATTTTAAGTGGTTTGTGACTCACCCTTCCTCTTGTGACAATTTTTGAAATTTCAGGATCCCCCTCAAAATTTCGAACCATGAATAGTGAGTTTAAACTATTCGATACTAGCATGAGAATACTTTTAATTAAATCCTTGAGACACGTTTTTTCATTTGAGAACATTGATATTATTCAAAGATTAACTTCGACAACACATTAACTTAACAGATTAGGGGCCATCCATACATTTTTTTCTTCCTTTTTAAAAAGAATTCTTATATTTTCCCCTGTTTTCAAGAAACGTCTCCTTTCTCTCGTTTTTCACTTAAATTTGAACTAAATAATTAGAATTCAATAAGAAAATCCAACTATTCTTGGTTAGAAGTTAAATTTTTTTCGTTGAAAAATCTACCATGATATTTTTGGTTGGGAATTTATCTCCTTTGGTTAAAAATTCTACTATTTGTTTAAAAATTTAATTATTTTGTTGAAAATCAAACTATTTCGTTAACAAGTCTTCTTTTTCGGTACAAAAAATCAAATAGTTGGATTAAAGTTGAAATCATTTTTTTAAACTCATTTTTTATTCGAGATTCATCATTCTAGTTGAAAATTCATCTCCTAATTTAAAATTTAACAATTTAGTTCAGAAATTATATGTTTGGTTGAAAATTCATCTCTTTGATTAAAAATTTAACTATTTGGCTAAAAATTCGTTTTTTTTTTAAATTTTTTTTTTGTGAATTAATTTTCTTCACTGAAAATGTAACTATTACATTTTGGGTTGAAAATTGATGTTTTTAATTGACAATTGATCTTTTCAGTTTCAAAATTATTGAATTTTGCTTAAAAACTCGTGTATTTTGGTTGAAAATTTGTTTTTGTGAATAAGAAATTAATCTTCTTGGTTGAAAATTCATCATTTTTGGTTAAATTCGACTATTTTTTATTTGAAGTTAAAATCTTTTTTTTCTTGAAATATCAACTATTCTATTTTTTGTTGTGAATTAATCTTTTTTGGTTAAAAATGTAACTATTTGGCTAAAAATTCTTTTATTTTTTTTTATTTGTGAATTAATTTTCTCCACTGAAAATGTAACTATTACATTTTGGGTTGAAAATTGATGTTTTTAATTGACAATTGATCTTTACAGTTTCAAAATTATTAAATTTTGCTTAAAAACTCGTGTATTTTGTTGAAAATTCATCATTTTTGGTTAAATTCGACTATTATTTATTTGAAGTTAAAATCTTTTTTTTTTTTTGAAATATCAACTATTCTATTTTTTGTTGTGAATTAATCTTTTTTGGTTGAGAATTCAAATACTTGGTTTAAAGTTGAACTGCTTTGTAAAGAATTAATTTGTTTTGTTCAAAGATTCATAATTTCAGTTTAAAATTAAACTATTTGGTCGTAAATTAAATTTTTTTTTGAAAATTCATATATTCGTGTTAAAAATTTAACTTTTTTTATAGAAAAATCGTCTTTTTGGCTTGATAATTCAACAATCTGGTATAAAATTCAACGATTTGGTTGAATACTAACTTTTTTGTTGTAGATTCATATGTTTGGTTAAAAATTCATCTATTTTATTTAAAAGGTGAAATATTAATCGAAAAATATTATGAATATTCGTATATGAATATAAATATTTTGTTAGTCGTCTTTTTTGGTTGAAAATTCAACTATTCTGTTGAAAAGTCGTCCTTTTGGATTGAAAATTCATCTTTTGTAATAGAAAAATCATCTTTCTTGGTTGAAAATTCATCTGCCTTAGATAAAAAATAACTTTTTTCTAAAAAATAACTTTTTTCTAAAAAATAACTTTTTTCTAAAAAATAACTTTTTTCTAAAAAATTCAAGTTGTCGGGTGGAAAATTCATCTGACTTCCAAAAAATTCGTGTTTTGGTTTGAAAATTCAACTACTTAGTTGAAAATCCAACTATGTAGGGGGAACCTTTGTTGTTCAAGGCAAGTAAAACTAAGAATGTTCTTTTATTTTAATTAAAATTTATTTAAAAAAAGAAGTGACAAATCAAATTTACAACAACGAGTGACGGAATATTCACGGAATTCAAGAATGTCCTGTAAAAAATTCGATTTTGTAGGTTGTTTAAAAAGTATCAGTGTGTTTTCTACACTCCTGTTTCATAACTTGCGTCGTTTGGCTAAAAATTTGAATTTTCGATTTGCCAATAGCATTTTCGATGTTTGAAAGAAATGCCCTGAGTTCCTTTAGAAAGAAGATTCTAGGCGATTTTGTAGGTCTCTTCGAAAGCAACATTTGTTTTTTTTTTGTACATTTTTTTAATGTCGCATAGTTTGGGCAGAAAGTGGAATTTATTATTTTTCAAAAAGATTTTAAAAAGAATAGATAAATCCAGAATTGTTGGTAACAGTGAATTGTTAACGAACTCGTCCTTTCTTTTCAGGTCTTGAAAAAGTTGGCTGAATTTCGATCCAATCTGATCAGTCTTTCGAAAGTTATCGTGTCCACAGGATACCAGAGACACCTTCGTAAAAATCATTTTTTCGGGCTCAAGAAGTCTCAAAAAGTAGAGATTTAATGAAAATCGACGAAGTCAAATTTTATATAAAGATCATACCTTCTCATTAGGATGAGAATGTAAAAACGCAAATTAAAACAAAATGCGAACCAATTTCATGCTGCGAACGGAATCAATTATATCCGACGTAGGTTAATTTTAATCGGGACCCGCGTGAAAAAGTTTACATGGCTCAAGCATGGCTCAAGCGTGGCA